>JACDJE010000393.1:728185-947076 GCA_016647715.1 Pavo muticus
TAGAGAAAATCAGATAAACAGGTCAAGCATCTCTAGAAATTTTAAATAGATTAAAAATAAAATAATAACAATGAAAATAAAGAGACTTAAAACAGAAACAAATGCATACTGTAAATTTTTTTTCTGCCAATATTTATAGTAAAATAAATTATGAGTGAGTTTTTTAACCTTTTAAATGTAGCATTCAACTTGAGTAAATTCTAGGTTTATTTATTTATTTAATTAGTGGTACAGAAGAACTAATTCAAGCCTAAAAATTAATGATGATTGCTGCAAGCAATCATGGTTTGATTACACTTATGTGCAAACCAATAACACATTCTCTGGTGCATACCAGGAGCTAGTTTCACATTCTTAGTGATAATTATGGGCTTAGTCAGCTGGTAAATGGAAACTAAAGAGAAAAGTGTGAATAATTATTGGAAACAAAAGAACAGTTACTACTTTCTCACAATATACAATTGTCTAAAGAATGGTGAATTATTTAGAATGATATTGAGAGAATGTACATCTGTGCATGTGTTCTGACCAAAATGCTGAGTTGTTCCTTCCAGTGATATCCTCCAACTTTAATACAAATATGCCCACCTTCAGCTTTTTCACTTAGTGTTTTTCTCAACACTTTCTAATAGACTAAAAAGTCCATTATTAAGTTTCTCTACCTTATAGACACTGATCTCATTACCCATTTATGTTCTCATCATTGAACTAATCATTTAAGCTTCCCAGGCTTTTCTTTCCAAAGCTTTGTTCAACCTTTTATTAATTCTTGCTACAGTCCTCTGAATCCTTCAGTTTTCCACAAAGTTCCTCAGTATGAAAAAAACTGGCCACCAGCAATAATAACATTATTACAAGCAGGGATCACGTTAACCCTTTTGGATATGGACCGGACTGGAAGGTCACCCACAAATCATTGGTATCTATATGTTTCCATGTTCCAGAGTCATTGCTTTCCCGTTGAAGCTTCCTGTCTGCAGCTGTGACAGATCCCAACATTTGGCCATGCTGGAACTTCTATATGTGTGTGTGTGCGACAAATCAATATATATATACATATATTTTTTTAAAAGATCGCTTTTTCCACATCCATCTGACTTCCTTATATCCAAGCATGCCTCTTTGATGTTATCTTTGAATGGCAAAGAAGATTTTTTTATAAGTAATGATGTTTTTTTTACCAAAACTGGTGTAAGTTTTAAATTCCATCATTTCTCTTTGAAAGGATCTTCATAGAGGTTCACCTAATTGCCTTAGATTTTTTATTTAGATTCCTTTAAAAAACAAAACAGAGTAAAAAAACAACCACTGTTTTACAAGTGTTTGATCCATTTGGTATGCACAACTATAACTTTGTATCACTCTCATTTGAAAACCCTAAGGTGTGTGTGGCTCAAGTCATGCAATACAAAAACTGCACTGGGACCTGTGTATCTGTCAGATAAAGTCATATTCTCATAAAAATAATGTGAAGTTGATTGGCAGGAACTACTTCTCAAAGCCACGTGGTAAGTAATAATCATTACAGCAACATCTTTGATCTTTTCAAGAATAAATTTTATACTAGCCAGCTATTCAGTTTTTGCTGCAACACAACAATCATTACAGTGAACAATTTCAAAGAACTCAGTGTGCTTCTGGAATGCATTCTGTTTTAAAATGTTATGATGGACAGGAGTGAAGAGCTCATCTGTGGAGGTATTGGCTCCTGTTTTCAGAGAAATTTGATTAGAGGATTGCAGCTACTCTTCCTTAGTTTAAAAGAAAAGGTTTTAAAAAACAGATGTTTAGATGATGCAATCAATGAAACTGGTTACAATCTGAGTATGCAACAAAAAGCCACCACACCAGAATACACTGGGCATATAAACTATCATTCCAGATCAAACCAGTAGTTTGTGACCACAAAAAAGATAATCCTTCATGTGTCTAGTCTGTTCAAATCCAAACATGAAGAGCTTCAGTTAATATCCTCTGAAAAAATAAAAGAAAAAAAAGTGAATTTACAGCTGATTTTCAATGGGCCTTAAAGCCTTGTATCATGATGGCACTGGCTATCATACATGGAAAACATTACAGTCGAATCAAATGAGCCTTACCAGGTAATACAAGAAACCATCTTGACAGCTGATGAAAAGTGCAGTTCCACAACTTCTTCTTCGGACTTTCCCTTGGCAAGGTACACCGTGCGTGTAAGACAAGGTAGTGTATAAGTGCTTTCTGGTGTTTATATACCTCCTGGCTAAATTCAGCTCCATGGATGTGATTGGAGAGTCTATTTTTTCATTTTTTGTAGAGATTAGTGGTGTTGCAAGCAGTTGGACAGCTCTGAACTCTGTCTTGCATGGTTATGGCAAGGTCAAGTGCTGGACTTACTACCCAAGCTGAAAAGCGATGCATCCAGGTCAGCTGTGCATCTATGAATGTATGCCAACATCCCTTTGCAGTGTTTTGAATCAGGACCATAATGTAGCAACAATTGTGCAATAAAGACATTCCTATTTTTTTATTTCTTTTAATATACGTCTTCATTTCAGCAGTGGCCAGAGTGATTTCCATGCACTCGTCTGTCTGAGATAATGTAGACCCATGATATTCTTGAGACCTAATAGATTAGATAATTAGTCTACTATACTGATAAATATTAAGCCTTATCATTTTGATGTAAAATTCTTTTTTTTTTTTTTTTTTTCCCAAAGGACAGCATCTTCTGTGTAACATAAAAGCAACTGGCTTTCTGTTCAAAAATTTCATTTAAATGTATTTCAAATTTAACTCCATCATCCACTCGAATACATTCTTTAATCCATTTTTAGAATTAAATTATACTTTTTGCATACACTTTTGACTTAGAGATTTTTTCTTGGAGTGCTTACAGTGTGGGAATAGGAAAATTAATTCCTTTGGGGCAGCTTAGTCTTTGAATTCTTTGGCGGCCAGCAAGCAACAGAGTGTCTGCTCAATTTTTTTTTTTTTTAATTTCTCTTTCTATTTAAATTATACATTTTAATGAAAAAAAATCCTTTCAGTGGCAGTCCAGATATTTAGCTAAAACCTTGATGTGAGGTGAAGATACATTGGTGAAATCAGTTGGTCACTTTTCCTCCACATATGTTTCCTGATGATTTTTTCCATGATCCTGTGAAGACTTACAAAGCTTGAACACTCATTAAAGATCTTCTAAATAAAACAATTTGTAATTACATATGAAGGAAATATTAAACTTTTCCTAATTATGGTTGGTGGCTCATTTAAAAGGTATCAGGGGAATAATGCTTTTTAAAGTAAGCTGAGAGGAATTAGGACACGTAAAGGCTGCATTTCTGCCTGCTAGAGATTTAGATGTGATTTCAAGGGGCTCCTGTGGTAAGCTGCAAGATGTGCAGTGTGTATTAAAGGGACAGAAACCCCAGGCAAAACACTTAAGAGCAAAGCCTGTAGGAGGAATTTTGTATAATTTTGTATGCAGCATAAGAATGTGCCCTGACATTTAGTGCATTGGTGAGCTAAAAAATCAAAGTCCTATATAGGGCCTGAGGTTCTTTAAGGAGCAGCCTCTTCAGAAATGAAGGAAGGGCTGTTGTGGAATGTACACTGCCAAAAGCATAGAGAACATCTGAGGATGTCTAAGGGAATCATTATGGAAATATATGGCTTTACTGTGCGAATATATTTCTTAGCTTAAAACAGAAGTCCATACAAATATAAAATAGAAATAACTTTATAATTTAATTGAAAGTGACATATTACTCCATTGTTTTTTCTTTTTGGAGACTGATGTGTGTGAAATTAGTCCAGTTACTTAACACTAAACACAATTTTATATGTAAAAAGTAAAGGCTGTTTTACATCTTCTGATCCTAGAATTACATTAGTTTCATGGAGTTCAAGGTCTTGCAAACCTTACAAAAAATTCCCCAGGCTTACATGCTTTAGCCAATGTTTCAAAATCCTATTTCTATTCATTTTTTATTTCCAAGGAGAGTTAAACTGAACCAAACGTAAATTATAAGCGTATGCCCAGGTAAGAGAGTTTCCAAATAAAACTATATTGGTTTTAGTTGCTTTCTCATCCATGATAGAATGCTCCACGAGGTAAATAGTATGCTATATTCTCAATATTGTTTCCTTTTATCTGGCACCAGAATTCAATTTGTTGTTGACAGTAAGTTTTTATTCATTATATATAATTAATTTCATTTTCACCTTCTTCCGAGTTACTGATTTTTTTTCTACATTTTTGTCTGATCTTTTTCATATTTTGTTTATAGTTTGCAATCTCAGAAAGTACTCTGGAGAAAAATTTTAAATGTTGATGACTCATCTAAGAGAGTCATTCCAATATGGATAGTATTACTCATCTTCATTAAAACCTTTTGAAATAATAGTGATGGTATTGGAGCTGAACTGGGTTAAGAAGAAACTCCACCCACCTTGAAACAATGGATAGTTTAGAAAAAACAGAACACCAGCTAACAGAATCCATCAGAATTCATTTTTCTGTTTTAATCATATGTAACAATTTTGTAGTCATTGCCTTATCCTAAAAGTCCTTGAAATTAAGTATTATTGGAGAAAAAGAGAGAAAATGACTTACCTTCACTGCTTTACATAGTACTCAGCTGCATTTTCTTTAATTTTCTCATATGCAAGGCTTATTCCAATCTCTGCAGCTGTTCGTCTAATTGGATGATTTCCTGTTTGAAATGCAGAATAATTTAAAGTGACTAGCAGTTGTTCAAGGAAACTCCCTTTCTAGGACATAACTAAATCTGACATATTCAAAGCTCATCAGAGATTCAACATCTTTTCAAGCTGATTACTGCTTCCTCCATCACTCTCCAAGTTCCTTGACTTCCATTTAAGTACTACAATTTAGACCCTGATTATTTAAATGAAACTAACAGGAAAAAAATCAAGCTTTTTTTTTTTTTTTTAATATTTCCTCAAACAGAACGCTATATGAACTGTGTTATTTACTAGATTCCTTTTCTGTGATGCAATAGCATGCTCATACCTTTGCTGAGATTCAGAAAGATGATGCAGAGGAAGTTCATATTGCAAACATTTAATATCATCAGAATTTCTCTGATGGAAAATGTACCCTAATTTTTATTAAAGAGGGCAACAGATTCTTTTGAGTTGTATCAAAAGTAGAGCATGAATATCTAAATCATATGTAGCTGCTATTTCTTACAAGAGGTACAAATAGCCAAAAAATAATATTTCTTTGCACAATCTCAAAGCATAAAGGTTTTCATCTAATTTAGTAAGCCCAAAACTCCATGATAGGCAACTCATTTTGAAATCTAAAAAAGCTTGCGGTATGACAGAGGATATTGCCCTTACTCAGAAAATTATTCATGCATGCGGCCTTCTAAAATAATCAAACTAAATCTGTTTCCTGAGAAAAAGGCTGCTTGCTGACTTCATTTTATGTTGTTTATGTTGTTTTGTTTCACCATATCATGAATACCTAAAGCAGACATTTTCATCTTAGCCATATTTTTGTTCTACCTCTCTTTGAAAACAAGAAAGTACTTTCTCAGGTAGTTGTTCAGGAAAATTATTATTAGTTTCAACGGACAGCTACCTGGTTCAAAACCCATACTTGAAGACAAGGCAGAAGAAAAAAACTATCGAATGGCAAGTAAACAAAAAAGTTTGTAAACTGACTATGCACTATGCGATAGGCTCCAAAGGAGGGAATGATTTTTTGTTTCTGTCAGGAAAGAATCTGGGAAGGCATTTACTCAGCCATAATGGGAACAGTTCAATTGAGGTTTCGTCTAGAAACTGGCCTTTTTTAAAAAAAACTACCTTGAACATAAGTAGCTCACTTTAAAAGAATGTCTCATAAGATAGAAAAGAACAAGACTTCTTGACATCCAAGGATATCACTTAAGCTCAAAAAAATAAAACACATTAAAAAAAATCAAAGTCACTAAATGGATCCTAATACAAATCTTGCATACGTGTTTATGGTGAAGGAAACATAAACCTTTTTCCAAGGATAATTTTCTAGCTATTAACATATTCTAGCAGTGAACTTGGCAGATTTCTTACATAAAGTGGCAATCCTCTCTTGTTTCAAGCTGTCATGCCTGTTTTACTTTACATTTCTACTACACAAGATTTCCTCAGAGGTAGAAATGAAAAAGGAGTTCAAAAGTTGAAAATAAAATCTGCTTGGGGTATAAAATATTGCTGTCAGGTTTCTTCATTATTTCTGAGGCAAGCAGCCTGTCTCCGCTGTAGGCCACCAGCGGCCAAGTGCTTTGTGCATATTTTCTTTCTATTTTTTGCATTCATTTCTAGTAAGAAATATAGTAAAATTTCTTAACATTGACCACCTTTAGCAACAATTTGCCTAAAAGAAATTGACAGGTCTGTGAATGAACAAAAATAAAGATTGAATGTAGGAATATCCCTGCACAACACTGTCCGTTTTATAGCACAAAATCTAACTTTGGTGTACACAAGCATGCATACTGTTCATCTGAGTATTGCACAGAGCATGCAGAGTTTTTATAGCTTTATAGTCACCTTGAAGCATCAATTTTCTTTTACTTTTAATTCTTGCCTAGGAATCTTTTGCATGCTTATTAATTTCTTAATGAATTTATCTGTACCATCATGCATCATGAAGGGAAATGTTTGTACAATACTGAAGCATGTATTAAAACATACCCCATGTAGACGTGAAGCAGTGTACCACATGCCTTTATGCTCCTAGGAAAGATACTAAAGTTCCTTATGGTCTTTTATGGCTGTGCCTACATTAGCAAGTACTGCAGACTGGTTAGAGAGGATCATCTGCAGGGTAAATCAATGAGTGCTGATGTTCTGGAGTACAGGATTAATGTATTTCTTCTATACTGCATCTTTACTGTAGTTTGATCTCCTGGATGGAGTGACCACTATCTGAGACTACATTAGGTAGGCTCCTAGAGTTCATATTCCAGTTTAAGTTCACCTAAGAAGATACCATTCAAGATCTGCAAAACCTCAATGTGGTGTGAACCAGAACCCAGAGAAGAACAGGAAATTCACTTGGAAAAAATGATGCTGGACCAATCAAATTACATGTAACTTGTTAGTCAGTGTTTGTATGTGATACCAATGGTATGCTGCTGCTGAGTTACTCCGTGTAATATTTCAGGTCTATTCTTGTCAAATAAATCAATGTTTCGATACTCTGCTAAATTCTGTACTTACCACGTCCAAATTTTCAGAAAAAAATAAACTGGACTGACAATATTTTGTCTTTCTACTTCTAGAAAGAATGTAAGAAATTTTCTTAGGAAAGCTTCTTACAAAATAACTAGCTTCTATACATTTTCATCAATTTCTTTCAAACCTCACTTTCTTATAAAGCATAAACAGATGTGATTGCGCATGGAAAAACCAGTCGGAAGAGATTTTGAGCTGGTTAATGGGCACTGCTTTACAGAGTTTTATTTAGTAAAATTAGATGGCATTGCTGTAATCTGTTTAAAAAACCTATTATCTTGCAGCTAACAGCCAATAATTTGTCTTACGTAAGCAATTAGTGCAAGCAGGGATCTCAGCATAGCAGTTTGATAGAAATGTTAAATATAGGTATCATGTGCACACACTGGAAATGATGATTGTTACTTTTAAGCATACAGCCCCAAAGAAGTGAACCAAAATGAAAAAAGGAAAGTTCCCAGAATGCACTCTTGGCTGAAGTACTATGTTATTCGGAGCTTTATTTTCCACTGCCTGCAATTGTCTTTCAACAGTCAGTACAAAAGTTAGCAAAGCTGAAGCATTCATGGGACAAGAATAACTCACTTAAATCAGAACTGAAGCTGGCTGTCTCCAAGAGGACATTGCAGGAGTCCAAATATGAACACCAATGGAAGGTCAGGAATAAAGAATAAGGAATAAGGAGACACTCAAGGTCGGGCTGGATGAGGCTCTGAGCACCTGATTGAGCTGTAGCTGTCTCTGTTCATGGCAGGGGAATTGGACTAGATGGTCTTCAAGAGTCCCTTCCAACTCAAATCATTCTATGATTCTATGATAAGATAATAAGGCAAGGAAAGGACCACAGGTGTTTATACTGATACTCACAGATAAGTACTTGCTTCCATGAATTGTGCAATCTGTGGATGAAAAAAAAAAGACAATTTCTGAGTTACTGGATGACTGCTAGATATTACCATCTGTACAACGCTGTCTTAGACACTGCTTTGTTTATTTTTATACTCAGTTCCCTGTAACTATTTGGTATCATTATGGATTGCAACCTCTGTATGGTATAAACAAATAAACATGATTGGAGCAGAAACATGAATCATTTCCAAAAAGGTCTGTGTAGAGGCTTTGAGTTGCAAGGAACATTTTGACAGAGCTACTTCCCTGTCTCTAAGTTACATCAGACATTGAGTAAATCTTATATAAACACACAAAATTGCAGCTGGACTGCCAAATTTAGCTGAGAAATGATCTTGAATTGGCTACTGCCAATAAACTTCTGCATGCCCTTAACAAGGCACTTCTCTGCACTCTTAGTGCCTGAACTCGAAAATTTAAAATCCAAGGTACATAAAACAAAAGAAAATTGCAAGAGAATATAAATAGTATTCAGGGACCTTTGATGAAAAAGGGTACGGATAGCCAGCTAGACAAGAATTAAGCATACTGTCTGTGGTGAGGTGATTATCTCTTAACAAATGAGCCTATAATTCCTGTTTTCAATGCGATGGAAGCATTCCAAGTTATAACACTAAATTCTCTGTTCCCTATTTTGTATAGTTACTCAAGGCAGGAATCTACAGCAAATATGGCTACAGATACATCCAAAAAGCAATACACAATCGGAAGGGCAAGGTTTCAAAGTGAAAGGTGGTAGAAATAAAAAGGTTAAGTAGAGAAGGGCAATAAAAGAAGACAGATGGTATGGGGTGTGATATCCAACATTTCACTAATGAAAACAATTATTAAAGGAAACATGGCAGCTACCCTTTCATTTTGCTGGATGAAAAGAAGAACTTTACTGACTGGATTTCCTAGATTAACGCTTGAACAAAGAAGCTTCCTTCATTTAACCAAAACTCTCCCGTAGTATGTAAAATGTGCAATTTCTGCACCTTAGACAGAGTAATGCCAAAAATGACATAGAATCATGTTGATGAAACTTTGCTGTTAATATACATAATGTCTGTCTATTCTTTGGTGAAAAACAGAAATGTGCTGAAAAGCAGCCCCTGAAGAAAGATAATCTCGTATGCCTGAAACATATTGCAGATGAAATTATAGGACAGGAAGACTTCTACATCCGTAAGAGCTCAAGAGAACATCCTTGGATCAGCTTACTGTTTCTCTGAGTCACCTTCCCACTTTGTGTTATATGTTATATAAATTAACAGAAATTTTAAATTAAGTCTCTTTTGGAAGTGATTCAGACCTGCTTTTTTTTTTTTTTTTTTTTNAAAAAAAAAAAAAAAGAAGGTGTAAAAGCTTCCTTCTTAGAAAGAAATTTTAGGCATTTCCTTGAGGTCTTTAAGCTGTTTGTAAGTAAATTCTCTTTTATTACAGCTGTTTTTCCTTCATAATAGCGTCCTCTTGGAACGTATTTTGCCAGTTATGCCAGTAATGGACCCCTTAGGCCTTCTCTGAAGATACTACTGAATCTTCCAAGGAGAATCTGCAAGAGAAGCCGTACTAGTGATCTATTTCTGGTACTGATCTTAAACTACATTATTGCCCAATAAACTGAGTTCCTCATAGAAATGACTGGAAGACAACAGCTCCATTTATGGTACAGTTTCTGAGATTTTAAAATGCGTTTGTTTAGCTCCAGATTGAGAAGATCTTCCAGCTTTTCTGGAAAAATGGATGGTGTCAAAATGTTTGGTTTTGTTTCGAATTTTCATTCTGATCTCTCTTTGTCTCAGAAATTATCAGAGTCTGTCTTGGAAGGCAGAAAACTCGCTATGGCTAGAATCACCAAAATCTATGTGTCTACAAGAGTTTTGTTTCTGAAAACATTGTCTTTGACAGTGCAGTGTATTTTACAAGAAAAATATATGCCCTAGAAAACACGTTGCTGCAATTCTTTCAAAGGTTTAATATTCTTTTGCAGGAAAGTATATTACTTTCAAAAGTCTACAAACATAAAAAAAGTAATAATATTAATAATAAAAAGGTGCCTTGTCAACTTGTCAATATTCTTATAAAATCAAATGGGAAAAAATACAGCCAAATGAAGTTGATCCCCATGTACCTCTTGTGACTGAACAGAATGAAAACAAGGGAAAGGATTTGGAATCCAAAAATGTAATAAGTTTTTGTCATGAGGAAGGATCTCTCCCAAGTGATAAAAGGCAATCTTTTAGGGTACTTTGCAAGATTTCTTCCCTGAAAAAATACAGAAAATTAATTATTTGTGTTATCTGAAGAAATTATCTTACTTATAACGGGGATCATCCCTGCAAACTCCCCAGTAGTGAATGGACTTAGGCTTCAGTTTGATAGGGGAATAAATCTGTTTTTAAGTCTTGTGGTATGAAATGAAAATAAAATCCCATGATGCAAAATAAGAAGCCAATATCAGCTCACTGTGTACAGTCATTTTTTTTCTGAAAGGATGTTGGTGTGTTAACTTTGGATGGGGGATTTCTGACGGAAAAGATTTCAATGTATTAGCTGTTTTTCTACATGCTTGAATAAAAAGGGATTAACACTTGACTGTATGCTTCAGTGCTCATTTGACAGAAATGCCATTCTGTCCCCCTTTCTGCCTTTCCCTTTCCCAAGTATGGATCAAATTTGTATGCTGAGTGTTCTGGTAGCACACAGATACAGTATTAATAGCTATCGATGCGTGGAATAAAAGTGTAGAAATGGTTACTTTTGCTAAGCACTGAGGCATATGGCAAGCAGAACTTTGTAAATGTCTGTTAAGGTGGAAAGTTAGGTAATAGCTCTGTACTGACTTTTTTTTTTTTTTTTTTGGTAATGCAGTTTTCTTTGTATGTATTCATGACAACTGTGGCTGTTTTGCCTTTTGTTTGCTGGTTAATGAAAACTAGTGTTAGAATTTTTCCAGCCTACTGATATATTCTTGTTAGTACTGTTATCTACTATATGAAAAGGGTGCTGTGTGTGCCTGCACCCTAATGTAGTAAGTGACAGGTTATGGGAAATGGCCAAAAAATGAAGAAAAATGGATTAAGCATTGCTTGCCAAGCTGACTTCACACACACACAGAAAATCTCATCTAAAATCTGAGTAAGGAGAAAAGTGGCACAAGTACCACAGCTGGGCTTGTCAGAGAAAACTCACTTCAGAACGTAAAACATACTGCAGAGTTAAGGCTTTTTTTTTTTTCCTGTCTCATCAGAATGGAGTTCCAAAAAGAAAATGCAGATTTCACCAAATAAATTGTGAAAAAAGGGAGAAAGCCATCTGTTGTACCAATTCTCCCCCCCTCTAGGGGGAAGGGAAGACCTTCACAATCTGAATCAGACACCTACAAATAGGAGATTTTTTAAAGGATTTTAGTTATTTTACTACTGCCTCTTGGAGGATTTGAAACAGGGTGGGGAGTGGAAGGAGAGCTTAAAGATAGAGGAAAGGGGGTGAAAGAGTGGGAAAGCAAATAAAATTTTGGTACTGTAAAAGAATTTAGTTCATCTTAACAGAGATTTTAAAATATTATTTACAGAGATTAGCATTTTTGGAACAATGTCAAAAAAGTAAAAACAACAACAATCAGATATTAGTAGATGAAGACATTAATGCAAATTTCACAGGAAAACCTGTAATTTTTCTGAAAGTAGATGTAACTGGGGATCCAATAATTTGAGATGAACTAATGCTATCAAAAGTTGGATATCTGTTTATAAAATTCATTGTCTAAAAGCTAAGAATAAACTTTAAGATACAACTAAAAGTTTGCAGCAGCTGTCTTGAACATTCCTCAAAGATTGGAGCAGTATGTATTTTCTGACAGTAGTCGTCAAAAATAAAGGTAACATTAGAGAAATGTAAAACAATCAAACAATGAGCACTGCTGTCTGATGGCAACCTTCATTTCACCTTGTCGTTCCTGTAGATGGAGTTTCAGAACATAAAGAGATTAAATATTTCTCTTGAAGAGCTTTCAGCTTAAGTCCCAGGACTACAGTGAGGTGCTACAGGGTTACCGGGTTTGCAGTTAATGGAACTCTGCAAGGATGCCAAGGTCACTCCTTGCCAAGCCTCTGGGAGAAACTCAGCCTGCATCAGGTCTGACAACGGGAGGGATGACAGTAGACGAGGTAACCCTGAGGCAAAGTCTGAATCAAAATCAGGTCGTGTGTAAAGGAATCATTGGGGCTGCGCTTGTTTGCATCAGCTGAGAATCTGGCCCTCGGGGAGGGAAGGTTAGCAGCAGATGGTGGAGGGTTATATGGATATGTAAGGAGCAGCAGTGCTGCACCACAGTGATGAACATTTTTGAGGCATTTAAAGGCAGAGTGATAGAAAGTGAAACTGGATCTTGACTCAGCACACTTTCATTCTCCTCTTCATTCCCTTCTTGTAAACATATTTGATTTCATACAATTTTGCTGCTCTTCACTTTAAGGTCTATTTAGGCTAACGTACTTAGATCAAAACCCTTTCATCAGAAAAATGTTATGGCTTCCACATGGGTCTCAGGTAATGTGTAAGATCTTTCAAATGATACTGCTAAAACAACAGAAGAAGGAATATGGACTGCCATGGACCTCACTGCAATATGTTCAAAATTGTAACAAGCTATGTGAAACTGAAGGTTAAAATCTTGTCAAGAGAATCTAGCTTCTTTCAGAGTAAATATAATTTCCCCTTCCTTATGAAGTACCAAAATAATAATATTTAAGTCAAGACTTCTCAACCATAATGACTAAACAATAGGAATTACAATCAAGAGACTATCCATCCTACTGCAGATCTGCATTCCATGATCTACAAAATAATCAAATACTCTGTAAGAATTTTAGAAAAATGATATTTCAGTGACATCCAAAAGGAAGATAGTAAGGACACGCACAAGGACATGGAGCTCAGCAACATTAGGGAATCTGGCAGGTGGAACACATCAGGAATGATACTGAAGCATTCCCTGTCGATAAACCTTTACCAGCCAACAAAAGACAGGAATGCAACTAACTTCCTCCATCAGATTTTGGAGATGAAGAATTAAAATATATGAGAGATGAAAATCATTTGAGTCCTGAATGGTATCCCCTATATGTGGAAAGTTATCCGATGCAACAGAACTGCACAACAGCACCAAACTCATCACAGTTCAGCAAAAGTAATTTAATGATGAGACTAAAGCTGCTGTCGGAGTTATCCATTAAAGTGTTTTGGTATTTTTAAGGTGATATTCAGATAGAACAATAGCTGCTTTCTCTTCTGAGGTGTGCCATGTGAGAGGTCTGATGCACAATAATTGAATTGCAATATACATTTGCAGGGACCACTTTGTGCCCCTTTGTCAAGAGCACACTATAAACAATCATATCACATGAAATCAAGGCTTGATTGAAGAATGTAGATCTGCCTCAGGCAAAACTGTGGTACCAAAAATCCCACTGTGAACACTGGTAGCCAGGACAGAATTACAATTAACAACAACAAAAAAAAAGTCAGGTAAGATCTTCCCTTTTATACCTTTTTTTTTCAGCCTTATATTAAGTCTTTATATTTCCCTTGTGAGATTTAAACTTTAAAGACTCCTGCTTAGAGTCCGCTTCCCACACTAATTACAGACAATAAGCATCTGTTGGAATGTCCTCTGGTTACCACTGGAATTTAAACTACCACCATTCCCCACGGTGTAGTAGCTAAATCTTAGTGTTTTCAGCTTATATTCTCATGTACTTACTATGCAGTGAAACAGTAGAGTCGTCTAAAATATGCACTAAGTTCTTACACATTCTGACAATGAAAGAGATAAGGCATTCATTCACAGGTTTTGCAAATAAATATCTTCATCTCCTCATTAAGACATGCAGCTGCTGATTACAATACAAATACAATTCTCCTGCATTTGATTTGTGAAGGTAACAGTGAAAGAAATTACAGATTTCTCTTCAGCATTGCAGCTTTGTTCTTCACATCTGTTTGTTACTAGCTGAAAATTGTTTTCTTTCTTTTTGGAACTGCACAGTGATTTAAAAAAAGTCAATTTGCTCAAAATACTCACTGGTTTATCTTTCTGATATCTGTGCAAAATTTATTCTGCCTGTAGGACCTGGAATTCTCCAAATATTCAAACTTGGCTCTTCTGCTTTATTCAGATGGGAAAACAATCAGAACTCTATTAGTTTGCTCAATTTCAATTATATTCCTTGGAGTTTATCTATCTGCTTTACCTGAGCATGTAATCTTTCAAAATAAATGTTCCCAGCTACCAAACATATTGTACCAGACCCTGTATTTTGGATTTGTTTCTCAGGTCTCCATCTTCTCTCTCTCCAAGGCTGATTTGTTATCTCTGCCCTAAGATTCATTCAAGCCCTGAAATCTCACCAGCTCTTTCTAGTAAACTGATACAAAATGTTGTGTTCTCCTGGATTCAGTATGTGGGGGACCTTGACTATTACAGAGCTACTGTGTGTGCTTCTTGCAAGACGTGTATTTTGAGTACAGTAATTTGATCACAGTCATTTTATGGGGAAAAAAATAGTATTTCCTACTAATATCTGTCTTAATGGGCGATTTGTTTTCTCAGCTACACAAGACTATATGCTAAATAAAGATTTCATAGGTAGGATTTCAAAATTTACATTCTTTAATCCCAAATTAAGATTCACTAAACAGTCACTTAGTTGCTGCATAATCCAGTGAGTATCGTTTTTTACAAACACTTTTTAACATAAACATCTTTTACAATGTACTTGAAGTGTCTTATCCTAAGTTGGATAGGACTGTTGTAGTTCAGCTAGATCTGGAGTGAAATCAACAGCAACAACAAAATAAGGAATATCACCTCTTACATAGTTAGCAGAACTTGATCTTTTCGGCATTCTCCATCCATGCAGAGTGACCCACGTAAGTATAGCTGGCAACATGTTTTTTAATAGTTAACACTATCCATTTGGTTCTTGGAACTGAGGGCATAGGTCCAGTCATCTCTTCTTCCCTGTAATTAGACCATTTCTCTGCCTTGCAGTAGAAATTCTATAGAAAGTTGGAGCAGGAAGTTAGACCCGTTGGAGTGCATTCACAGCATGGCCACAGAAATGATCCAAGGATGGAACACCTCCCTACGAGGACAGGCTGAGAGCTGGGGCTGTTTGGCCTGGAAAAGAGAAGGCTCTGAGGTGACCTGATAATGGCCTTTCAGTATCTAAAGGGGAGCTACAGGAAAGAAGGGGACAGGATCTGTTATCATAGAACAAAGGGAAATGGCTTCAAATTTAAAGATTTAGGTTGCATATAAGGAAAAATCTTTAACTGTGAGGGTGGTGAGGCACTGGAACAGGCTGTCCAGAGATATGGTGGATGCCCTGTCCCTAGAGACATTCAAAGCGAGGCTGGATCTGGCTCTGGACAACTTAATCTAGCTGTGGTGTCCCTGTTCACTGCAGGGGAGTTGGACTAGATTACCTCTGGGGATAAAGCAAAGGGAGGAATTACAAACAAGGGAAAACACCTTCCTGCCCTCCTACTAACCCAACAAACATTATATATTGTTAACAAAAGATTCTTGTAAAAGAAGGATGGAAAACTCCACAGAGATGAGCCATTATTTTTAGCATTCTTCTAGTTGTAGAGAGCACTGAGGGAATATGAGACTGATTAACAACTTTGAATTCAGTATAGTACCAGGTTCTAGCCAGTGAACTGGAACTCTCATTTTCCTTCCTCCCCATGAATGCTACAGATCTTGAGCTGTCTATTCATGCACATAAGCTTCAGCTGACAAATGAAATAAAATCTTCTGCCCTGAGTTCTACCTATCATTCATCTAATTCTGTCTGTTCAACTCATTTAGAGGCTTCCCTCTTTGATCTGTCAACTCCATGATACCTGTGATTCTGTTTCTAGGAAGATAAGATCTGCCTTCCTGAGAAGTTACATTGAATTTCCACCTTATTCCTGTTACTGTCTAGTAGAAGCCCAGTCCACTGCTTTTAAGGGCAATCTCAGACGTGCTGCTGCCACTCACCTCTGGGATGTACTCTTACAGCACTAGAAGAAAACAAAATTCAGTAGTAATGTCATTTTGGGGAGGACTGCAAATCAAATTTACTTCCCAGAAGAGTGCTTAATCAACCAAGAGGGCTTAATCTATAGTGTGTTCTGAGATGGCGTGCATTTTCTACCACTCTTGTTGAAGCCAGGTCACCGTGAAAGGAAAAAAACTCAGAATGATAGAACTGGAACCACCAACTATGGCAGGTGCAGACCTCCAGTGCCCAAGGTGTTCTGTACTTGGACATGGAGCAGAAGACCAACTCTGCATTCTGCATATGGTGGCCATTATGTGAAATTTCTCAATAACCTCTGGAGATTAAATTCCCAAACCAATAAGGTGATAGATTGTAGCTGAAAGCAGCACATTAGCATCCAAATTGGAGGATATGATAATCCCGTGTTAAAAATGGAGCCTGATGCTGTGGTGGGGAGATTAATGGCTCAGCCGGGAAGGGGAACATCTAAATTCCAGTACTTAATTTCCTGAGTATTTTTCTTTCGCTCAAAGAAACATTTCTGAAAGTGAACCAAACATTATAACTATGCAATTACCCAGTGTGAGCACCAAAATATAATGGCTGTAATGGGC
Source organism: Pavo muticus (assembly GCA_016647715.1). NCBI lineage: Eukaryota > Metazoa > Chordata > Aves > Galliformes > Phasianidae > Pavo > Pavo muticus. Next base: position 744,981 of record JACDJE010000393.1, read on the forward strand.
TATAAAATACTCCAGAATGAAGCCACTGAACTGAATAATTTCAGGTGCCTAAAATAACAACATAGGCTCTAGAATGTTGATCCACGCTTATCTGAACAGGCGCCTCCAACAAAGTCCCAAACTGAGCAGAATGCAAGCAGCCTGCAAATCACCTGGATACATAATCTTAACCCTCAGAACCTCTCTTGCTTTGGTAAAATGCAATCCGACCCTGGATGAAGGGAAAGGCCCATCTCTCTCCAGAATCTTCATATCCTTGCCTGCAGGGCCTCATCTGCTTGATACTCTCAGAGCAAATCTAAGAGCTCTGACTCTGTCTAAATGGGTCTGTGAATAGGCCATCTGCCAATCTCTGTATCTAGGGCACCGCTCAGGTTAAGGACATCTTAGAATCAAGTGGCCCCTTTGCTTGAAATTATTTTTTCTAACAAGGACTCTTATCTCTTTGCAGAACTTTTTGTCTCTGGGCTGAGGGGTATGGAAGGATAGGGTGAAAATAAATTCACTCAGGTGCTGCTGTTTAGACTCTTTATTTTGCATGAGATAACTAGGAGTTCAACAGAACCTAAAGAAAATAAACATAAAAGAAAATGTTTGGGGCCTATCTGAAAAAGAAGAAATTCTGGAATTTTGTTTCTGCTCTGTTATTTTATTTTTATGTAAGTATTCATTGGGCAATGGACTGGTATCTAGGCCACCCTCACTTTCCTAGACAAGTTCTCTAGCCGCTATGTTTCAGGTTTTGGTTGCATTTTCAGTCTTCTTACTGAATTTCACACTGCCTTGCCCCATGTTAAACGGAGCAATTTAATTAAGGAGGTCTGAGAACTTTCCCCACATCTCATTCCTCAAGAATACAGGATACCTTAGTGATTAAGTCTTTCTTGAATGGTGAGAGGTATGAGTTCATACACACTTTGTACATTCTATACAGCCATAGGAAGAGAGAATGTGGCTCTCAGTGAGACTGTGCGGTGATAGAACAAAGGGAAATCATAGAATCATAGAATCATAGAATGGCCTGGGTTGAAAAGGACCACAGTGATCATCTAGTTTCAACCCCCTGCTGTGTACAGGGTCGCCAACCACTAAACCAGGCTGCCCAGAGCCACATCCAGCCTGGCCTTGAATGCCTCCAGGGATGGGGCATCCACAACCTCCTTGGGCAACCAGTTCCAGTATGTCACCACCCTTTGTGTGAAAAACTGCTTCCTAATATCTAACCTAAACCTCTCCTGTCTCAGTTTAAAACCATTCCCCCTTGTCCTATCTCTATCCATCTTCATAAACAGCCATTCCCCTTCCTATTTATATGCTCCCTTCAAGTACTGGAAGGCTGCAGTGAGGTCCCCCGAAGCCTTCTCTTCTCCAAGCTGAACAATCCGAGTTCTCTCAACCTTTCCTCATAGAAGAGGTGCTGCAGCCCTCTGATCATCTTTGTGGCCCTCCTTTGGACCTGCTCCAAGAGCTCCACGTCTTTCCTGTACTGGGGGCCCCAGTCCTGGACGCAGTACTCCAGATGGGGCCTCACAAGAGCTGAGTAGAGGGGGACAATCAGCTCCCTCTCTCTGCTGGCCACCCCTTTTTTTAATGCAGCCCAGAACACAGTTGGCCTTCTGGGCTGCAAGTGCGCATTGCTGGCTCATGTCCAGCTTCTCATCTACCAGCATCCCCAAGTCCTTCTCCGCAGGGCTGCTCTCAAGGAGATCTTCCCCCAGTTTATATAAATACCTGGGATTGCCCCGACCCAAGTGCAGCACTTTGCACTTGGTCTTATTGAACCTCATTAGGTTTTCATGGGCCCACTTCTCCAGCCTGTCCAGGTCCCTCTGGATGGCCTCCCTTCCTTCCAATGTATCGACTGCACTGCTCAGCTTGGTGTAATCTGCAAACTTGCTGAGAGTGCACTCGATGCCATCATCTATGTCACTGATGAAGATGTTGAAGAGCACTGGACCCAAGACTGACCCCTGAGGGACGCCGCTTGTGACCAGCCTCTACCCTGACACAGAACCATTGATCACAACCCTTTGGCTGCGTCCAGCCAACCAATTCCTAATCCATCGAACAGTCCATCCTTCAAGTCCACACCTCTCCAGTTTAGAGAGAAGGATGTGGTGAGGGACCATAACAAAGGCCTTGCAGAAGTCCAGGTAGATGACATCCACTGCCCTTCTCCCATCAAGCGAAGCCGTCACTCCATCATAGAAGGCCACCAGATTGGTCAGGCAAGATCTGGCCTTGGTGAAGCCATGCTGGCTGTCTCGAATAACCTCTTGATCTCGTATGTGCCTTAACACAGCTTCTAGGAGGACCTTCCCAGGCACAGAGGTGAGGCTCACCGGCCTATAGTTCCCCAGATCTTCCTTTCTCCCTTTCTTAAAAATGGGAGTAATGTTTCCCTTTTTCCTTCAAGTTCAAAAAGGATAGATGTTAGATATAAGGAAAAGGTCTTTTACAGTGAGGATGGTGAGGCACTGGCACAGGTTGCCCAGAGAGGTGGTGGATGCCCATCCCTGGAGACTTTCAAGGCAAGGCTGGATCAAGCCCTGGGCAGCCTGATCGAGCTGTCCATGTCCCTGTTCATTGCAGGGGAATTGGATTAGATAACCTTTAAATGTCCCTTCCAACTCTAAGCATTCTAGGATTCTATGATTTTATGATTTTTTTAAGTCCTTCTCTGTATATCAGAAATTTCTTAATTATTTTCTGATAGTGGTGAGGATCAAGGAAACAGATCATTCCAAGAGAACACAGGCACAACCCAGATTATATCAGTCACATGAGGGTGGAAGATCTCTGTGTGTGTCCTACTTTCACATTCTCCTGCATTGTGACTCTTTCTCTTGCTTTCCAGCAGAGAAAAAGATTTCACCAGCTCCTACTTCACAAGGAAAAGGAAAAAAGTCCCCTGAAGGAAAAAAATTGTCTTTCAGGACTTTCCTGTCTTAAAGTACAGCAATTGCTTTTTTTCCAGTCTGGATCATAGGGAGCATCCATCATGGCTCCAGTACCATTATCTGCTCCTTTGCTATTCACTTCAGGCATAGGCTTTCTGGCCAAAGCTTGTTACACACATGCTCTCTAAGCCCTTTGGTCCTACAAAGCCTTCTGTATTTTGATCATTTTCCATTCTCTCAGGGGTGTAATGATACCTCAGTGTGGCTGGAAAATGCAGTGGTAGGAGTGCCCTATTAAGCAAAGGGCCAAAATAAGATTTCCATGATGCATGACTTAATCTTAACAGGGAAACATATGTATTCACTGAATTTCATAGTAAAATATTTATTGAACAAAACTTTAACTCTTCTTGAATGTAAGAGGGGTATGCATAGTTTATCTTTTTTCTCTCTCTATTTATTTTTGGCTTGCTTCATAGACTTTTCATTTTCCCCTGATAAGCAGTGTGGTAGAAATCACAATTTTGTGAGTATTTCTTTAAAAAATAGCAGTTGTTGAGTCATATCACAAATCTTTACACCCCACTGATAGCTCAGCTCTTGTTAAATCACAGGCTGCATCACTAATCACCAGTACTAGGAATATAACAATAAATTTCCATGAATGCAAAATGTCTGAAAGAAACATTTTCCTGTGTCCTATTAAATCTTAATATAATCAAAGATGATGCATTTTACAGACAGAAGTATTTTATCAAGAGTTTTATTATGTTGTTAAACCGTAAATATCTTCCAACTTTCAAGAAAGGACAACAGATTATGCATTTAGGAGACCTGATAAACAAAGCTTGAAGTTTCATTCAACTACTAAGAAATGCAAAAAGCTTTTTTTTTTTAATTTTCGCCCAAGTCTTCTTTTTAACTCCCACTTAAATCTGTAATAATATGAATCACTAAGAGTGTATATCAGTGTAAAAAATCCTAACTTGGGCTGAACTGTGTAGGTTAGGATTCTTTTACAGATACTATTGTCATTTCTTGTTCAAAGGTTACAACTGAAAAAAGAATCTCTGACTGAAAAACAGGAAAAAGCAGTAAAGCACAATTCCATTTATAATTTTAGGATATAGCTAGGCAACAGACTGTCTTCTGTCAGCAGCAGAAGAGTATCATGAAGCATTATTCCTCTTTTTATATCTGTCACTTCTGAGTGATTGAATGTATGATTGATAAATGTAAAGTTCAGAAATTTTCAAGTCAGGTCACCACTTTGCTGAAGAAATTAACGTTAAAAAAAGTTTTATGTGACTTTTAATTTATTTACCTTCCTTTTGGTGCCTCCAGGAAGGGATGTTAAGAGCAGGATGTAGCTGGGAATCAACACTCAAGGCTGAAGCAGATAAATATATGGCTAAAATCAGTCACCCATGACAAACAACTTGCTACTTGCTGCCAGCAATGCAAGGAGCATGCTCAGAGCTCTGCAGTCCTGTCGGGAATTGCACACATGAGGGATCCCAAATTCAACCTGGTGCTGGATGACATGTGAGGCAGATGATCAGCCTGGAATAGTAGTGGGCACATATGCTGAAAACGAAGTAGAAATTATTGCCAGAAGGCAGTGAAGAGTTTAAAAAACTCTTGATATCTGGTTGATAAAGGGATTAAAAAAACTCATGGAGAGTGAGTCCATTTGTGCTTATTAAAGCCAGAGAACCAGATGCCGTTTTCAGCTCAGGTTTCCACAACTCCCTGTCAACTTAAGTCCTAACAAGGAAAGAGATATCAGGGCAATGGGTGCAGCAAAGAACCCCATTAACATTGTCCATCCTCCTGCAGAGCCTCCCTACATCCTGTCCAGGGCCTCACTTCAGCCCCCCAGGACAGTCAGCTCCATCCCCAGCGAGACCACAGCAGTGCTGGTCTCCAGCTCCTCACCCCCCTGCTCAACCATGACCCCATACACAAGCCCATCCACAGGCCCACATACCAGCCAAGCCTCATCCTATTTCTGATCACGGTGCTGATGTTTGGGTCTAGAGCTGCTTCTTTGTCCCCAGTTGCCCTGCTCCTGGCCAGGTAGGACAGGCCCTGTTGCCAATGGGAGCCCGTGGCCCCCCCAGAACCCAGTCAAGGTCTTCTGTAGCTTGCCTGTTACCTCCCTAACCTGGTCCTGACCACAGTCTAAGCTACAGTAGTCCCAGTATCACAAAAAAAAACTGTGAAACATGAGTGTAAAGGCAACATGTTGACAGCTGCACCAAGAGGAAGCAGAGGGTTTGTATCTAAATGGCACATCCCTGAGGAAATGACTGGACTCCAGGTGGCTTAAAAATGATCAAAGGGGTCTTCCTTGGGAAAGTGCAGTCCACACTGGAAAAATATCTCTATAGGGGCCTGAAAACACATTAGAAATACTTTGTGGACACAAAGATTGATGCCTCTGTAAGCCAGCTACTTTCAAAATATGAGGAAATTTAGAAACTCAGTAATGTCAAGGGAGAAGGTGTGGTTCTTCTCTGAAAGACAACTTGCTTTTTTTTTAAAATTAAAAAAAAAATAAACAAAACAAAACTTGAAACTCATACTTTGATCTCATTCCTTGGAAACAGTGTTTGTAATTGTTCACACACATTTCACCTAGACGACACAAAGGGCAGAGGACAGTGATTCTTGCAACTTCACAGTAACAAACACTTTGTTAAAGCATAAACCAACAAGGTAATGGACTTGTTCTAAACAACGGGTCAATGAATCTACAATCAGATTGACTGCCTCATCATTTCATCAAGGAGCTATCAAGGTGTGACAGAAAGTCTTTTCTTCAAAGAGATAGACACAGAACAAATCATAATTTACAAACAGGCAGCTCTGAAGTTAAACTTTCAAGTAATAAATAACAATAAATATGGACATACTAGAAATCCACTTATAATTGGATAAACAGAAAGAGTAGCATTCAGCTTCTGTTCAGATGGCGAATCAGAAAAAGGTTTATCTATTCATCATTCTCTGAAGATGCTGCAGACAAACTCCTGGAGAAACACATTCCAGAGAACAAATCTGGCATTGCAAAGATTGTCTGAGCAATACAGGACTATAGCAGTAGACAAAAGTGTAGTAGAAAATTATTGCAGCAGAAGATAAGAAGTAATTGCAATGATTAAAGTGTTGATAGAAAATTGGCTCAAACAACCATGCTTTAACATAGCAGATTGCTCTTTAGCAAACTCCTGTGGGAAGGCCACCAGGTTATCAAGTATTTTTTGAAAGTTCACTTTAGTCGGAAAAAAAAGTGTTAGATTGCCTAATACAGAGATGTAGATTGCCAAGGATTGCAGAATATGAAATGAGGAAGAGAGAAGGAAACAGAAAAAGATATAGGCAATCAACTCAGTGTATCAGGGTAGTTATCTTCTAGTAATTAAAAAAAAAGTGGACACAGTACAAAAAATGAGAAATACTAAGGGCATACTTAGAATATCATAACACTGTCAAAGTGATAAGTAAGTCCAGAAAATGACCCAAGACTGGGCACAGTCTGTGATGATTCCTCCTCATAAATAGCATGTCTCTAAGCTTCTTGACTAATAGAACCTAATTTCTAGTCTCTCTCTCTTTTCTGCAGTCTTGCACATTGAAAGAGCTTAGCAGCTGACTTCTCTGTGGAGTTACTGTAAGAAGATTTCATTTACCAAACAGTATACTGTGTCACAAGATCTCCAATCTCTTCAAACTCCAGCTGGGAATGGCAAAGATTGTAATACACTACATGATCACACAAACCTCTTTTTCTTCATAAGCCAGGTCAAAAAACAGTTTTCCTCTTTTGGTGAAATTTCCACACAAGCTTGTTCTTAACACTTTCCAGAAAAGAAAACATTAATGTGTACTTTTGAATAAAACTTTGACCAAGGTAGAAGACTTTCTAACTGAAGAGCAGGTTTGATTTCATTTGAAGGAGGAAATATGGAGCACATAAATGTAAATTACCTGTCCTATCTATTTAAGGTAGCACTGGAAGATGAATCTAGTCAAAACCCCAGTATATTTTACTATGGTATCGGACTAATATGGAAATTCTTGGTTGTTTGTGTAGCTGATTAGAATCAATGAAAATGTTACGGAGTCAACAAAAAATCCCATTGGATGTAAAATGATTTTCTTGTTCATATGATAAACTGATTGTTATGACTTCAGTGTGGGAATCAGAAAAAGATGATACAGAATAAGCTCATCTATAAGAAAGCTTAAGTAGATGCAATAAATCTTAAGTGAATATGTAGCAGGAGAATGTATCCATGACATTAGTCATTTCTTTTCCACCAGTTATACATGATTTAATATTCAGGAGAAAAAAGTACAAATCTTCTAGAAAGACTCATACTTAAGGAAACAAGAAGAAGAAAAGTCTTTGGTGAAATGACAGTTTGGGTCTTTTAACAGCACGAGCATTAAGCAAACAAGGCGTTGGGAAGCTCTCTCTCCTGAGACTGAGAATGCATGGAATGTTGTCATATGCTAAGTACACTTTCTGTAAAATAACAGAGATACTTTACGGCATGAATTTAATCATATACATTATCCTCAAGATGATCAGATAAATGCAATTCAAATCTGCTACACACTTGAGTAGATAAATGTTGAGAATTCATGAATCAGTCTTACAGGTATTAGTTCTGCATTTGGTAGCAGGAAGGAGCATGGCAATGTGATAAAATCCACAGTGGTCAGCACAGTGCATTTCCTAAGGCTATGTGAAGGCCACAAGGTAGGAAGAAAACCATCTGTGGGGTTTGCGTTTAACACTTTGTCTTCAAGAGTAAAATCTCAAATCTTCAATCAATTATTTGATGATGATTAGCTAATAAGAATTTTTTCAACAAAAGTTTACTCTTTTAGGGGTCTTATAAAGCAATTTTTAAATGAATAAAATGAAATTCCTTTATGTGTTTCAAAGGAGGAGGAAATCTAGGTTTGAGAAACTAACTACTTGAACAGCAACACCTCTTAGCACTTGTAAGTAGTAAGCTTTCTGTTTCCTATCTGATTTTGCTAGCTTCATACACAGTATAAATTTTTAATATATGCATGGCCCAAGTGTATTCAAAGAGGATTGAACGTGTGTTTAGGTATTGCTTGGCATATAAAAACATGTTCAAGATTGCCCACTTGTGAGCTTGTGTTGATTCATATCTGTTAAAGGAAATAACAATTTTCCTGAGGGGAAAAAAAAAAAAGCCAAAATTCTTGAAATAAAACAAAAAAGCTTAAGAGTCCACTAATTATTCTGCATTTGGAATCAGAGTTTTGTTGCTAGGAGACTGTGGCTTGATGGTATCAGGAGAGATTGCTCTATTTTAAAGATTAGAATCTGTAATCAAAATACTTATCAGGTAATAAAATAACTAAATGTATGAGCTCAATGCAGACCAGGTGAAGTATGAGACAAGTGCTAGAATGCTTATGAAAACTGCAAATCTTCAAATCAGTTCAGCTATCATGACATACTGGCCTGATAAAAGAAGCTCGTTATTTGCTTGCTACAATTAGCTTGAAAATTCAGTTGGGATTTAAATTAAGGAATAAATATTGATGAACTTGCCAAGAAGGACTGTGATTTAATTTATTTCTTGTATTTCAATGGTAACAATTTGTAGGTCTCTAAAAATTCTTAAATGAATAACTATAAAACATGTTGCAACTACCGAGAAAGAAAGTTTGTTGCAAAGATAAGTAGAAATTATTTTTAAAGTTAGACTAAGTTTACCAAGTGCTTTCAAACAAAGGAAAGAAGTTTAGGAAAGTTGAAACTTTTCATACTTACAAATTACAATGATGGGATTTATAACATTTATATGAAGTTTTTATTTTGTAGAAATCTAAAGAAAAAGTAATACATGCAAATTACAACATCAAGAAAAATATGAATTGAGAGGTAAATGTTTAATTTATTCTTCCTCAAAAAAAAAAAAAAAAAAAAAAAAACAAACAAGCTGAAGGATGATTTTTTTTTCTTGGTGCAAAAAAAAAAGGTGTTATTTTACATCAAGTGTCTCAATTATTCTACTTTGATGTGACTGAATCAGTGAGGAGGCAGTGTTTTCATGAGATGTTTGGATGAACCATAGAACTTAAAATGTATATCAAAATAATGATTTCCTTAACTTGGTAGCTGTAAAACATCTCTTGCTGCTCTTAGTATTACTGCACGGCTAGAACTGAGATCATGTAGTGTATTACCACTTTTCAATAGCCAGATTTGCTGAACATATGTGGGAACCCCAGACACAAGCCATATGTAATTAATTATAACTAGCATTGAAATATTCTGAATGAAGTACAATCAGAATAATTCAATAGATTAAAAAAATCCACAGCAATATATTATCTTTGAAACACTAAGACAAATATTTTTCCTAATTGCAATTAGTTGACATTTTCTCACTCCTTCATTTTAAGTTTCCATCAGACATTTCAGTTCTTTCATGGTGTGATATTGCAAAGATATTTATTATAAAGAGGATACTATCAGAAAAATTGTTCAGATGTGAAATGTCCCTCAAAGAGCAAAATAAAAACTGGCATATGGATTCCCTCATGTAGTCATTGTAAAACATCAGAACAGTTACTCATATTTTCGGGTGGGAGGATTCCTTTCTGCAATTTCCCTTTAGCAGCAATCCAGCCTGATCAACACATAAGCCAGTCAGCTACAGTTCAGCCCCCTCATGTAAGACAGATTTTGACTTTGCAATGTCAAGCCCTTGTTCACAGCAAGCCAGATGATTTTGTAGCACCACATGGTAGCCTGATAGCTCATTTTCAGTTGTGTTGTACAGGGTGAAATCTTAGCTTTTACCTGTTCTTTGATTTCTACCTTTCTTAAATAATCATTAACTTTTGGAAAATCTCATGTTCTGGATTAGTCTCTGTCAGTTCAGCCTAGCAGGATTTACACCTAGCATTCTTTCATCATTTTCTGTCTGATAACAATGTCTTCAAAATCTTCATGACTTAGCGGTATCAGAATTTGATGACAGCATAATTTAAGAAACCAAAACTAACAAGAAACAAAATCCTCTGAATTACTTTAATCAAGGGACAGGCTCATGTCCAAATTCACTTGTCAGTGTTGCTGGAAAGTGTGAATGTCCTCTCTTGTAATCTGAATTTATATCAAGAGGAGATCAAGGCTATCAAGAGGAGATACATACTCAACAAAACTATAGTGAAGTCCAAATTCATTCAGGCACGTTACCTTTCCTAGTATTAATTTTCAATGTGTGCTTTATTGTGCAACATCACCATAAATCAAACTGCAGTACCTGCTTTTTAGAGGTGGAAGAAATAATGAAAAAGATCTTTTTTTTCTTATAAGTTGCACTTTTAAATTATGAAATTGGCAGAATGGGATAAATGAAAGGCCGTGGATTTTCTGAATGGTTTCGTATATTTTGTGTATTCAAGAAAATCTCATCATTTAGATGCTCTGACAACTAGTAGATGTAAGTGCCAGCACAGAGCAACTATGCTACTGTCAGAAAAACAAAAACAAAAAACAACCCCACAACAACAACAAAAACAAGAACAACAAAAAAGAGTTGGTGTCAGGAAAAAAAATTACTAAAATTAATGTTGTGATTTAATTTAAAAAAATGTGACTGTTCTATACCAATGTAGCAGTTAGACTATTCAAAGCTGAAACTTGTATATAAAAGACCTTATCTTGACAACTGATGGTGTGCAGAGACTTAACAATTAAATAACTGTAAAAACTATAAATTTCCAGTTTATACATCAAAGCTAAGGCACAAACACACTAGCAGCAGATTTCATCTGAACAACTGTAGCTGTCCATGACATATATATATATCTATATGTACGCTTATGACTTTAGGCTACTTTTTAAAATTAAGATTGCAAAATGGGAAATTCCCAGCTGTAATTCTCCTGGACAGCAACAAAGTACCTAAAGAGCAGAGAAATCACACCCTAAAAATGTCCTTTTTTCTTTCCAGGGATTGTAATTGGGTCTTGTTATCTTTATCTATGTTCTTAACGCTATCTCTCTGCACAGTTAGGTTTAGTCAAATGATTTGCATCTGGAAGACTGAAGCCATAGAACAAAGCTGTGCCGGACCTGGAGGTTGAATTGAGATCTATGAAAATCTCTCAGATCCCTGTCAAGCCCATCTTTCCTGTGGCAAACGATTCTTGGTTATCTGAAAGGCAAGTATAGATACCTTGTGTGAATAAATGTGAATTTAATCTTTCACAAACTTCTTTAGAAAAAGATTCTTTAGAATTTGTAAAAATTTATTAGAAGCTTGTGGAAACTGCCATTCAATTTTCACAGTCATTCAGGGGTAACTACCAAAATAAAGACCTGCTTTCCAAAGAAGAGCAAACAAATTCTTTTCTAAATATAAAGGTTGAATTCACTCTGTGTGTTGGAAATATTTTATTATTTTTTTTTTTGCTCAACACTGTTGGACACAACATTAAAGTATGAATTCCACATATATGTGCTGCAATATCTATTTTCCTGGAAATTACTACAAAACATATAGCTACAGTTTGTCTTTAAAAGCATTCACCTAAGAAAGGATGCCAAATTCAGTGATATATATAGAAGGCAAATTTTCTTCTTTTCATTTTGCATTGATTTTGATAATGACTGTAGCATTTTGGCAGAGAATTAGACACATCAACCTGTGTAGACCTATACCTCCTTTGTATAATACTTATATTTATTTTTTGTTTTCTGACAAGAAGCCCATCAAGCAATCTCATATATTCATTATCTAGAAGGAATTTTAAAAATGCCCAAATCTGCTTTGGTTATTTCATGTACAAATAGTACCCGAGTAATCACAAGCCCGTGGGAGTGAATTTTCTGTATTACCTGCAAAGAACCTTTATATCAAGAAAGTTTTGTCAGGCAGCCTGAAGTGATCTTATTACAAAGAATGACCGTTTTCAGACAAACAATTTAAGGTGACTGTTATGTCATCAAATTGTGGTATCTGTAATTGACTAACTAGAAAGTCAATTCTTCTGCATCTAAGGAACTAACTAGATACCGAGAACATCTGTCCTACAGGATAGACTCATGACAGTATATATTTGGCACAATGTTTATGTTCAGAACCCAATAAGTCTGCATTTTTCATGTGAAATTCATAAAAAGATAAAATCGGATACTTTTTTTTAATCTAGCTTGTGTCTTAAAAGTGTTTTGCTTGTTGTTGTATCCGATTATTTAATAATAGCTCCTTGAAAACTCTCTAACAACATTTCCTGGAGCAATTTTTCTGCAGCATAGTCCTTCTTGGAGTCATACAGGAGTAAATCTGGAGCACGTCAATAGATTTCTGCCCAGTAGTTTCTTCAAAAGTGGTGATTTACTGTAGATCAGTGCTTTTCAAAATGTGTTTCAAATTATTTCTCTCTGCTCTCTGGTGTAACTGAGGTAATAGCTGCAATAGAGGCATGAGTTCTTGTGCAGAAATACTAGGCCAGTTACAGGAACATATAAAATGTTAATTTTACATGCGTAACAGCCCTGGAGATATTGAAGCAGTTCAGAACAGAGGTGGGAGAAAATGTAAAAATTTGGAAATCCTTGAAAGACTAGATATCTCTCTCCATTTAGTTTATCAAAGAAAAGATACAGTGATCATGATATGGTGACAGTAACACTGATAGCAGAGAGTTAGCTGATACAGCAAAGTCATACTGACATCCAAAAGCTGATGGAGAATGCCAGCTAACTTATATCGAAATCTGTGAGAGAATCAGTGTGATTAACTGCTAGAACTAACACAAGGATTTCACACTGATTATCTGACACTGAAGTATAAAGTTAGTCTGTTTGTCTTTTTAGAATAGGAGCCATAGCTCATCAAGAGGTCAGAAATTACTGAGTGAAATGCTGTAGTCTTTGCAATGTAGGAGATCTGACTAGATTATCATAGTATTTCCCTTTGTCCTTAAACTCTCTGATTTATCAGATCTTTCATTATCTGGGATCAGTGTTAACAGGCTTTATTTACATGTGCCTTGATTCCAAGGTCTCTGTAAATTTTCATGAGAGCTTTGCAAGATTACAAATCTCTTGGTCTGTGCACTTGTGAATGAAAAGTTTGGCAGGTGTTTTGACCTATAAACAGAGCAAATGAATGCTAGGTATCATGTGCCAGAAAACACATGAGAGTTTTCAGCATTAGCTAGAATTAAATTCTGAATTTCAAAGGTCCCTAAAAAAAAAAAATCACAATTAAAAAGGCTTCTTTCAACTACAAAGAAGAGTATGGACAGAGTCATAGGAAAAAGAAATGTGCTAAATTCTATTAAAAAAAAAAAAAAAAAGTGGTTCCCACGTCAATGCATAAAGTTATTCCATTATATGTTTCTAGACACTTAAGAAAAAGCAAATGCAATGCAAATATACTTCTGCTTAGTATGACATTATATCAGAACGTGCTATATGTCTCTATTCAAGTAAGTGAGAAGCTTTGTGATCTTAAAGTGAAGTCCTTCCATGGTTGGACTCTGTGTTCTTCCGCAGCCGGCTGTGACCCTTGGAAGAAAGCAAATACAAGACCCTTAAATGAACAGCCATACCACTTGGATATAAAGAAGTTCAGTAAAAAGAAAGTCTGAAAAAATTACTCGTTCAAGTCAAACAAAAAGATTTAGTGAGCTTTCACTGATCAGAATTTATAGGAACAAAACCCCAAATAATAAACAGGATGTCTGTTGCCCTTCATATGCATATTTATCTGTTCCAATTAAGTTGGCAGTCTGTCACTTTTAAACTTAGCTCTCTCATTCAGACTCTCCCGTGCAAATGAATAGGTTGTGCTTGTAGAGCTGAATCAACTTAGGCATTTTTAGTCAGATTTTTTCCCTATTCTGTCTTCTGGAGAAAGTAAATGTAAAAGATGCTGATGCACACTCCGCATTTCACATATGGTGCTAGAGATCCATTAGCTGAAGAAGAGTAAAAAAACCAATTTTGATCAGAAAGGACAGTTGAACGTCAGGTTTAAATAGATGTGTAACATTAGCCAAGCTTGACTGGCCATGATTTAGCCTGTGTCTCTGAATAACTATTCAAATATTGATGTTTAGTAAAAAAAAAATACAGAATATGCACTACTGAACTTAAATACAAATGCAAAATACTAACTCAATACATTTGAGCAATGCTTTGAGTGTAATTATTAGAAAACTGTGGAAAAGAAAATATGTTTGTTTGTTTGTTTGTTTGTTTGTTTAACAGAAGGATAATACTTTAATACAGAGCATGCGTTCTTGTTCCAGTGTTGTTGTTCTGGTAAGAGCTTATTCCTCTCTCCCTGGATGTTAGCAGACAGACATCTAGTGACCTTAACAACACTGGATCAAAGCCCCTAAGGAAACTAAAGAGAATCCAAGTCTTAGAACCTCCACCTGTTACTCTTTACAGTGCTTCTCAAATCTGATTGAAATTTATGTTATTAAATGAGAACTGATAAGGGACTGTGAAGGTACACCTGATGTCCCTCCAGAGTGTGACTGGGAAGTACTGGGGAAGTAGTACAGATCCACAATAAGCATAGTTAAACTGTGATTAGTGAGAAACCAATCATACATCCCAAAGAGGTTTTTCTGTTCCCAATGAAAAGCTGAAACCTTTTATCATATCTTGAATAAACAAAGGTAATTTTTCTCTTGTTTTTTTCTTGTCTGTTCTTCTGCACCACCTTCACGGACTGCATCCTGCTTTCTATCTTTTATTTCACTTTTATTGTGGTCTTCAGATTTTGAGTGTCACACTGATGGACTGGGTTTCTTTCCTTGTTATTCTGTGTAATGCTTTCTTAGCTCTCATTCATCTTCTACCTCTTAATGGTGTTCATGCTATCACTTGCAATATAAGTCATATCGATATTACTCTTAATGCCTGTCCTGAGTATGTTGATCCATATTCTTTCCTCAAGGTTGGTTCAGGTCATTGGTTTCTTTACTTAGAATTACAGTGTGGCAAGCTTCTCAATAGGTTTTGACAAACTCCTGCAAACAAAGCCTTTGGATTAGCTGATAGTTATTTCTAACCACTACTGGAAATCTTTATGACTATTTCATAATCATCAGACAAGATGACAGTTGAAAAATCATTTTGGTGACAATGCTAATTATATTTTTCCAAATCTTTTCAAGTTTATAAAAGACGTTAACAGCATTTGCTCGTCATAGCTGGATGTCTGCAGTAGTATCATTTTCATTACAAAGCTCATCTCTTGATAGGAAAAATGACATTTCTTTTAACATTTCTCTTTTTGAAATTATGCTGTCTTTGGGACATTAATAGGCATGTTTTTGTCTTCCTTTCACTGATGAAACTCTCACGTTTTTATTTGCTTGCTCTTTGGTGGATCTTTTTTTACCATTGATAGAGTACTGAGCCAGCCAATGTCAGCAGCAAAATCAACATTGTAATTTCTTCATAAATCCATAAGATAACTTCTTTATGATCTATTACTCGAACTAGATGAGCAATAGTTAGATAAAGAAAACTTTTTAACTTCATTGGTGGCCAGTAAAAAACAGCAAAGGATATTTTTACCATCTTTAAATACAGTATTTTCTGCAGTATTTGTTACAGTAGAATCCTTTTTTCAAACTTGTCATCTCAATGTGTTCTGTAAAACTGCTTGAGAAATGCATTTGTTTTGACAAAAGAAAAAAAATAGAGCCTGTTGGTCTATATCCCTTTCAATATACAATATTTGAAAAGTTCTTGCTCTGCATACATGAACTCGATATTTAAAAAAAACCTCTCTTCTCTTCTTTTATCTGAAAATCTATTTATTTCTTTACATTTTGTGATGCTACACATTTTTGAAACACAATGAGACTTGCTACAGTAGGCAAAGTCATCTATTCTTCACAATGCATTATGAAGTCTTTTTTCATCTTTTCCCCCTTCATTTCACATTCTATTTAAAAGCATATAGGAAATCTGGAGGGCTGATTTGTCACTTGATTTAAGCTTTCCTGTGGCTGAATGTATTTGTGAAAAATTTGAAATGATTAATGTAAAAGAAGATACTGACCTGAGTAATGTTACTACACATTCTCGCTTCGTTTTATTTTTGGATTTAAGGGAACTTTAATTCATCTTTTCAGAATGTGCACAAGTTATAGGTATAAATACCTGTTATCTCAGCTGATAAGGCAGTCTCACTGCAGTATGAATATACGATGAGTTATACAGTGCATAATACGAGTTTCAGTACATATTAGACATAAGATTTGGAGACAAGAGAGGAAAGTGAGAGAGAAGTAAACTGGGCAGCAGCCCAGGGCTGCTGGTATTGCTCAGATTTCTCTGCATCAATCCATCAGTGAATCAAGGAATTTCCGTGAAAATGTTCTATGTGAGAGAGTCCTGAACTCTACAGAGCACTACTTTCTTACTTACTCTACTCTTAAAGGCTTCTTGCAAGGTCTTTTATTAGTCAATAAGAGCAAAGGAAAGCCATGCACACCTTGCAGTTCTCTGAAGAGGACATGATGATATGCATTTGCCAAACTGTGCTGCTAGATCTGACAGGAGTCACAGGAAAGGGGAGACAGTGCAGAGCACTTTGTGTTTGTTATTTTAGGTAAATGAAACAGGCAGCCAAAGGTTATAGTAATTGAAATAATCCCTGAGCTGCTGAGATTCTCTTCTAAATTCATAGATTAATGTAATACAACTCATTTAAATTCAATACTGATGTAGAGAAGAGTCATCTCTTGACAGGAAGATAGTCCAAATACACTTTAGTTTCTCTGCTCTTTGACTGCATGGATTTTTACAGGCAATCTCCCACTCCTCAAAGTATTAGAACAGACTAATTGTAACCTTTTCTGCAAAGTGCAGAAATGAAGGGGAGAATTAATGTAGTTTAAATTAAACTAAGGTGTCTAATCAGCTGAGCACCCTTTTGTAAATAGCAGAGAATCAGGTCTCTCAGGTGTTCAGTGTAGCTCAGCCTTCTCACTTTTGTTCTTCTGCCCATCTCCCCTGTTCCACTGGCTGTGTGGTGCTCAGATCATTTTAACCAGTGTTGGGAAACACCATTGGATTTCCAATTTCAAATCTACCACAGAAAAAGAGTGGTATCTGAACTGTCATCAGGTGTGTGACTATATTAATGGATGTGGGGAACGAGGTATAAGCAGAACAGTGGTAGGAAATTGGATTGCCTACATAAATGCTAAATCCAGCATATTTCCCTCTTTCTCCCACATAAAGCCTATTTTAAACCTGAGATTTTGTTGTCAAAGACACTCTGAGCAGATTTCATTTGATAAAATGCAGTCATCTGCAGTGTAGAAGTGGGCTTTCATCTCAAACCACTACTCCAAGCCAGCAAAAAGGCAACAATATTTAGGCTGATTCAGGGCGTACCTCCTTCAGGGAAGAGTGCAGTTCTTTCCCTTATTACTCTTCTGGTATCCAGCTACTTCAGCTTAAAAGATATACTGGAATGCATGTAAGTTTGAGATTTTAACAATTTTCAAATTCTTTCTTTTACACTTAAACTTGTCTAACCTTCTCTCAAAACCCACATGCACTTGTTAAACAACTGCACTGTTCCTTAGCATGAAGTTCCATGGAAGTTCTTAAGAACCACTTAATTTTGTCTGTTTTCCCTTTCATTAGAGAAGTATTTAAGCATGGGGTTATCTCTTTCATGATTTTCACACAGGATCACACCTGAGCCCTGAGGAAGAGCCATAGACCTGGCATGCAAGGCTGGGCTGGATGGGGCCCTAAGCAGCCTGATCTAGTGGAGGGCAACCAGCCCATGGCAGAGAGTTGGAGCTCAATGGTCTTTAAGATCCCTTCCAAATCAAGCCTTTCTGTGCTTCTATGCTTCAGTCTGGTTGATGTCATGAATCTATAGAGTCAGCTTCATTTAATGTATACTTTATTTATTTATTTGTTCAATTGTAACACTGTTTTCTTTTTACCTTCTGCAGGCCATTCATGATTTTGTACTCCTTTAGCTTTCCAAGTAATTTCTCCCTGATGTCTGTTTCCTGGCTGAAGAGTACTAACCGGAGAAATTCATCTCATCCTCAAAGACATGCCTCAAATAGATCAGACAAATCACTCCTCAAAAGTGCCAGTTCCTCTTTACTGATTTCTGAGGGAGACCAAGATGACTAAGCCAGTAACAGACATTTATGCTGTATACTTCTAAATTTACATGAGATCAATCTCACCCTGTTTCTGTGAAATACCTCATTTTTTATCAGATGTAAACATAACAAAATTAGTGAGGTGAATCCAGTGTGGAAATGGTCAAGGAATATCAAGTACCTATAAAATCTGGCTCATTCATTGTATGAAGAGATATGGAAATGATAAATCCAGGCTGAGTCACTATGTCAGTTATCATTATGCCTTCTTCATTTTTTCTCTGTTTTTTTTTTTACTGCAGAGTTAATAATAATATTTTCAGCTATGAATTCAAGATAAATGCCAGTGTTAGAATAAACTTGATATGCAGTGCTCACAACTGCTAGATATTAATTTATAAACTAAAGATAAACACTACCATACTAAATTAATGAACACTATTATTTTCCTTGTGAGAAGGTAATGTTAGGCAAACTGAATTTTCCTCTATTTGTTTCTTTAAAAAAATTGCTTTCTTAGTAGCTTAAAGCTTTCCTAATCTTTTCTGGTTGTTAGTGTTACTGCACATGATACACACAACTACCTGAAACCTCAGATGTCAGCTTGTGAAATGTGTTCTCTCAACGCCTGTGTCTGTCCACTTGGCAGAGCCCGACATTATCAGCAGTCAGTCATGCTAGCAGCTCCCAAATTGCCTCTGGGTCAACCATGTGCTTATGGCTTTTATTAAATTTGTGAGGAGATTTGAGTTCTCCTGGTGCTTTGTTACATTTAGATTCATAGATGTTAAGGCCAGAAGGGACCATAGTGATCATCTAGTCTGCCTCCTGCATAACACAAGACCCAGAATGCTCCTGATCTAATTCATGCTTGAAGTAGAGCGTATCTTTTAGAGAAAACGAAATGAAACAAAACAAAACTGTTCTGTTTAATATTTCCAGAAAAATATTCTATAACCTAAAACAGAGTTATATAAAGCAGTATTTATCCCCAGTGTTAAAATTGTATACCTTATTTCCAGCATGAGTTTCAACATCCACTGTGCTCTCCTAGATAGAATGAGACATCCATATTTTGTCCTACCTTTTATCAGGTCATGCTTTAACTTCTGCTTTGTTAAACAAAGCAGATATCTCTGTCAGCATTTAACTGTAAGGATTTTTTGTGTTGTCCTGACATGATTATTTACAGGTACTGTTTATATGCGTCACCAAAATCCTCAGTGAAAATCAAAGGGAATTATGCTAAAATTGCTGTTATTGGAAGGGTTCTCTAGTTTTTGAACCTACTTATTATGTGCAAAGTACAAAATGTTTCATTACAATACCAACACCCAACAAATTAAACCAGAACTATGAGGAAGTGAATGCAGAGGCCAAGCCAGGCTATTCACATCAGTATATAGTACCAGGACAAGGAACAAGAAGTATAACTTCAAAACAGAGAGGTTCAGGATAGATGTAAGGAGAAGATTTTTCCCAAAGAGGACAGGTAGGCAGTGTCACAGACTCTATTCATGGGGATTTTCAAGCCAAGCAACCTGGCCTGACCCAATGTTCACAGCCTGCTGTGAGCAAGACCTTGGACCAGAGACATCCTGAGGTCCCTTCCAGCCCAAGTGATTTTTATCATTCCACAGTTTCATAAGATGCTTCCAGACGCACTGACACAAAAGCATTTCAGCTGCTTGTATGCTTTTATAATATCAAAAAGGATTATACATACCAGTTTTGCAGAAATTAAGAGATCTATGAAAAAAAAACCAACAAAAAACAACAAAACAATCCCAGAACAAAATTTCACTATCAAAAATAAAATCTGCTGAAAATGCACAAAGCTTGTACTCATTTGACTATCAAAACTATTGCCCATTTAAAAATAATTAGATTTCTATAACTCACGACAAACAATTCTGCAATACGAAAACACCCGCTAATGTGTGCCTTCTAACTTTCTATCACTTGTCTTTGTCAGGATCAGGCAGGAATGGACTCATACATTAAAGACAGTATCAATATAAAATATCTGCCCTTCTTGGAATTTTTCTAGTTGCCCAAGGATATAGGGGTCCAAGAGAATCAGAACAGAGGCTGGGAGCTGTCTCATTGTCTACTAATTCCTTTGAAAGCATTTGGAGATCAAAATGCTTTTCAGAACAGCCAATGGTGTTTTCATGTTTAAGAATATTAAGTGCACATTACATACTTTTATCCAGGCAAATAATCCAAATCTTTTTGCAATCCTTTTTTTTCTTTTTAAACACCTCTCCTAAATTTGGTTATATGTACATCTGACTAATAACTATTGCCTATTCTTTTCTTTAAAGTCTATTTGAGAACAGTTATTGCTTGGACCAAGTATCTCTGTGAGATCTGCTGGCAGATGATTCAAGATATTTCTCTCATTACAGCCAAAACTAGAGGTACAAAATCAGTTTATTTCATGTATTTAATCTGCGTCATGTTAGTATTATAATGTTTTATTAATTAACATGTAATGGAAATGCAAGTCACATTCCTTGTGGAGGTTTATAAATGTGCATTTGTATTCTGTCTGCACTGCTACCTTTATTAGTCAAACTTGTAATCTCATCAAAAAGGTATTTTGTTAGTTTAATAACATCTATATTAAGCAAACTGTTGACTGGCCTCCTTAATTCTTATTGTGTCACTTGTTCTATTGTTTTGCCCAGACTTGATATCGGGAGGATGCCTAAGGATCACTCCATTTACGTGCTGGCACAGAATTAGCTCTTATCTCTTCCTTCAGCTTCCTCCTTCCTGTAACAATCATACAAAATTATCATAAATTATCAGTTGTCATCTACGGTAAGCTTTGAAGCAGTTTGGGTTTCCTTGTCAATGTCTAAATTCAGAAATTGCTGTTGGGTATCTTTATTAGTTATTGATAAAATATACGTTTCATTGTCACACAATAGTACTGTTTTTGTTGATATATTTGAAGATGTGTACAATTATCACAGTGCTGACTGTGTGTGTCTACTGGTGCGCATGCAGAGGTTGCCAGGGGTGCAGATGGTGATTGACACTGGGCATCTGGAGAGGCCACTGCCCTCTGTAAATGCAGAAAGTGTCATAGATATTGTACTCAAGAAAGGGCTAAGCAAGGAGACAGGGTCAGAGTGGGGCAGAAGAATTTTGGGACTCTTGTCCTTGATCTCTTTCCTCATGCCCATGCCTGGCTCTATCTAAACGAGAAGATTCTCTGAGTCAAACTGAAAGAAAATTGTATGGATAAAGTCTATATTTCTTCTAACAAATACATTTGAATAGTGCCATCATAGCTTTGAATGAAACTAAATAGCAGGTTCCAGAGATATCAAGATGAATTGTTGGCTACTGGTGACTTAGCACATGCTGAGTGCTTCACTAACAGAGTTTTCAAACAGCAGCCGATGCAGCAGCTTAAATCTGTCCATTGGCCATACATTCAAGCTTTTTTTTTTTTTTTTTTTTTTTTAAACGAACATGTTCTTATGCCTCAAAGTGCATTTTGTGGTATATTATTGGGCAACCATGCAAGGCTTTTGCCTGTAGATGGTTTTGAGGTAGAAGGAGTGAAGAGAAGCAAAGAGCAAAGCCAGACCTTCTTCTCTGACTTGGACTTAGATTGGAGCTGATGCTTCAATTCCTCAGAGTAGACACTGGACTCAGACTCTGAAGAAATAACTGCAGTATTTGACTACATACCAGTGCCATATCAAGGGTGTCATCTGTGTAAAAACAGAGACCTGGAACATATCATAACCCACCTGTCCATGTCTCATACACATTTTACAGTAGGTTTGAATAGCCATAGACAGTTGATTTTGATCAGAAGAGGATCAAAAGTAATACCAGCACAGGAGAATGGCATAGGGAGAAAAGGCAACAACATTCATATATTTGACTAAGTATTTAAATTCATTTCAGAATGATGCAGAATGCAATACTTATTTATTTTTCTCAAAGGATAAATACTCTTCATTAGCGTGGGAAAAAAAAGGACAGGTAAATAATACAAACCATTCTATCTGTTAAGTATGGAAACTTGGTTGTAATTCTGCAGAATATTTCAATAGTTTAAATTAAATTCTGATATGTTCTGTTGTTTGCAGTTGCAGTATCATGGACACCATAGTGAAAATTATAAATTACAGCTGCTGAATAACCATAAATTTCATTTACGTAAATGAATCTAAACTAGGATGATACATAACTATCAGTGTTAATCTGACAGATTTTAGTCCTGCAAATCAGCCTGCTCACAGATACCCTACTTCTTTATCCCGTCTCATTCAAGAAGTTTTCAAATTATCTAAAATAGCTTTGCAAAGGTGACATGGAAAGTTGGAATGTATGAGGTATGAAGGAAATTGAAGGAATCCATGCTCATAAAACATAATAGACTTTTTCATCTAAGAAACATGTAGTCTATAATAAGTATATGTTTTTAACCTTTAGAAGAGAGTTTAAGGATTATTTTTCCTGCCCTTAAATAATAAATCATGTGAAAATGTACCATTTACCATAATGGCACCTGATTCCAGTAATGCTTCTGAACTGAATGATTTCAAAATTGTGTGTTTAGTACTTCCAAAGACATTCCAAAGTCATTTTTACTTATATTTTTATATTTTTCTTTTTAGTTACACTGATTATAAGATTGCTAGCATAACGACACAAACTGCTTGTGACTTTCAATAGGCTTACAAGCAGGAACATTTGCTGGATAGGATCAAGGCAATTTTATCATCTCTGTGTGAGTCACTATAAAAACTGTGAACTGAATGGATTAAATTTCATATACTTTCTTCAAGAACAATATGAATAATTTTTAATCCTTGTTGTTTGTAATAAAAAAAAACAATAATGACAAAAGATATTTCTTTTTAACTAAATATTCAAACTACAGATCTAAAATTCTAAAAGTTGTCTATTTTTCAGACTACTTATTTTTGAATTCCTATGACTAGGATTAATTTTGTGTAATTTTAAGACCCTGTGCAGCAGATACATACTGTAGAAAGATAGAGAAAAATACTGTCTTTAGATTTAATTGACAGAAACAGACAGTCTCAGAGACAGCTGACCCATCCTTTGCCCAAATATTCACTTACAGTTCAAGATCTGACAAAGCCATCATATTGCGTGCTAGACATAGCATTAAATGTCTCAGTCTTTTCAGGAGAGCAAGAGGCACCAACGTACCAATTATTATTTTTATTTATGAGAAGTAGAAAATACTGTTCCTTTTAAAAAGAAAACAAAACAAAAAAAACCCTGCCTTTTAGTATGGCTTCCTGTTCTTCACAAGAACATTTAGCTCATTTCACATTCAAAATTAATGCTCTGATGGAGTTAGTCACAGTATTACCTTCACATTTTAGCTAAAAATAAATACATACATAAATAAAAAGGATTATCTTGTTTTAATTTTACCTTTTACAGAAGCAATGTCAAGTATTACTGAGATCTACATATTATGATTACAGAGTGAAAAATGGAGACCTGGCATCTGAGATCAATATTATCCAGGACTGCGCTGTATATTTGTGTTCTGCCAACAAATCCTGCAATTGATTTATTTTAATACCGTTGGTTGGAGCTTGGAGGACAGAAAATCTGCTCTTTCAACTTTAAATCAAAATTGCTGGGTCTGTGTCTTGAAGATCTTCTACTGTCCTGTGAATCAGGGAAATGAATGCTTCAGTAACCACATGTAACTAAGTCTCACTACTTGTGCAGCTGTCTTAAATAATCTTCTAAGGGACCATTTGGGCCCATATTGTTTGTTTCAGAGAGATATTTGGTTATGATCTTGAAATGAGAGCTCACAAAACAGAGGTGCAGTACACAACACTGAGAACTAGTTTTTTTTTTTTACTCATCTGTATATGGAGAAGCAAAAAGTTTCAGGATTTGAATATTTGATCACAGGAAATATTTGGAAGCAATGTTGCAGGTTTTAGGTGCATTGTTACTGATACAAGTCAGAAAAGATTAGCTGAGATAAAGATATAGCTAGGTAAGTTGTTACACATTTTAATTCATCTACCATATAGATATTTATCAGAACTGATCTGGTATAAATGGCTTTGCTTAAAAATATGTAAAATCCAATCCACACTCAAAATAATTGTGCATATTCTTTGGAAAGAAAAGGTTTCCTGAATATGAAAAAATCCTAAAGCATCCTTAAAATAGTATAAATTAGGCACAACAGACTGTGTAGTCAAATCTTAATTAGCTAATCTTGGAAATCAATATCTTATTATAAGAGACATAGAGAAAACAAAAGAAAGGCGGGGGGGGAGGGGAGGGAGGGGGCGGAATATTATCTCTATCTAATGAAAAATAAGGAGAGAAATATACCCAGAAAGAGATGACTGTTGCATATTGACATAGAGATAACATGCAAGATTGTGAAATAAAAGATGTTTGATGTTTGTAGCATGCAATAACTTCAGTGTTCCTTTAAGCATGTGTTGTGTTTTAACCCAGCAGGCAGCTTGGTGCCATGCAGCTGTTCACTCACTCCCCTTTCCCAGTGGGATGGGGGAAAGAATTGGAAAAAAGTGACAGACTAGAACTCATAGTTTGTGATAAAAACTATTTACTGTGGCAGAAAAGGAAGAGGAAAAAAATAATAATTTTATGTAATCTAGATATAAAATAGATAATTTTATATATGATGATAATTTTATATATAATTATCTATAATAAATAGATAATTTTACATACAATGTGTTTGTGATAATTTTATATGTGTTGTATATGTGTATATATATATATATATTCACATTCACATAAGCGATGAATAAAGCAACGGCTCACCACCTGCCAACTGATGCCCAGCCAGTTCCAAAGCAGCAGCTGCCCCACCAGCCAACAAGAGATTTCTCAATATGAACTGGAATATACCAGACATAAAGTTGGTCCAGGTGCTTATGAGAATAATGCAGATAATATGTGAAAGGAAAGAGCAGTAATAATTGCAACAGCTGCATCTAATCAGAGCAATAGAAAAGCACCTCAGAATTTGCACTACATATGTAAACACGGAACGTGGGACTTTGATGGCTCACATCCAGCTCTTGCCTACGAGTGCTCCCTCACAGGTCGGCCACAGGATTTCCTTTGTATGGAAACAAGGAAGTGGGAAGGGCAGTCATGGAGGGATCGTTGCATATGTTTCAACCTTTCCCCATCTGGCATCAGGATTCGGCTTTAGTATGTATCTGAACCTCAGGCATGATTAATAATATGCGAAACAGAAAAGTATATATATGATGAGGAGTGTGAACAGTATGTGGAGGCAGTATTTTGAATGATCAAATAACATTTTCTCACTTAAACGTTTATAATTGATTCCAAAAGCTTTGACTAGATATTTTGGACTAATTAAATTATTCTAGGATCACTTGTAAAACTATTAGTTTTGAGCATTATTCAACATATAGAAACAGAAAAAAATATATATATAGAAACATGCTGGCCAGCAGCCAGCATTGAGACCAGGAAGTGAACAGAAGCTGGGAGCTGCGCAGCAGAGGCAAAGGAGTCTGGGCCCATGTACATGCTGGAGGAGGTGGGGAGGCAGAACTCCAAACATAAGGCTGGGCTGCTCATCCACGGGTGTGTCTACAATGTCACCTGCTTTCTAGAGGAGCATCAAGGTGGAGAAGAGGTTTTGCTTGAACAAGCTGGCAGAGATGCCACAGAGAGCTTAGATGATGATGATCATTCCACAGACACCAGGGAAACGCTCAAGCATTACTACATAGGGGATGTCCACCCAGATGATTGTAAAAACAAGGTTCTAAGGATCAAAATGGGTCATCCTCAGGATAAACAAGCTTCTGGCCAACATGCCTAATCCACATCTTTTGAGCCCTAGTCATAAGTTTATTGTATAGCTATTACAAGTTGGATGGGAGATCATCTTGAACTGACTGTGATGGGACTTTAGAAAGCCAAAAGAGCAAGTGTGAGAGAGTGCATGCATGCAACATGTGGAATTCTGGTTGTCTTCACCTTTGATGCCTTGCTTTTAGCTTTGAACTTATCAACTGACATTCACATGCATGGGACCAAGCTCATATAAAATTGTCTTCACTCTGCCACTCGGGCATCTGTCATACTTTCATTTTGCTGTGGCAGGGCAAGTGCAGCATCTCATTATTCTGTTACATTTGTGTGTCGTCACCTTGGTGTGTGTATGCTCGTTCTCTGCCTTGCAATCACACTCTTGCTCCCTGAAGTAAAACAGGTTAGTTTTTTCTTTCAAAGTCTTTTTGTTAAGCCAGACAACACAAAACAACTGCTAGTGATCCTGTGGATTTGCCTCAGTACTTCACATAGCACTGTCAGAAATAAATTGCATATTGTCTGCAATCTTGTCCAGAAAAAAAATTGAGAGATTCATTTCCACGTTAACTTTTCCAATATGTGCAGGCAACACTAACTGGAGCAGCAGAAAGTTGTTAGCTTTGCAACCTCTTTCTGTATGTGTCTGATTTTAATGGCTCAACAAATATTAAAAAGAAGTGTTCAAGAAACATTTAGATGTGGTACTAAGGGACAAGGTTTAATGGGGAAATATTGGTGATAGGTGGACAATTGGACTAAATGATCCTGGAGGTCTTTTCCAACATTGGTGATTAAATGATTCTATGAAAAAATGCACAGGAATATTCATATTAAAAAATGGAAAAAGTATATTCTTAAAGAAAAAAAAAAAGGATTACCTGTCTCTCTTGCTCAAATAGTAAAATCAGTGTGCACAACTATTTCTTTAAATTTGATCTATTAGTCTTTATGAACTTAAATATATTTTCCTTTTTACATCTAATGATAAAGGTAAAGATAACAGTGTCTCATCAACACTGTGCCCTAGAAAAAGGAAAAAAGTAGTATGCTAATTCCCAGAAGAAATCAATGTGAAAGAAGTGGTCACCAAAGCTTCTTGAAGGGCAGTCCTCCTACTGTTATTTAAGAACAGAAACAGAATTTTTCAGTATATGATGAGGAACAAGAATCCTAAACTAAAGAAAAAGTTGCCAAAAGGAGAAATTGTTCCTTTGATTATGCAGTAATCTCAAGGACTATTTTTTCCATTATAAAAAATTTTACTGCTATTGCACTCACAATTAGCCAGTATTTGTTTTATATTTGCTGTGCAAACACAAGTTGAAAAAATAAGGTGATGTTCTAATGAAGATTCTGCAAACCCAAATCTCTGTTAATAACTTTGCTTAGAATTGGAATGCTGTAATTTTTTAATTATTATTTTTCCTAGAGACCTATTTGTACCTAACTTTAATTAGTAACTTTATGT
Source organism: Pavo muticus (assembly GCA_016647715.1). Taxonomy (NCBI): domain Eukaryota; kingdom Metazoa; phylum Chordata; class Aves; order Galliformes; family Phasianidae; genus Pavo; species Pavo muticus. The sequence continues at coordinate 772,407 of JACDJE010000393.1, forward strand.
TCAATATTTATAGTTTTGATTACATAACATTGACTTATTCTTTATTTTAGATTAAAGGGCTAAAGTTGAAGTATTCAGCTCTTTCATAGACTGCCAGCAAAAGTGATTACAGATGTACTAATTATCCTTGGTTATGTAAACATTTGTGACATTGAATTTGGTTTAACAAGGACAAGCTTCAGAGCTGAGATTCTTGTAAATTCATTGCTAAAATGCAAATGTTTCCAGCCTTGTAAAGAAAGACAATATTGATTCTCAAAATTTTCTGTATATCAGATTTGAACATAGAACATGGAAGAAAAATGACGATTCTCAGCCTATTTGTTAATTGCTGTTCTTGTTCAGCTCCCCAACAAAATGCTATGCCTAACTTACACCAAAGTAGGATTTCTCTGTACATTTCAGCTCCCTGTTGGCCATATTTATACACTACTATTTTTTTGCTTGTTTTTGGAAGCCACACTTTATGAGGTGTGTAGATGAATTGAAGTAAGTTTAGGAAAAATCATTAAGAATGACAGCAGTCTAAGAAAGTACATTTAGAGGAAAAAAGACGAAAAAGAAGAGTTTGTTCTAGAGAGGAGGTAAGGGATACTAAAGGAATCTTTTAGTTTATATTGACAAGTGGTACCCCTCAGGGGACCAGTGCTACTCAACGTCTTCATCGATGGCATTGACAGCGAGATCAAGAGCACCCTCAGCAAGTTTGTGGATGACATCAAGCTGTGTGATTTGGCCAACATGCCCAAGGGATGGGATGCCATTAAGAACATTGAGTCTTAGCCAGGCTCGAGCGGTGGGCCAGGTAAACCCCATGAGGTTCAACACATCCAAGTGCGGGGTCTTGCACCTGGGTTGTGGCAACCTCCACTATCAATACAAACTGGGGGATGTAAGGATAGATAACAGCCCTCTTGAAGAGGACCTGGGGTTAATGGTGGATGAGAAGCTGGACATGAGCCAGCAATGTGTTCTTGCAGCCCAGAAAGCCAACCATATCCTGGTCTGCATCAAAACAAGCATGGTCAGCAGGTCAAGGGAGACGATCCTGCCCCCCTACTCTGTGCTAGTGAGACCTCACCTAGAGCACTGCATTCAGATGTGGAGTCCTCAGTACAGGAGGAACATAGACCTGTTGGAGCGTGTCCAGAGGAGGGCCGCAAAAAGAATCCAAGGTATGAAACACCTCCCTTACGAGGACAGGGTGAGAGAGATGTGGTTGTTCAGCCTGGAGCAGAGAAGGCTCTGAGGTGATCTCATAGTGGCCTTTCAGTATCTAAAGAGGGGCTATGATAAAGAAGGGGACAGGCTCTTTAGCAGGATCTGTTGTGATAGGATAAGGGGAAATGGTTTCAAACTAAAAGAGGGGAGATTTAGGTTGGGTGTAAGAAAAAAAATATTTACACTAAGGGTAGTGAAGCACTGTTCCATGGATGGCACTATGGATGCCCCGACCCTGGAGACACTCAAGGTCAGGCTGAACAGGACTCTGAGAACCTGATTGAGCTGTGGGTTTCCCAGTTCATTGCAGGGGAGCTGGACTAAATGACCTTCCAACTCAAATAATTCTATGATGATTCAGTGACTCTATATAAAGGTTATAAGAATAAGACAGTGATTGGTTATTTATTTTGTACGTGAGGGACAGCACAAACAGCTTAACCTGGGACAAAGGAGGTCTGGGTTAAATATTAGGGAAATGTTCTCATTAGCTGACAAACCATAATATATGGCACCAAGATACAATGGAATCTGCTAAATGGGTCATTTTAAAGGAAAGTGGAGAAGAAAATATTGCCAGATGGCCTATTTAAAATTAGATAAAGGGATACACTTGCTCAAAAGTGGACAGACTTTCAGAGAGTCTTGGCCAGCCCATAGTTTTCTTTCCAAAATTAAGGGCTTTCAGAGAAATCCAGGAGATCATTATCAAAGAGGTAAAAAGATACCGCCCAGTTTTTGGAAGATATTTTTTAAGTATAAGGTACTAGTTTTAAGCCTTATCCTGACTTTGCATCTCAGACAGAAGCCAGAAAGTGGGAAATATCACCACTTAAAGGTTTTCTCCCACTGGCTTTTGTTGCTCACCCCAGGCCCTCCTGCATTTTGTGCAAAGCTTTCACTCAACATGTTGTACACCAAGGATGGATGGAACTGACACTGAGAGTGAAAGATTTCATGACATTTCTTGTCTCCTTTCACTTTTATATTCAGTGATGATGCTAAGAGGAAGAAAGAAAAAGCGCTTTGCAGATGTACATACCATTCTGTTGTACAGATGCTGAATGAGTCACTCCTGGCCCCAGTTCAAGGCTTCACTCCTACTTTTAAAGCCTTCTGCCAATGGGATTGGATGCTAGAGGGTCCATCCCATTCCTGAATACCTAAGCTTTCATACCTGTGTCATGGAGAACACATTACCACCATTGCATTGATACAGCAGTTTCATCAGGCAAATGAGGCTTTCTGACTCTCACTAACAAGAACTCAAGGTTTTCCACAGTAAAATGATCTGCTTTCCTACAAAGGAGTTCATAATGCATCACCACTTATGAAAGAGGAGAAACAGTGACTATATATAGTTCTGAATATTATAGACTTTGAACATTAAATATGCAGATTTTCTCTAAAGAGTGCTAAAGTACTCATTATTGAGTAAAATACACAGATCTAAAGAAAAATAATTTAATGTGCCTCATGGCACATAGTTTTCTGAGGTCCTCAGATAAGGGACCTCTCAGGCAGAGAGCAAATCTGACTAAACGTATTATGCTTCTATCAGAATTCTCACTTAAATTCAAAGTATTCACTGCATTAAGATATTTCAAACAAGTATTTTAATAAGAAGAATTTTAACAAAACACTATTTTCTGACACAAGGTATTTTGTTCAAAAACACCCATCAAATTGTAACAGTAGTACTGAAAATGGTCTTTGACTCTGAAGTGTTTAACAGAGCTAGCTGTACCTACAGAGACATTTGCACTAACAGTTGATTCTGCAAGTATGATACACATCTTTGTACAGATTTTAAAATTCTGTTCTTCGGGTACCTGATGGTATACTATTTTTTTTCTACTTGGAATAGTTACAACTATTCTACTACTGTATTATTATGTACAGCTGAACTTGGTGTAGATTAAGGTTTTGATATCTTGAGCACAAGTTATGGCACTTTTGTCCTTTGCATAAGGATATTTGTTTTATTGCACTCCTGACTTTTTAAGAAATCCTGACCATTGTTCCCTCCCTGCTAAAAGGAATAAAACTAATTTCATTACATGACAGTTTTTTTATTCTGCTAATATAATTTTCAAATTTACAGAAAAGATACACCAAATCACTAAAGATACAGTTGAGAAGAACTGTGATTCCTCTGCAGGTTAAGAATTCCCTGGAGGGCTAAAAATATGATTCAAAAAGTGATTTACACTGCTTTTATGAACAAAGGCAGAGCAGAAATTACTCAGCAAGATAACATGTAATTTAGCAGAGCTGGAAGTACGTAGCAGAAACATTAAAGATAACCTGGTAAATGTATTTATTTTCTGCTGCCTCTTCTTCTGCCTTAATACATTACATTTGATAATCAAATATAATTTGTTTGAATGAAAGAGCAATCTTTTTTGAGCATGATTGTTTCTGTTGGTAAGTTGTTAACATTTTCTATTGGTATTAGCCTTAATTTCGATGACACAGAAATTCCTATACCAGAGGGAGACTGGTAGAATGTGCCTCTATATCTCAGATCCTACTGTGGGAAGGCAAGAACAAAGAACACCAGGACTCAGCTGTGCAGTATTCCTTTTGGCTAAGGTAACAGAACAGCTATATATACGTACATGAAAGGTTTCCTATAGTAGTGGTAATCACAGATTATCTCACAACTTCATCTTCAACGCAGCCATGGACATTATTATAAAATCTGTCAAACAGATATTTGAGAATACAAAAATTATTTGGGCTGGTTACACATTCCCACTCCCATTGTTATACTGGGAGCTTTTTCTTTTGCTATTGCTGTTAGACCAGTCCTCTGCTGGCTTTAGAAGATGTTCTTCCCTGCTACCCTTCACCACACTCAAGGAGCTGTTGGTGAAAAACTGGTTCCCTCATTTCTTTGGTGTCTTAAAGAGACACCATCAAGAATACAGGGGATCTGCCTGAGTGTGTGCCACCTGGGACTTAACAGCTTCCTTCTTAACTGGTCCCAGGCAATGAGTTCTACAGTTCTTACTCACTTATGTACGGTTGTACCTTGAAGTCTCAGCCATGTACTGGAACAACATTTGGACAGGATCTGTATGAATGCAGAAAAAAAGGCAACATTTGCCCCAGAGCTTACCTCCCAGCCCAATACTTAAAGTCTTATTGAGTCCTATGGGATTTAGTTTGTTTCCCACTCCCTGAGTCTGGAAAAGCGTTGTCATCAGATCCTAAATCCACATAGGATTGAGACCCAGGAAAGCACCATTCCATTTCCCTACCACACTTTACCTCAGAAGGTAAATGTAGTTCCAAAGGCTGAGAGCTGCAGTGCCTGATCAGGCATCCCACCAGCCAGGGCATCAGAGCATGGGACAATCTTGGGCTCCGGGCTGCCCCTTAGTCTAAACACAGCCATGTACACTCTCCATCACAATTTCACAGGAGATACCGAAAACACAACCGCAGCGATATTTCAGGTTCAGCCTCATTTTCTGTATACAAAAAATCCCTGATCCATCCCAAATCATGGGAATGTATGAAAATATAGGTACTTTGGTAAAGTTATAGTGCATTAAAGTAGAAAATAAAAGTGTAAGAATAAGGATGCACATTATATAAGATATAGCTAGTTATGGGCACTGATATTGCAGTGGATAAAACTGCAAAACCAAATACTTTCCTGTCAATTTTACATTTCCAGGCAGGGATTAAGCTGTGCCCTGTGTCATATCATAAAGATTTGTCTGATATGGAAAATATTAAGTGTGTTGCCAGGGTCGCAGAAAGATATTTTCAAGTTACTACTTCCAATCAGCATGCCTGCCCTTCCTCCTTTCTGTTTTCAAGTCTCAGTAACTAAGAGAGCAGCAAAATAACAGAGTGAGCAGGAATTTCAACTCTGGGGATTTGTTCCTACTAATCCATGGGAGCCCTAGAAATCCAGGTGGGGTAGTGTTAGGGGCAAATGGTGTGACTCCAGTCTAGGCTGGGTTCTCTCCCCCCTCCAGCACCAATTTATTCTGTGCCTGCAGAGAGCTGCTGCTTCAAAGCAGGAGGTTCTCGCCTTATTTCAGAGAAAGTTCCTTGTACTGACATGCAAATCCCTGTAGGATTACTTTGCTTAAGCAGTAACAAATATTTTTGATTTGCTGGGTATACAGACTAATTAGTCAGCTGTAATAAACAGCTGGTTCACAACGTTCTGATATTAGTGCTTTCCATGATTTTCATTTAATTTCAAGGGCAGACTATGGGGAGAAAAGTTGTGGAAGGAGGATGGTATTTTTCTTGCTGTTTTTGGCTCGCTTGTTTGTTTTACTCCTTTTGCAAACCTTTATTTGATGCCTATTCATAAATTATACTGCTATATTATGGTATCTCATTATCCTTTATTAGCAGAACACCACTAAATAGAAGTTGGAATTACACATCATGCCCTGCATATGGAACAAAGCAGCATATGGAGACTATGCCTACTGCAGTTTTCAAGCATAAAAAAGCAGGAAATTATACAGGAAATTATACATATTTCAAAGAGTCTCTGCCAAGTGCTTCTGTGCTGTATCCTGTAATTCAGACTCATGTTCATCTTTATCGTGTCATTTAAAATTCATATAGCAGAAATGTAGTCAGGCCATAATCCATACAGTACGGAAGAAAGGCTGTTCTTCCCAATTTTTTCCTAAACTTACTCAAAATAGAAGAAGTCCCATGATCAGCTTTAAACTCAACTGCAATATCACATCAATAGGGAATCTTTCAAAAAATATGATTTAACTACAGGGCAGACCACTTGCTTACCAGTAAAGCACACTGAGCAATTTAGCTTGATTCTGATAAAACATGAAGGTGGAAATAATGCATCTCTTCTACTGCCATTAATCTGATCTGAATTTTTTTCTAATCTTGCGTTTTCCAAGGAATAAGCATATGTCATTCTCAAAATTAAAACAATTTAAAATGTTCTTATTTCAATTAAAGTATGAAATTAATCAAATTTCAACAATCCAAGGAAGGAGCGCTTTTTCTTCTGGAAAAAATAAACATTTTGCCAAAAAAAAAAAAAAATCGAATTTAAGTATATTTTAAATATACTTATATATATGTATGTATAAATATATATACATAAATACATATATTATGCATAAACATATAATAAACATGTTTATTATATGTTTATATAATAAACATAATATAATATGTTTATTATATTAACATAATAAAGAATATAAATATGGGTTTCACGATGTTCTGCTTCCTCCAAGTTCAGTTGCATTAACAGAACAGTAAGGTAAATACAGAAATTAACACCAGGGAATTAAAATCAGAAGCATCTTACTGTGTGGTTAATGAGCAATGTTAGATCAAGTTTTACTGTGGAATGGACTCCTTATGCATTGGCTGGAAGCTAGATTAATGATGAAAACATACAACACATTCACAGTACCACCTTTTTTTTTCTTTCTGGAAAGAATGTTCAGTGGCTTTTAGAATAAATGTAAAAAAAATGAGAAGTAAAAGAGAAATGTGGAGATTTCATCTGATACTTTCAAAAGAAAAGTCAGAAAAGTGAATGTAGCTTTTCTGTACTAATGATTTCTGCAAGATATACATCTAGGTAGCCCCTGTCTTATAAGAAAGCATTTAAATATATGTATATACATATACATGGAGTAAATAAGTGGAAAAGGATTCTCAGCATCTTGAGAGATATCTTATTTTGGGATATGATATTTCCTATGACAACCACAAAGGGTTTTCTTCTTGCAAGGTGTCCTTCAAACACTGAAATGGTCATCTAAACAATGAGAGTTCCTGTCAAACCAATTAGATCTGGATTTGGCATTCACATTTCTCAAAGGACCATCTCAAAAGACACATTCACCTGTCTTAAGAGAGAGGCTTCTACCTCTTCAGCCTCCCACACAGAGTTTGTATGTCTAGTTTACTTGCTGCTTACATTAATTTAAAATAAAAGTACATTGTAGGCATGCCACGATTTTTCTTTCTATTTATGCCTGTATAGACTGAGAGAAAACACTCCCTCATGACTTTCTCCACATGACCATGCAGTGATCGACTCATGTATAAATAGCAACATGAGTTGCACAGAGGTAGAGTTTGTGTCCCTTATCCAGTTATCAGGTTACCAACATTTTTATCCTCTCCAGGAAGGAAGGTCCCCAGGGTCTTCAGAGGAGATACATGTGAGATTGAACAAAGACCTCGCTGAGAATTGACATGGCAGCCTATTGTGTTTACCTGAGCATCAGTACAGTACATTACACAAATACTACCAGGTGACCATGTAAGGATTGCATTAGCGCCCACCTTGAAATGTTGTATCCTCTCACTGCAGTGTCCCTCAGAAGCCTCCTGCTAATGATAAGGGCATCCATTACAGTGCTTTCCCACATAGAAACTAAAGATTTCCCAGCATTTCAGATTGAGACTGTTTTCCTATGACAATGGCAAAAATAATTTATTCTCAAAACAGTCAGGATTCATCTAGGATTCTGGGTAAAAACTGTGGTTCATGGAATTGCTACTTCTCATGAAAGAACTGTCAGCTTTTAGCCAAGTTTCAGCTTGGCTTGGGGAAAACACCTTACTAGTGACTCTTTTGCCTGTTAAGATAACAGAAGGGAGACAGGTATTTCCTTTTCTCTCAAAAGTCAAATGAATATAGGGAGGAAAGAGAGAAACATCATGAGAACAAGATGAGAGAAGTGAGATAAAAATGCCCATCAATTTAGCCCACTCCATCCTCTGCTCCTGTGAACAGTGTGGGAAGTTGCTGTTTCATTGCTTCTCTTCTTTTCTGCAAATCCTGCAATGTCAGGCCTCAGAAAAGTGATAGAAAAGAGAACCTGGAATGTCAGCCTCCCAAGTCCAAGAAAATACTGCGTTGCTGAAGTTGCATTTTGAAGAACTTCAGTTTCCCAAGTCGATGTTTGAAGGAAAAGTGGAAGAGATTACATGTTTAGGGGTTAGGGTTGTGATTGAAGACAGGGAAAATTGCTAAGCAGTAAAATAGAAGTCATTGGCAGAGGGAGAAGCTGGAAGTTTTGCAGCTTGTGAGGTATCTACATGCTGTGTTCAGGGACAGCATGTCCTAATTCATTTGCTATAAGCAGTACAATAGCTAAGCACTGCATATACACCAAGTGCAAAATTTAGAGGAAAAGTGAAAGTCAGGGAAATTAAAAAATTAACAATCTTTTCATGAAAAATCTCTTGGTTTTTAGAATTTCAGTAAGTACGATTTTAAAGACTAAGCAGTAAAGGTGAAAGTCTCTGGATGTCCATGTGACTTTTTCTGAGATGGTTTTTGCATCCATTTTGAAAATCATGAATCCGAGCTACCATGTTCTACAAAAATCGAATAGTGCATCTGCAGTGTACATGACACATTAATCACTAAATAGATGAGGCACACTGAACTTTAGGACTGAAGAGGATGGATAGTGTAAGATTCATCAACCTTTTCCTTCTCATACCACAACATTTAAGAAACATGGCTTGAATCTGAACATGCGATTTGAACCTTTGGCCTTCAGATGTCACTGCTTATGCATCAGCTAGAAGCAAGAAGAAATCCTGTAACATGAGAAAAATTACAAAAAATCTGGTTGTCAGAAGAGCCAGAGATGGTGATTTCAAGGTCAAAACTTCCCGTAATTTTATGTCATTTAATTTTTTATTTATGAGTTCTGGGCAAGCAGTTGCTGAGCTTTTGGATTGGGATTTATTTTTGGTGCAAGGGCTGGGTATGACTTCCAACTCATTCTCTGCTGATTAATGGTGTCAAATATACTTGGCTTTAATCAGGCTCTCTGTTCTCACCATATTCATTAAGACTGAAACAACCACAGGAAGTGCTTTTCCAAGATACCTCACATCTTCCGTAAGCCACTCAGTGTGAAAGAGGATGTCTTCTGAGGTTTTCTTGTGGTGATTCTGCTATACATAGACAGGTCAGCAAAGAGGAACAGATATGCTTTATCACTCTGATTCCTTATGGTGGAGTTTAACACACTGAAAAGAGAGAGAAATCAGGAATTGGGAGGGTAAGCGGTTTAGAAGGAGACTAAGGAAGGATAAAGGAGAGTCCTTGGAGGAATGCAGCAGAGGCAGCATTCATGGGATCTTGCTGCAGCTAAAGTAGCTTGAATTAAGGATTCAAATCACGGTACATTTAGTGTTTTGGGAGAATGACTGTAATTTTTGATATTTTCCAAGAAAGTATAATGCTGTCTTGTAGTCATTGTAACTGAAAACAAAATAAGTCATTGCAGTGGTTCCGTACCAATGGGGAGCTAAAGCACCACCACACTGATCTCTCACTCCTATTCCTAACAAGACCAGAGAGAAAAATGAGATGAAAGAGAAGGCTTATGGATTAGGATAAGGACCAGGAGATCGCTCACCAATTACTGTGACAGGAAATACAGACTCAGCGTAATGGAAACTAATGTAATTTATTGCCTAATGATAGCAGACTAGAGCAGTGAGAACTAAAAACAAATTACAAACACCTTCCCCCACAACTCTCTCCTATCTCTGTGGTCACTGCCCCTGCTCCACATGGTTTCTCTCCCACGGGATGCTTCCCACGGGCTACAGCACTGCTCCAACACGACTCTGTCCTACAGGGCCCACCCTTCAGGCACTGCTCCAGCACAGCCCCACGGATGGCAGCTCCCCCAGCCCTCCTGGCCCACTGCAGGCTCATCTCCACAGGCTGCAGCTCTGGCCCGGGCTGCTCCTGCGGGGGTATCCGTGGGCTGTGCCTCCTTCAGCCCTCATCCACTGCTGCTCTGTGGGCTCCTCCATGGCTGCACATGGAGATGTGCTCCACACGGTGCCCGTGGGCTGCAGGAGGACAGCCTGCTCCTCCACAGGACTCTCCTGGGCCACAGGGAACTGCTGCTCTGCTCCTGGAGCACCTCCTGCCCTCCTCCTGTGCTCACCTTGGGGGCTGCAGTGCAGCTTCTCCCCCCCCATCTCTCACCCCTCTCTCCCAGCTGCTGCTGTGCAGCTGCCACCTGTGGGGGACCTGTGCTTGAGCAGTTTGCTCCTGAAGGAAGTTTAAGAATTTGAGGAAAAGATAGAGAATGGAAGATCTGGAGAAGAATAATGACAGTCTGGGAAGTAGGATGTCAGAGGAAATGGCCTGATGAGGGTCCAGAAGATCTGTAAGAAAGCTGTGGACACTGGGGACTGTGAGAGCAGGAAAGGGCAGAGGCATATCCATCAGCAGTGAGGACAGGAAAGTGAAGGAGGTGCCTGAGCAGCTGCAGAATAGGGCAGCTCAGGGAGAGGGAGCAATAAAGGACTAGTGAGAAAAAGGCTAATGGATTACTGATTTTACAAGTGATCCATGTAATGTTTTTTGAAGGTGATGGTAAATGTTTACAGAACAAAATCTGTGGGGGAGAATTGGCACTGACAGCAGTGTGAAAATAATAATGATCTGGTCAGTATAGTATGCAGTGGAAGAGAGAGACAGACTGATACACTTTTGTGCAGCCGAAAAGTTGAAGTTAAGCTTTTGAAAAACTAATTGAGGGAGCTGAGTGATGGTATTAATCTGTGGGTTTTTAAGCTGATATGGTAGCACATACGCGGGGTGAGGATTCAGTCCTCTTCAATTTGTGCTATCCAAAAAGCATTTTAAGATTTCCAGGCGAATTTATTGTTGCTACAAAAACTCAGGAGTTTTAACTAAAACAATTATATGATTTTTCCATTGCCTGCATTGCAGATGTTATGGAGTGGTGGTGGTTTTCACTATAATAGATCCTAAATACTCTTCAGTGTCTTCCTACCTCTATTTCTGTAAATCTAGATTTTACTAGATGGTGCTGGGGGTTTTCTTTGTGAATCTACTTTTGTTAGAAAGTTGTGATTGTAGCCTAAACAGACAGAATTAGAAGCAGCTGAAAAAAACTCAGGCCAAAGTTACTTTTACAGTGAAATCTAGGAAAAGAGCATTTAAACCAATGGAAAGGAGAATTTAAACTTATAATGACCCATGGAAAAAAAGGATATAGACATGGTACAGGTAGAAATTGAAGAAAAAATGCTTTTATTTTAGTCCTTTGTACCCCACAGAGTAATTTTTGTTGATATCATAGTGAAATTACCCCTTCTTTAGTAGTATACCTGTTTAGAATATCTGGCTCTGGATATTTCTTTGTTCGATCAGACCTGGCCACTGGCAGCACTGAGTTTCTAAAATTTTGTTTCTTTGTGTTATAATAGAGCTTTTATTCAGAAATATAGAAGAGACCCCATATCACCTTTTCTTCATGTTCTTCTGTCTGTGATAAGCCGTCATTACAGCTGTGATACAAAAGACATATTCCTTCATATTGTTGCAGCAGTGGCGGTCTCTGTACCATAAAACACATCCTGCCAATGAGGAATCAGCCAACTCAATGTCATCAACTGGTTTTCATTTCCTCAGGGAGATAGGGAAGCTCTTTGTTGCACTTGACAGTGCATGTGGCTAATCTTGTTTTGTATCTGAACTGGTAATTATTGTTAGAAGCATTTTTGGAGAATAAGGTGTTTTAGCCAGCGGTCTTGGCAATATCTTTGTTTAATAAACATGCTGTTTTTTAAATGGTTCAGAGAGTGGAAACATGCACTCGACACTTCTTGTTCTGTCTCTTCATCCACTGTAGCAGTTCCATTATTATTTTTTTCCCCTTGTTCACTAACATGCTATGCAGGTCATTTTTATCCCAGGGCATGCTACCTGTGTTTTTTATGGCTCAGGTAAAAGAGGAAATACTGCTTTACTTATTTACATTTTTCTTGGAGTACTTCCAGTGCGGATGCTTCCAGCAATTTGATGTGATGCAGCTGTTCCCTGATCTCCAGAGCAAAGGTTCCCATGAGCTGATGTCTATTCAGAATATTTGGTGTTGTTTTCTGAGGTAATTCTCTGGTCTTGTTTTGCATTTTGTACCCATTAAAAAATATCTGTGATGTTCATCTTTTGCCATTTATCATAAATGCAGCCAGGCTGTCATTTGAACATACTTTGATTCCGGTCCCCTTTTGTTTGCCTCTGCATAACCTCACAGCAATTAATTTTGTTTGTATTTGAGATTTTTTTCTCTATCAAAAGGTGGCTTTAGGAAATTTTAGAAGGCATATATGTCCAAATTATATCCAAAATCTCACAGTGATCACTACTGGCTTGTTGTCTTTTAAAAATATTTGGAATATTTGTAGGCATGTGTGGATATACTACTAATTGCACTCATTTTTTACATATTCAAAAGTCAATAACATTAACACAAAATCATATGCTTCTACATCAGTAGCTTACTCTACTCTCATGCAGTAAGGCAGAATATCCTAGCAGAAATCACTGGGCTTGAAGGCACCAGATGAGTTTCACCTTTCTCAATGGGGGAAGAGGGTTCTTAGGGAAAAACTAGCAGCGCTCATTGACAAGGCTTTAAACTTTTTTTTTTTTTTTTTGAAGTTTTGAAGGAACTAAAAGCAAGCCTGCCCATTATAAGGTGTGGGACAGCATAGCTAGGTTAGAGGGACAGTGTACTAGCAGGAGCCCTCAACCTGCTGCTCTGAGATCTGCAGGTAAAATTGCAGCACAATTGAAATCTTATGATGATGAGCTAGGGACCACCAAGGCGATAGGAGAAGGCAACAGGGAAACTCAGTACTTCAAAGGAATTAAGGAGTTATTCTCCACGAACATTACAAGGCTGGCTCCACAGCTGGAGTGTCTCTACACAAACACACAGCTTGGGAAACAAACAGGAGATTTAGACTGGGTACAAGGAAAAGGTTTTTTTACTATAAGAAGTGAAGTACTGGAACAGGTTGTACAGAGAGGTGGTGGATATCTCATCCCTGTAGACATTCAAGGCCAGCCTGGATAGGGCTCTGAGCAATCTGATCTAGTTACAGGTGTCACTGTTCATTACTAGGGAGTTGAACTGGATGACCTTTAATGGTCCCTTCAAATTCAAACGATTCAATGATTCTATATACATAACGCATAGCATTTCCAAGGTTTCTATTTGAAGTTTGTTGGACTTATGACTTTTATTTATTTATTTTTGATTGTTCTGTGTTTCCCTTCAAGCTTTCTGTCTCAAATAAAACAGGTTTGAATGGGAGCAAGAATCTGAGACATCAAGGCTATGACTATACTGATAAACCATGCAGGTTCAAGGCACAGGTCCAAGTGCTGGCATGCTATTGTCCATACCACTTCACTGCTTACAAAATTTCTGTCAGTTGTACCCTGTAACAAATGTCAGAGCCTCAGCCAAATGCTTGGAATCATCACAGAAGCTAGCGCAAGTCCAGGATGGCTTCCCACAGGTTAGATGGACAAATTCACGCTCTGGAGCAGTGCTTGGGCCCTGTCCCTCTTTGTTTTACTAACTCAGACACAAATGAAGTGTTGGAGAAGAAAACTCAATAGCAAGATGACAGAATGGAGGAAGAGTAAATGGGATTGCTGTAGAAGCAGTCTTTATCAAACCTTCCTTATGCAATTCCAGCACCCAATCCAGTATATATTTATTTACTGCTATTTTACGTGTATAATGCAATGATCAAGTCAATTTCTTGAAATGACTTCTGAGATGTCTTTACATTTCCTTTTCTGAGCACATCTATACAGAAATTGGATTACTAGAACTTAGTCATAGATAGTCCCTTATGTCAGTAATTCACAAGTCTCAAGTATTTCTGTTATTTTTCCCTGCTGAGTAAGTACTTTTATTCTCTACTCATTTGATGCTAGTGCATCCTACCTGCATCTTTGTTGTAAGGACTGACTATCATGATGACAAGGCATGTTTCAGGGAACAACAGACAGGAAAAAATAAAGAAGGTGTAATGGTAAACAACCAGTTTTGTAACTTTTAGGCAGAGATTAATTTCAGATCAGTCAGCAAAAGGATACATAGAAAACTGATATTTGATCTGGGGAACCTTCCCTGTTTTTGCAGCCAGTATATGGAATAACAAATTTTTATGGTATTGTTCATGAGGTATCTTTAGAAGTCTTCATTAGGGTGAAAAACTACACTCTGTTTTGGTGTAAAGGAACCCTTTCTCCCCAATGACTGTTAACAAAGCTACTGATCAGTCTCACAGATGTACATTATAGCCAACTCTTTTAGTCAAATGATCACATCACATAATAACTGTCCCACATTTTGGCAGAAGGACTAGTTAGCTCTAAACCTAATTTTTGTGATTTCTGGGTTAGTGTTTAAGGAAGAAGGCAGGTATGGTTTGGGCTTTGCATGACCCAAATAATTAAGACCCACCATATTTAAGGAGATATTTTCTGTGACATTTCAGGTTGCTGAAAAAACAAGCTCCTTAAATACAATTTACTCGATCCCTGGTTGCAATTAAAGATTATTAAAAAAAAAAAATAGCATTTTCAAATTTGGGATATTTCAGTCAGTGTGATCATGCACTGACCATAAAAAGATGTAAAGCCAGTAGAGATCAGGTGGGTTCATTGAGTTTCTAGGACTTACTTCTCCAGTGTATCTTCTTGTTGGTAGTTTTCCAGAAGGATTCAGTGAAGCAATATCTTGATTTATGTATAATTATTCCATTGTGAGATTTTTTTTTTTTTTTTAATGATAGCAGCAAAATTTTGTGCCATGCCTTGTGTTCATGGGGATTTTCTGAGATTTACGAAGCTGTTTTGTAAATAAACTTTATCAACTGTCTGTTGTTCTTGGAAATATTTTTGAGAGGATCTAATGATTCATAAATTTCATGAAGGCACTTAATAACTTTTCTCAGAAAAAAAAACACCAAAAAGACTGAGAAGCAGAGAACAGGAGTGTGCACTGCTCATATTCATCAAGACAAAATTCTCCACAAAATAATAAATAAAATAAAAATGCAGGGATAAAAGAAAACATGAAGTAACTTCTTTCACTTAATCCACACTATATCTTTGCTCTATATTGGTTTCCTTGATTAGTGTTTTTGCCTTAAGAAAAGTAATCCGTGCAGAGTGCTTTGGGGATTAGAACACCCTGAATCATCTCTAATTATTTCCTCATTTTGCACTATTTCCTAATAAGCCAAAACATCTTACTTGTTTACAAAGCTGCCAGATTTTATATTGGATTTTTATGGAACTCAGCATTTCCAGTCTTAGCCTAATTAACACTATTTTTTAAAGATGTTTCATGAGTAGATACAGCTTGTCAAATACAAGCTCTAACTCAAGCATAAATTAAGGAGCAGGAAAAGAAAATTGTTTCAGAAGAGAACTAGAAGTGATAAGACAGAACAGGATAGGTTTATTTTTTGTAATATTAACAAGTTTTTTAACAAATTTGGTTCTGAATTACTTGGGGTTATTAAAAAAAATTGCTTGCTCTATCAAATATACAAGGCGAAAGGCATGCACAGACATGTACAGTTTATGTCAGCTCTATAATATTCCTGAACCTCAACAATAAATAAATTTGAGAGAACAGAATATAATATATATACACAGAACTGGAAGAAGGTGCCAGGATATGATGTTGGCTGGATTTCACCTTCAGTTTCGTACCTGTCCTTCAAGGAATCTACAGAGTATTTGTGGATTAAATTTGAATATTTAATTTCTCTTTATCTGCTTTCTTTATATTCTCAATACTAGTTTTTTGGTGGATTTTTTTTTTGTTTGTTTGTTTGTCTTTTGTTTTTTGTTTTTTTATTAAAGTGAGCTAGAAGTCACATTCTCAGTGACTAAAATATTCCCTATTACCAAACCACACTCTGTTTGGACATAGTCCTTGAACTTCTGTAGAATCATTGAATGGCTTGGTTTGGAAGGGACTGTAAAGATCATCCAGTCTCAACATTTGAGACCTAAGACATGAGAGCAGCCTTTCAGTATCTAAATGGGGGCTATAAGAAAGGACAGATACTTTAGCAAGGTCTGTTGTGACAGGACAAGGGGAAATGGTTTCAAAAAGAGGGGAGATACAGACTGGATATAAGGAAGAAGTCTTTTACAGTGAGGGTGGTGAGGCATCGAAACTGGTTGCCTAGAGACATTCAAGGCAAGGCTGGACAGGGCTCTTAGCAACCTGATCCAGCTGTAAATATCCCTGTTCATTGCAGGGGAGTTGGACTAGATGACCTTTAAAATTCCCTTCCAATTCAAAAGATTCTATGCCCTCAAAAAGAGAGCGCTTACACATCAGAAACAACAGGTATAAATGACAGAATTCACTCTAAACGAATTTGCAGGTGAAGTTGCCCAGTCTGTGGACAGGACTGCAGTGAGACCCATCTCCAAGCTGCCAGCAAAAAGACTTTTCATTTCTTTTGTGATGAGGTTAGTACTAAGTCTCCCCTCTGCCGTGTGCTGATTTGACTCTCTGGAGATGGACACTGGATATACGTGACTGTATTATTACTGTGTGGACAGAGACACATCTAATTTCATTATTTTCTGATAATTCAGACACAAAAGGCAGCCTCAGGAGGAGAATCTCTTTTCTCTCATAAAATCATATGCTTGTTGTTACAACAGCTAGTCTACCTCAGCCCTTCACATGTGAGCCACAGAAACACAAAAGAATGTCACTAGATTGCCAGTCTGAGGTCATTCGGCTTCATCCTCTGTATCATCACAATACAATGCACTCTTTAGTGCTTTGTGCCTGTATTTAAAAAAAGATTTAGAGTTACTCCTGCTTCAAAATTTGCTTTGAAATTATTATTTAAAGTTAAATCCTCTACAGTCTATTTTTTTTCTTTTTCAGAAGAAAACAGATTTTTATAAAGCAGTTTCTACAAAGGGATTCTTCCATTTTTTCTCTCTTTACTGTCCTTTGTAACTTCTCTGTCTTTTCAGTCTGTAAGAAAATGGTTGGCATTGTCAGCAATTCTGGCTATCTTAGAATTACTGTAAAAGGCTATGAAGTATGTTTGTAGAAAAAAAAATTAAAGACATTTCAAAGGATTTATAATTGAAAATATTTTCCCTTTTTTTAAAGAAAAGCAACATTCTAATTTTCCTAACTCATTTAAAAGAACTTTTCTTAACATCTAGGGGGGCTTGAAGTATTTCAACATCCACAATAAATGTATTCATGAAAATATTTCAATATAGGCTCAGGAAAATAAACCATATGTATATGTACAGATTTAGATATAAAGATATATATATATAAACTATTGCATCATGTCTTTTGCTACTGGAAACAAATTTACCTTAGATTGTCCACTTGTTGTAGAAATGTAATTTTTTGTGTTTATTTGTGTTTATTTTTTCAGTTTGTCTTTTTTTCCCAGAGGCTAATTGATGGATGAGTGGGGGAGGATGCATTTTTCAGAAATTCTAGTTCAGCCATCTCTCAGAGTCTCAATTAACTTTCCAGTTCCTTTTTTGAACACAAGTAGACAAAGCTCTTGAGCCTGATTTAACTCAGTAACAAAACCAGATTTACTGTAAGAAAAATGTATGAGATTTATTCCCACCTTTTGCTGTGGTTTCCATAAAAACAATTTCACTACCACTTTTTTCTTTTTTCTTTTTTAAATTTAATAAGTAGTTAAAAGTTTCTTGTTTCAAGGAACTAGTGTTAGCTATAACTTCTGCAGTCATTTATTCTTCTCTTTCCTTCTGGCTCATGGTAGGTAGAAGTGAAATTTCTAGGGATTCTTTTCATCAGATATAATTTTTCTTTTCTTTTCTTTAATTAAGTGAATAGAAAAGCTTAGCTTCTTGAATATATGTCATAAGCACTATAAAATAGGTTACATTGATAACAAAGCATATGTTTACATTTGTAATGTCTAGAATTTCAGAATATATTTCATAACTTTGTAGATTAGGAATCTTAGATTTGTGAAGCCCGTGCTTCCAAACCAGCTTTTAGCTCTCACAAACCAGGCCTGAGGTGAGACCAGCTTGGACCAGGCTGCTTGTTTCTGACCTCGATGCAGGCTTCCGCGACCAACATCACAAGGACCACATTGCTCAATACTTGACCCAACTCTGGAATCTGGAAGCAGACAGGTCTTTCACAGGAAGCTGTTACCCAGTCATGAACATTTGTCCTAGGACAGTTGCATGTGAAGTAACATTTTTGGTAGCTTTGTTGTGTGACTACTAATACTAATTGCTAATTGACTTGCTAATACTTAAGGAACAATCTGAGTTTTAATGGATATCAAGAAAAAAGGGATAGGAGAAGGTCCCAGCAGCATCTGAGATCAGTTCTCCAGTGGCCTTGCAGTCAGCATGCCTGGTCTGACCCCAGTGCCAGAACTTGCAGCAGGATCACTCAGTGATCACAGATCTTATGCTCTGATAAGGAGCTCCATGACAGATGAGGAATGAAAATACCTGCTTCCTCCAGGTGGTCATGTTGGACAAAACCACAAATGTTTGTTATACAACCAAAAAGCTGTGGATATGTTTTCAGAAACTACTTTTCTTCCTGAGGCCATGGAGTCCTGTTAGCCTGTGGTAGCCCTCTTCTAATCTCCTGACAATATACTTGAGGGAAACTTGGAATTAAGTTTATGTAAATTAGAATGAGAGAATAATTTCAATAGAGAACCCAACAAAGTCCTTCACAGGGCACTTTCCTAGGTAGTTCAGTGCTTTCTCTGGATCAACTGTACTTACTGAGGTAGGACACTGAGTTCCAAAATAAAAACACACCTGGGAAAAATAAACTCTACATTAATGACTTTATTTATTTACAACTTAATCCTGAGCACCCTCTTGTAAGAAAATCAAATGGAAAATATAAAACCTACTGTAATAAGCATTGCTACTGTGCAAGAGGTTTGGCTGCAAGTCTATAGTGACTGAAGAGAAGATGACAGCAACTAAAGGAGCTCCAGAAGTAGGAAATGATGGAAGATCTGGGGAACAGAAGGGAAGTGACAAGGCAGGGAATGCATTACACTATCATTTCCCTGAAACAGTTTCCAAAGTAAATTGTAACTCACCAAGATATTTGGATCAATCAGAATTCCTTGTTTGAGTGCTTAGTTTGGAGTTTAGGACCTACTAAACATTGAAAATTCACCTTATTAGTATTTGTTAGGGCAAGCTCTTTGCAAACTGAAAATAATATTGAATGAAGGTTGTTCATGCTACTGAAGAAATTCCACATGCTGGAGGATTTACTGATATTCCTGTTGTACTTCAGAGTTCTCCCAGCTTTGCTTAGGACTGGGTTAGTGCTCTTCCCATTGATCCAGTAGACTGATGAACCCACAGACAAAAGTGATGTGTTTGAAATAATTTTTTTGGAAAATAAGCAAAGGCTGAAGCAGACAATCGAGCCCTCTCCAAGGACTTCAAAGAGTAATTATGTAGTCAGTTGTTCATTCCAATTTGGTCATCTCAGAAGGAGGATGGAGGAACTAACTTGTTCCAGAAGAGCTGATGTTGCCACAGGCTCAGAGGCCTCTGGAAAAGATATGTTGACATCAGTGCTTCTGGCAGTCGGGGCTGCAGGATTTGGCATATCTTGCAGTTTTCTTCTTTTTTTCTTGTATTTGTAGGCTGACATCATCTCCATGCTAACAGAGAAAAGTGGCAAACAAGCCGCGCACCCATTTCTCTAGTGAAGTTCCAGCACCACTACTGTCCACAAAGTCCATGGGTTTCCTTTTCATTGCTAGCATGGCAACTATTTCACTGCACCAAGGTCAAAATGGCTGAAGAGGCTGTGTTAAATTTCTCTGCCTCCTAAACTAAGCAGTTCTGTAGAAAGAAAATATTTCTGCAAAAATCTTTGTCAAGGCATACAGTATTTGTCATAAATGCAGTGGAAGTGTACAGAATGGTTGAAGAAACATTTGCTCATCCAAAAATTTCACTCAACAACAACTGAAACAAAACAAGCAAACAAACAAACAAACTGACTAAAAACAAAACCCTACTTCAACGAGCGATTAAACATATCTGAGAAGAGACCTAAAGGTGCAAACAGTTCACACTGTTGTGCAGCTGCATTTAGGCATCAGAGTCTGAAGGCTGTTTTGTTATCATTCCTCTGTTTCCAGAAGCTGTGAAGCACCTCCCAATGAAGTCCCACAGCAGAATATGCCTGTATTCAAGTGTCTGACTCTCCTATGCACAGATTAGAATCACAGAATCACAGAATGGCCTGGGTTGGAAGGGACCTTGAGGAATCTCCAACCCCCCTGCCAGGCAGGGCCATTTAATACTAGACCAGGTTGCCCAGGACCCCATCCAACCTGGCCTTGAACACCTCCAGGCTCAGGGCATCCACCTCTCTGGGCAGCCTGTTCCAGCACCTCACCAATCTCAGAGTAAATAACTTCCCCCTGACATCCAACCTAAATCTTCCCTCCCTCAACTTAAAACCATTGCCCCTTGTCCTGCTGTTATCTACCCTTTCAAAGAGTTGACTCCCCTCCTGTTTATAGGCTCCCTTTAGGTACTGAAAGGCTACAATGAGGTCACCCCGCAGCCTTTTTTTCTCCAGGCTGAACAAGCCCAGCTCCCTCAGCCTGTCTTCATAAGGGAGGTGCTCCAGCCCCCTGATCATCTTTGTGGCCCTCCTCTCCAACAGCTCTCTGTCTTTCTTGTACTGGGGGCTCCAAACCTAGACACGGTACTCCAGATGGGGTCTCACAAGGGCAGAGTAGAGAGGGACAATCACCTCCCTGTCCCTGCTGGCCACCCCTCTTCTGATGGAATTAGGGGGATAAATAACTGAGGAGATGCATGAAATACGCTGCTGCGTGCAAATTTTTTGGGGATGCTCATAACTTGGATTTTCTGTTTGTACTTAAGTATCTTTGCCCCTAGAAAACCTGTGACAAGTTGTCACTGGATTGAGAGACAAATTATTAATTTGTACTGCCGATTTGGAGGCCTAATTACAACTAAATTGTCTGAGTCAGGCCCTTAAAAATGAGGCATGAAATTTAAAGAATCGTAAGAAATTAACATAAAAGGTAACTTGAAAGTCTGTCTGTCTGTCCCACACAAGACATCACCCAGTACTCATACAGCAGGCAAATGTTCTCCATGATCATCCTCACGTATTTGCATTTTGGAAGGGAGTGCCGTAGTCCCTGCCCTTTGTGAACTCATCTCTGTCTGCTGCAGTGGCAGAGAAATGATTTTGAGAATTCTGATAAAGCAACTAGAAAATACATTCAGAATGCTGTTTCTTTACTACTATTTTCTTTTTATCATGGCTAGTAACAAGGTTGAGTTGCAAGTGTACCTTGATACAGAATAGTTGTATGGTTGTTACTTTTTGGCTGACAAATTTGCTATGACCTTGCAAACTAAGGCATCCATCTGTCATTTTATTTTATATTTATATTTATATTTATAAATATTATATATATTATTATAATTTTAATAAATTTTAATATGATCACCAATTTGCAGAACTAGGTCGTTTGTCCTATATCTCCAGTGAAGAAGAAGTGAAAAATGAAGCAGAATCCCTCTTGATTTACCCTTTGCAGAATTGCTACTAAAGATGATAGTACTGATATAATTATTCCTGTTAAGCCATTAACCAGATATTCCAGGCATACAAGATCGTTTTCTGCTGGCAGCTGATTTGAAATCAAGGCATGCTTCTTGCGCTGCTCTATCAAATCTTATGTTTCTCTTGGGATGGGATATAGGTTGGTTAATGTAGTAGAATAACTCCATGAATGTTTATTTTTATGAACCTAATATTCTAAGGAATTTTTAAAATATGCTTAAAAAACCAAGAACATATGAAGTAAAGGTTACTGTCGGTATCTTTAGAAACCTCTAATACATTTTTTAATTAGAGAAAATTGCAAAGGTGATGAAGAATGCTTTTTGTTTGTTTTTGTTTATTTGGTCTTCATTTCCTTTACTCTTACAGGTATTTAAAATATGTGAGCTCTGAAATTAACATTATCCCCCCAAAAATAACTATTAACATTGAAAAACAGCAATTTAAAATGAAATACAGGGGCCAATCTTGTCTCTGCTTTAAGTGCTTTTTTTTTTCCCCCTAGGGAGAAAAGTAGTAGAGGAAGCAAAGTTATCAAACAGACCCAGCCTAAATCCTCCTCAAAATTCTTTTAAAATAGAAGCAGTACAGAAGAGGACAAGAGGAAAAAGAAAACAGGAAGACAACAAACAGTCTAGCAAACATTGATTTTCCTTTATATAGCAGATTAATAACTCAGCCAAGAAGGAAATCTGAGACAATTAGTTGCAGGTACATTTCTTCAAGAAAAGAAATTTTGCTAAGAAGATACCTGCCCATGAAAATCATGTGCGACATCCCACCAAACATCACTTTTCCATTAACCTATAGCCAGTCTGCAGCAACCACGTTCATGAAGATCTGGCAAGAGGATGCTCTGAGAATTCTGATATAATGTGAAGACAAAGGTGCTTGTACTTTCAGTAGTCTTGCAGTCAGTTGGTTTTGTTTGTTCTCAGTTATAAAAGATTTTTCAGAGACTGTTTCAGGACTGTAATTGCATCCTTGACAGCATTCATCAGAACATGTTTGAGTGCTATTACTACCAGATTTCATTCCTGAAAAGATTTATTCCAAAGCTAGATCAAGTAGAATATCGGAATAGCAGAGTCACAAGCTGATAAAATAATATACTTGAGGAAGGAAAGAACAAAATCATGTAATGTCTGTAAATTTCATAAACATTTTCCCTTTTCCTGATGTGTCATTTCTAAGAGATACAATTTCTATGCAAATTCCAAGAGGAGGATGAATCTACTGAATATTTTATCACATTCCCACATGCTCAGAAAGAACATTACAACTTCATTGGAAAGTTCCATTATGAGAATACACAGAATAAAACTGTTTGTGCTAGGAAAGACCAATATGTCTTAGAGACTCTTTGACTGCATGCTGAAATAGTTACAGAACTGATCTAAGATAAGTGCATGAATAAGCTGAATAAATCCAAATAAACCCACAGGCAAAACTTAAACAGCAGGTGTTGATGTGAGCACCCACTGACTTCCCAAGCATCTTGACAGAAATATCAGAAGTGCCTGGTGCAGATATACCTCTAGGCACCCACATGATGAAAGACCGGCTGAGATCGCCGTGTGTGGCAATGTCACAGAGGGCTTTAGATATGTGCTGCTCAGTGGGCCACCATTAGTGGAATAGAGAGTGCCAACTGCAGAGCTCAGCTGCTGACATTGCTGTTATTGCTAATGAAATACTGAGGCCTCTCTACATCAGCAAAGCAATATGGAAATATTTTAATTGTCTCTAGAGTTCTATAAAACCAACTAGCACAAGCCAAAAATTCGGAAAGCTCTTCTGAAAATAAAGGAGAACTGAATAAAAACATCCATTTTCCTAATATAATTATAGTAAAATCCTGGGAAGTGGTGTTTTTAATTTTGTAAATCTTATTTAATCCTCCCAGCCCTATCCTTCACTTACACAAATTAGAATTAAAGATGTTTTTTGGATTTATCTTCATTTTTCTGAGGTGGATTGTTTTGTCTATGGTTATGAAGAAATGTAAGACAGAAGGCTGTGATATTGGCCCAAATTTAAATTAAATATAGTAGAAACACGCATGAATTTGTTGTTATTTAATTTAAAACCTGTATTGTCACTACTGAAATATGTTCTGGAATTTTTTAAAGTGTTTTTCCAAGATACATCTACAGGACAATGAAAAATCATTTACATGCAGAAAACAGTTCAAAGTGAGCTTCACAGTTGAGCAAGGAAAGCTGGAAAGTGATAGACACTCCATATTGCCACGGCTATATAATTACATCAATCACAGAAGAAAAGATTTCTACATAATTTATACTGAAGACATAATTTATACTAAAGATTTAGCTAGTTTGTAATTAAAATGCCTTTTAACGACTCTGGAAAACTTGGTATAGAAATAGCCCACAGGAGAAAGGATGACTACATATAAAATAATTGTATCAGTATGACTGTCATCCTGACTAATTCTAAATGGCTTTGCCAAAGAAAATAATAAATAAATAAAGGCAACATTCAATATTAATTGCCAAATAAGATTAACATGTACACTTGGATAAGCTAAGTCCAATTGTCCTTTGCAGAGTTTGTTGAGAACATATTAATTCTTGCAAGGACAGGTTCTTGTTGATAACTATAATTGGACTGGTACTGAACTATACAATACATGAAAAATAATATATCCAGCTTCAGGCAACTCTGGTTCCTAAAAGATAAATAGGATGAAACTACAGGCCAGTCAGCCTCACCTGTATCCCTGGAAAGGCGATGGAACAGGTTGTTCTGGATGCCATCTCCAGGCAATTGGAAGAGAAGAAGGTTATCAGGTAGTCAGCAAGGTAGTCAGCACGTGTGCACCAGGAGGAGGTTATGCTCAACCAACCTGGTAGCCTCCTGTGATGTCATAACAGGCTGGGTGAATGGGGGGAGAGCAGTGGATGTAGTCTACCTTGATTTCAGCATGGCATTTGATACTATTTCCCACAACATCCTTCTAACGAAGCTGAGGAACTGTGGAATAGATGAGTAGCCAGTGAGGTGGGTTGAGAGCCGGCTGACTGGCCAAGCTCAGAGGGTTGTGATCAGCAGCACAGAGTCCAGTTGGAGGCCTGTATTTAGTGGTGTTCCTCAGGGGTCGGTACTGGGTCCAGTCTTGTTCAACATCTTCATCAATGACCTTGATGAGCGGAGAGTGTCCACCTCAGCAAGTTTGCTGATGATACGAAGCTGGGAGGAATGGATGGCACACCAGAAGGCTGTGCTGCCATTCAGTGAGACCTGAACAGACTAGAGAGATCAGCAGAAAGGAACAAGACGAGGTTTGACAAAAGCAAGTGTAGAGTCTTGTACCTAAAGAGGAATAACCACATGCACCAGTACATGTTGGGGGGATGACCTGCTGGAGGGGAGGTCTGCAGAGAGGGACTTTGGTGTCCTGGTGAACAACAGGTTGGCCATGAGACAGAAGTGTGCCCTGGTGGCCAAGAAGGCCAATGACATCCTCGGGTGCATTAAAAAGACGTGGCCAGCAGGTGAAGGGAGGTGATCTTAGCCCTCTGCTCTGCCCTGGTCAGGCCTCACCTGGAGTACTGTGTCCAGTTCTGGGCTCCCCTGGTACAAAAAAGACAGAGATCTCCTGGAAAGAGTCCAGCGGAGAGCCACAAAGATGATAAAGGGCCTGGAGCACTTCTCTTATGAGGAAAGGCTGAATGACCTGGGTTTGTTCAGCCTTAAGAAAAGAAGACTCAGAGGGGATCTGATCAATGTCTATAAATATCTAAGGTGCAGGAGGCAAACGGATGAGGACAGACTCTTTTCAGTGGTGCATGGCAACAAGACAAGGGGAAACGGCCACAAACTGAAGCATAGGAAGTTCTGCACAAATGTGCACTGTGAAGAGCTTCTTCACAGTGAGGGTAACGGAGCACCGGAACAGGCTGCCAAGGAGGTTGTGGGGTCTCCTTCTCTGGAGACTTTCAAGACCTGCCTGAACACCTACCTGTGCAACCTGGTCTAGGGAGCCTGCATTGTCAGGGGAGTTGGACTAGGTGATCTCTGGAGGTCCCTTCCAGCCTCTACAATTCTGTGATTCTATGATTCTGTGAAATCTGGTAAAATTCTCACCAATGAAGGGACCACTTATTTATTCTATGATTCCTAGATACAGCTAGTGTATCTAGCTCAAGTGATGACTTTGTTCTGTGTTGGTGTTGGTTTGTATGTGTGCCAGTGTGCCATGTTTTCACAAGAAATTTTCACAAAGTGAAACCTTCATAATAAAACTGTAAAGACTCAAGAAGATTTTTTTTTTACATTTGGAGATTAAAGTGTTATTTTGGTAAGGACAACAACCATTGCACTTATGAGAGTAAAATGAACATTGTACACACAAGAAAATAAAAGACTTAAGAGCTGAACAGAATTTCAGTCAAGCATGAATTAGATCCACTGTTTGACTAGAAAAGTAGGTTAACTAATTCTGGGAAAAAAATATAAAGAAAAAAAAGGTTTTCCTCCTAATACTGAATACCCTTTGCCCCCATGTTTCCCTTCTAGACAGACTTTCCCACTTTTTCATGGGATAAACAGTACTTGGGGAAGCACTGTCAGAATAAAGCTCTAAGGTGGCAAAACTTCCTACTAACAGCCTATATTTCTGAACAAGCTCAGCCTGTCCCCAATATTTCATTTCACAGGAAATTTGGAAACTGTTGCTCAACATTCTCTTTTTTTTCTAAACTCCATCTACAAAGCAGATTCGTGTCTAGAATTTCTTCCCAAATCATCCTCAGCTGCTATGATCCTCCTTCCCAGGAATCTTGCCCTGCATTACTTTTTTCTATTTGAGTGAAGCTGTCTGGACATGCCCACCAGCATCTAATGGTAGTTCCTCTGAACTGTATTGTGGAGTATCTCAAAGTCAAGCTTTGGTGACTCAGCAGACAAGATCTGTGTCTCCTTATCGGAATTCAGTGTCTATTACTCTGCTGTCTATTTTAATTGCTCAGAGGAAAGATGTCAAAAGATTTCAGTCCAGTAAGAGCAGCTAATTAAATATTTACTTGGAAAATGTTTGCACATGATTCACCTCCATGAAGATCTATCTGATTTCACATATGTATCGCATATATTCTCGTCTGAGTGTGCAGCTGAGTTAAACATAAAATTCCCCACTCAGCCAGAAGATATTATGTCTGTACATCCAAAGCCAAATTCATCGCCTTGAATTTTGTAAGAACTAGTGAAATTTCCTGATATTTCTGACTGACTAGCCATTTATTTTTTAGACATTCAAAGACAACACTTAACTGCTAACAATTAACAAATGCTAATATAGAAAAAATATTCTACTGGACAAAGGTTATTCACTGTGTTGTTCTTTCATACTGTTTGAAATCAGCATTCAGTTCACAGCGTATGTATATAATCATAATACAATGAGACACAAAAGCAGAGCAGATGGAAATATTGCTGGTTTTGATGTTTATTAAGTCCTTCAAGTGTTCACACATGAGTCCAAAATGCTTGTCTGCCTTTAAATAAAAATCTTCAACAGAAACCTTCTTCTGAAAATAGCAGCAGCATGGAAACATATATTAAATAGGAAACTTGGTAGAATGTGTTTCTAAGAAAGCTGGAATTAAATACACAGAGGGTAGAATATGCTCCCTAAGATTCCTCTGAGGCCACGGTTACAAGGCACTCTGTTCCCCAGGAACAAATAGGATGAATTACCTCCATCAGTGCTTTATTCATCTAAAATGTAAAAGAATAATTTTAGTTTTTGATGACTTTTCAACAATACAGTGACAATTTTAAGAAAGCACATGAATCTAGGAAAAGTAGTTTCCATGTACAACCTCTGATTCTGTGTTATATGAAGGTAGTGACCATGCCACACATGGGATTATTTGTCGACTTCTTCAACTGATCTGTGTAGAAATGCTCCAAGTTCAAATTTACAAGGTCTTTGTCTGTAAATGTAGTTCAAAGGTTTCAGTTTGCAAGGTGGAAAGTATAGCAGTGACTGAGAAAATCAAAAATCAAAAACTCTGTAAACGGTGAAGTTGCTGATACTTAATACAGAAAGTCAGCATTTATTTAAATTACTGCTAGTCCCATAAATATTGCTAATTTTTGAAACTTTCATAATATCAAGTGACTTATAAACATTCATTCAAAATTTACTATTCCCAGTTAGCATCTAAGTATATTACTCAGATTAGATGCTATAACGTACAACTTTGGTTTTGCTTCTGAAGCTGTTTATGATCCTGCAGTCAGAACAGTTTACTGGTTTATGTTTCTTAACATCTTGTTTTCATCATATTCAGATGACAGTGTCTCATTTCTCACCCAGTGATAGGCTAAGAACAGTGAAAATGAGCAGGCTGGGACTTGTCGGATGAGGAACTGGCTAAAGTGACCAAGACACTAGCATGTAGCAACCATGAAATCATGGAGTGGAAGATCCCAAAGGGAATGAAGAAGGCTGGAAAAGATCAGTTACCCTGGATTTTTGGCAAATAGACATTAGCTGGATGAGGGAAGAGATCCATGGGAGGTAACTGAGGTGTGACATTGCTCAGAAAAGCTGGTAAGTCTTTAAGGACAGTACAGTCCAATTGCAAGAATGGTCCATCCCAGTACTCTGGAAAACAAGTAGGCACATCAAGAAACTGGAAAGTCTAAGCAGGGAGTTCACTAGGGAACAGCAAAGAGAAGGGGAACCAATAGCAGGCAACAATGGAGGAATTTAGAAACATTGCTCAGACATGCAGGGGTGCTCCCAGGAAAGCCAAACCTCACTGGGAAGTGGTACTTACAAGAAGTAGGAAGAGCAACCCAAAGAGCAGCTACTGTTTCATAGGAAAAAGCTGAACAAGTGGGTGTGGCTGAACAGAGTGATTAATTTAGTGACTGCTTAATGTAATTAGGCTGAGGCCATCTGTGCCTTGGGCCTCATCATGTTCTCCCAGGCCTTTGTTTTGTGGAGGGGCTGAATGAAGAGGTGAAAAACCAACTGAAGCTGACAGGAAAGCATGGGTATACTTGAAAAAAGTCACAGAAGGTTGGCAGTTGGAAAGTACCACTGGAAAGGGTCTAGTCCTACTTCCCTGCTCCTGGAAACATGAGTTTTCTTTGAGCCCTCTCCAAATGGGTTTTGAATATCTCTTAGGATGATAATTCCACAAAATTATCTGGGTAACCTGTTCTAATGCTTGACAATCCACACTGAAGTAAAAACAAACAAACAAAAAAATAAACAAACAAAAAACCTGTTTTTTTCTTCTTACATTTAAATGGAATTTAAATAGAATTTTCTGTGTTTAAGTTTGTGACCACTGCCTCTTGTGTTGTCACTGAAGATCAGTGAGAAGAGTCTGCCTCTGACAGTGGCACACGTTAACCAAGGAGGCTGTGAAACCTTGGAGGTTTCAGGACCCAACTGGATGGAACCTTGAGCAGCCTGGTTTGTCCTCAGAGCTGACACTGCTGTGAGCAGGAGGTTGGCCCAGAGACCTCCTGAGCTCCCTCCCATTCTGAGCTGTCCCATTTAACTGTGGCAAGCAAAATGTTCTCATTGTTTGTCAGAAGGGGACAAATGCAGTTACTGCAATAGTTATTGGGATAATTGTTTTGTGCCTTCATCTGTGGCTTTTGGAAGTTATTTCCTGTTAGGGTCATTAATGTTTCTGAGTTTCCAGATAGGGATGATAGCTTGAATGACCTTTTAATGTGTTCAACTAACCTATGACTTTAAATCTTTCTGCCATGACATAGATATTTCCTCAATTACTTTTCCATCTCCCTGGGCTGTATACTATATAACTAACTACTTGATGTCATGAAAAATGTATATAAGACTTTTTAGGTGGGGCATTTATGTATTTATTTATTGCTTTCTTATTGCATTCTTATGGTTCTGCATCATCTCCTTATACATTTCCCATTATATAGCATTTTGATGTTTTGAAACCATTCAACAGCTGCCTCTCATCCTTCAGGTTCTGAGGCACCTGCAGATATTGCTTCCATAGCAGCAGTTTCTGATTCAGACAATATATTAAAAATTCAGCCTATTTTGTTTCTTCCTTCTAATGCTGCAGTACATATTGTTTGAAAAATACGTGCTGTTTACTGTATCTGTGTGAATCTATTGATGAAGGAAAATTAAATCAGAGTTTTATATTTTATTCTATTCTCATTCAGAAGTGAATTTCTAACTTCTTTGGAACTTTTTTCACCTACGGAGTTTCTGCATGCTGCTCAGTATTTAAACTCTCCTCAGTAATGAAGACAAAGGTTTTCCTGCTGTAGATATGTAGAGATTAATTTCTGCAGAGCAGTTAGAGGATTAGGATTCACAATACATACTCAGGTTACCATTCAACAGTGTCATGCAGGAACAGTATGTGAACACCAACTACTTGTGACATCCCATATCAAATGCTAGATACCTTAACCTTTCTTTTATGACAGCTAAAATGCACTGGTTTATTACTCTTGGCTTATGCAGTCAGCCAGAGATCAAAACGGGCCCAAAGAGTCACCACAGAATGCATAAGTAATAATTTTGTATCACAGAATGCTGTAATTACTTATTGTGAGGTGAAGTTATTTGCAGAGAGCACAGAATACAGCAGCGTTCTTTGCTCTGCTGAACATGTAAACTAGATCCTGAGCGTGGAAGCTTTGAAAACATAATTCAGAGTTCTACTTATTCTATTAGCGTGACATCCTTTTGAAGTTATTTGGTTTGACTTGGCTCCTGGCAGTCTGATGGATCACAGTCATTTGCAGTAATGGTGGCAGTCAGTCTCCTCCATTTCATGTGCCTCATACTAGAATTTTCACTACTCAGTATGACAGAATTTGACTAGTCACTGTAAGAGGTACAATTAGTTAACAACAACAACAATCACATATAGACAATATTCATGAAAAAAATCCTTGTGTTTTAAGCAACAAAAATTCAAGTAGTCTTGAAAAAATGTATATGGGACATTTCCTAATTAGGATATGATCAGTGCTGTGGTTAATCCTTCCTCCTCACAGGCCAAACTCAATAACATGTTCTGTTCATTGTTGTCTTTCAGTGATGAAACAGATGAAAATAGTACCAGAGTACATTTATGTAACACCATGTCTTCTGAACACTGTCAGCTTGTTCCCCCAGTTTATAAATTGTAAGTCTGACATGCACATGCAGATTGTGGGCACAGTGATTCATCGGTGCAGGGATGAAGGCTGAAGAATGAATCATCCCAAAATGATCATGAAGGAGGTGGATACGGAGATACAGGAGGGCACACCAGAGGCAGCATGCTGTGCCACCTGAAAAACATGCTCAGGAATGATGGAAGTGCTCTCAGATGTAGTCTTTCTGTGAGGATTAAAATAGAGCTGTATGATTTCTCTAGTAATCTACACTGTATAAAGATACGTTTCACAAATAAGACCAAATTTTAAGTGCAGAAAAAGCACTAAGGATTGTATGCCCATTACTTCTCTCCAAATTAATCTCAGTTTTAAATAACAGGGCAAGTGTCTGGAATTTTATCTGTGATGTCCAATAGTCTCATCTTGTACCATATTGAATGTTGTCATCTAACTGATCTCTATTGTATCTAATGTTGACCTAATTGTATCATATTCAGAGAAGCCTGACACACACCTCTTCCCTTCCTTGCATTTGTCAACCCCTAGAGAGGAACGGTAATGTAAGGAATCTGTTCTTGTGTTAGTATGGGTTCATTTAACCTGACTGCCTCTGACTATCACTGTATAATCATTTAAATTATTTTTTTTATTTCTACCTTAAATTTCTATAGGAATAGCTGGTGTATGCCCTTAAAAGTGATAGAACTGTAAACGTCACTATATTTGTAGTCATGCACAAAGATATTTATGATTCCCATCACTTTTGAGGACTCAAGTCAACTTTCATGATGTACAATTAGGATACGGAAGGAGCGCATAGAAATAACATGGGTATTGACCATGATAAATGATCTGATTGGTTTTTTTTAGAGTCAGGTCCTTATGAAGCAGATTCAGTTTTGCTTTTTTATTTTCTGTTCAAGATACCAGTAAGCAGTTCTTCAAATATACCCCACTTCAGAGGAGTAGGATATGTTCTACTTGTTCCAACAATACAAAAGAAAATAGAATCTGGTTAATTCAAGTTATAATAACAAATCTTTTCCTAGCATAATTGTCTGATGCTTCCTGAGAGAGTTATTTTTCTGTTTTGTGGCAATGCTTCTTGAAATAATAAACTTCCAGTACAAAGCTGGTATTGGGCAACCAGGAATTGAGACTCCTCATGGAAACAGCTGTGACCGTTATTGATCCTGCCAATTGTTCTGGGGTGAGATGTGAAACAGAAAGAAAGTGTGCTAGTTGGGAAATGTTATTGTCTCACATGAGATGATAGCTTCTCCTAACAATGAACACCATGTTATCTAGGCAGCAGGGGATATGTATTATTCAGGTCATTTTTAACTGTGACTGCACAAGGGGATCTACATTGGTATTTCATATAAAGGCTTGAGGCAGCAACAGAAGACTTAATAGAAATTTTCTCACCAAGAATGAGAGAAATACCTGTTAGGAATGCAATAAACAAAACAATGGATAAACTTGCTTTTTTTCTTTCTTTATTTCTATGAGTCTTAAAATGTGACAGCCTGTACAGCCCCAGCTGATTCTGTCGTGGCTGCTGTTCTTAACATCGAGGACTGGGTACTTTTATCTCCTCTAGCCTTTTTTTAGAGTTGCACTACTGCAATGAATACAGCAAATCAAAACCTTTTAAGGCATGATTTTGTCAGAAAACACAATTCATCTGTACTGAAATATTGTTGATATATCTCAAGGTGGATTTGAGGGTGAGAAAGATATCCCAGCATAGCTAAAAAGGTTAAGACAATAATAAGTGATGCCTAAGTCAAAGTTCTTACTCTGAGTCTAACCTGCTCTCTAGCATTGGGCAAGTACTATATATATGAAGTGGGTCTGAAATGGAGATACCTTGTGCTCTCTCTCACTGTTGAAGTTCAATTTAATTCATTTAAGGAA
This sequence comes from Pavo muticus, assembly GCA_016647715.1. NCBI lineage: Eukaryota > Metazoa > Chordata > Aves > Galliformes > Phasianidae > Pavo > Pavo muticus. The sequence goes on from JACDJE010000393.1 coordinate 805,217, forward strand.
ACAAATAACATTTTTTCAGAGCAATGGCTGAGTTTTCTGGGCAGCAGTGCTGTTGAAAAGTGACAGCAGACAGAAGAGTTTGAATAGCCCAACCTGAGAGTAGCTTTGCAAATTTGACCTATGCACATTCATTCCCGCTGGCCACCTTCTTCATTCTATCCCACATATGGTTGTATGGATATGCTGGGGTATCCTACATATTCTTGACAGTAGATCAGAAAAGAGAAAAAAAGGATGCACTTCTGAAAAATTTTAACACAGCTAGATATTAATGGTTTTAACCAGTTTTGTTCCTTGGCTCAGCTGGGGAGGTTCAAGACATAAAGGATCAGTAATATGGGAAGAACAGCCAATAAATTCACCTTTGATCAAATAAATGTAAAAGAATGGCTATTACCCTGACAAAGCTGCTCTAAAGAAAACTCTTTACTTCTATTATATTTAACTTGTCATTTGTTCTCTCTGTTAAAGGACAGCGTCAGTTACTCATATCTACACTGCATAGGGAGAAGGGGAAGGAGGAAACAAGGGAAGTGTAACACTCGTCTGAGTCATTCATGAACTTTGCCTTTCAGAATTTTTGAGATCATGCCACCTAATTTCCCAGATCCCTAAAAGGAATTACAAAAACATTGCTCACATACTCAAAACATGGACAAACTTTACATTGGTTAAACAAAAGAAAAAGTACGTTATTTGTTCAGCTATCATCACATTTACACAGTTACCTGTATCTAAATATATGCTATGCTGTCTCTCTGCTTCAGTACAACAGATGGAAGACTGGGGCAAAATCAGTGAAAGCAAAGCATCCCCATTAATGGTTGTTACCTTAAAGTCAGAGAAAAATTGCCTGTTCACTTCACTGGAACGAGGATCTCAACAAGAAATTCCTTAATTGATTAGAATATCCATCACGTACCAATAGAAAATGTGTATTTATTATTTCCTTTTGTGAGAGCAATAGTTTCTGATCCATTCATCTGGACTTGTCCACAACGTATTAAAATGAACAATATATAAAATCCAGAAAGGCAGTACAACAGAGCTGAAGAACTGAATTTGAATATGATAATTCTGAGCACAGTTTTTTAATCGTATTCTTTGTTTTAACCATGCTTTCACTTAATAACTAGATGGCTAGCCTGTCTTTTCTTCTGTCCTTCACCATCCACATGGCTTCTGTATTTACCTCATGAAGGGCCAGACTGTTGAATACACATAGATTATGTTAAATAGTCAGAAAAATGTTCTAGTGATTATCCAGCTTCTCAGATACCACAATCATCCCAAGGATTCCACAGCTGCATCATATTCCCCAGTGACAGCTACAGACTAAGAAAGATTTTGTTTGACTTTAAATTATTTTTAAAGGCATGATACATTATACTCAACTGAAAAAGTCAGTCAGAAACCACAGCTTAAATAGCAAAGTGAAGAATAAAAGAGAGATCTTTTTCTCTTATCTGACATGAAAATCAAGTAATTGAGAAAAGAAAGAATGCAAACATTAATATAGCGATTGGTTTTGTAGCAAACCTCATTTCCATTGGTGTCCTGACTTCCTCTGCTGTTGAGTGAAAAATCAATGACTGGAAACCAGGTTGATCCAGGAAAGCACAGCCGTCAGCATCACGTCCCTCTCCTCCTGCCTTACTTTTTCCCTCTGTTGAATCACTCCACTAGTTTCTAAATTCCTCCTGCATCCATTTCAAGTTATTTATTTGTTGCACATCTTATAATCATCTTCTATATCTCTTTCTCATTTTCTTGTGACCTCCTTCTGAGAATTTTTATTTTTTACATGTAGACAAAGCAGTGTATAAATCCCAATCCTCTTAATCTTCATGAGGCCTTTCTCTGCCAACTTCTGCCTTTATGTCAGTCTGCAACATTTCCCCATATATCCAACTATCATGAAGAAGCAATAGCATTTTTCTGTGGCCAGACAAACTGAAGACAGCCTTGTTTGCACTGAGTCAAAATACATATTGGTTTATGAATCCCTTTTTTAAAAGAAGTAGTGGGTAGGTTGTTCCATGGGAGAGAAATTCCCTGGAAACAGACAGCTGAGAATTCAGTGTGTGTTTTATGTACAGTTATTTCTGCACTGAGATTCAGTAGCCAAGCAGACAAAATGCATTTCCATGTATTCTCCTGAAAACCAAAAGAAAGTATATACAAACTGAAGCTCAATAATGCCTTCAGCCAATCTCAGGTGAGAAGTGCTGCATGAGCTGATGATGGTGTGCCTGGCGTAATTTAGGGTGTACCAGCCTGCCTGCATTCCTACAATCTTTCTTCAATTTTTTAAATTTAGAATTGTGGCATTATGCCTTTAAGAATATGCATGTTTTGGTCTCTTACTATGAGCTATGTGTGCAGGCTCCCACTAATTTAACCAACTGTAGTTAATGCTGCCAATGGACTCCAGAAAGCGATTCAGTTCACCCTTGAATGGACACACAGTTGTAGTCAACTGAATTGCTATAGTTCCACTGACTGTTAATTAGATCTCTATCATCTGTAATGGGAGTTTAGTCACCTAATGCACATGTAGACACGTACATTTAGAAACCTGAACCTGCAAGCTGGTGTCATCCCATTAGGATCCTTATGGAATCAATGGAGAGAAACAAGCTATTCTGTGGTTCAATTAATTTCATCCTAAGATACACATGCAAAATGCAGTCAGATGAATCCCACCCCAGGGTTGTTTCAATTTTTTTTCTAGTAAACTAGACAAAAAAATTATAGTTTCTTACTTTTATATGTAGCTTAGGAACTTCACTGCAAACATTTTCAGATCTGGAATTCTTCGTGGGCAAAGAATATAAGGGAACTACATACAGAGCTGCTAACTCTTTCCCATTGCTTTAAGCTGAATGCACGGTTAGTTTCAATATAATTTTGAAGGCTAGCTCTGTCATAAGCTCGCTTTAACAGATTCTGAACAAATATAAAATATATTGCCATTTCATATTTTAATTAGCACAAATAATCGTTCATTGAATTTCTAATCACATCACTAAAGAGCCTTTAATAAGAAGATACAGGCAGTTCCAAGCTGGTTTGCTCTTACATAGTAAAATTCTCATGGTCTGTTATGAATTAAGTATTCTGTTAACCATTACAAGGCATTCTGAATCAGTTGATTTTGCTTTTCTGTTCCAAGGCTAGGTGTTCACTGTGCTTCTTTCTGTCATTTTCTGACCCTGCAGAAAGTATAAAAGTGAAGTAAAAACCACAATCAAATATGGTTAATAAACTTTCAAATTGGAAGAAACATTACAGTCTATGACAGCCTGACTTCCTAAATAACACAGCCCATAGAAGCTCACCCAGTAATTCCTGCATCCAATCTACAAAGTCCCTCTAAATTTTAGCACATTCATTAGGAAATTATCCAGTCTTATTCTTTGGTAAATTACTCTGATAGGCTACAGTGTGTATCATGCAGCTTTCCTCAAGTTTCAGTATTCTGTTTCGTGGTAAGCCAAGATATCAGCAGTCACTTCCCAAGTCATTACATGCAGATCAGGAGCAAATCAATTCTTAATCTCATTTTGAAGGAAATGCATTGATCTTCCTAATGTCCTTACAACAAAAATTCTTTTCAGATTCACAGAATTCATTAAGCTCTTGTTTCTGCCTTTTTTTTCCTTTTCCTTTCTTTTCCTTTTTTTTTTTTTTTTTAATCAGAATGGGCATAGGAAGAGGAACCAGGATTTCTACTGAAGTATACAGAGGTGGTAATTACATTTGCTTAATAATATACTGATTTTATTTCATAGAATCACAAAATGCTTTAGATTGGAAGGTACATCAAATATCATCCAGTTCCAACCCCCCGCCATGGGCTGGTTGCCCCCCCAGCTGAGGCTTCCCAGAGCACTATCCAGCCTGGCCGTGAGCGCCTCCAGGGTTGGGGCATCCACAGCTCTCTGGGCAGCCTGTTCCTCTACTTCACCACCCTCATAGTGAAGAATTTCTTCTTTATATCAAATGTAAACCTACTCTTTTTTAATTTAAAACCATTGTTCTATTTTACTTTAGACACATTCAGAGAAAGTTATGGTAATTCTGAAGCTTTTTTTTCCTTAAATAATTTGGATAAGATGGGGCATCTACAACTTCTCTGGGCAACTGTTACCAGTGCTTCACCACCCTCACAGGGAAGAATTTCCCCGACATCTAATCTGAATCACCTCCCTTTTATTTTAACTACTTCTCAGATAATTTCTCAGAGGTTATCTGCCAGTCCTTTGTAGTGTCATTATATTCTCCTGCCAACAGTTTATAATCTTAGATATATGGAGTTCAACTTCTGGTAATTATTATATTGTCCAGTGAAGATCTTCTTATCAAGTACTACAGATTACTCTGCAGATGTAGTCTGCTGTCATTATTATTTACCAGTCCAAAAAGTTTACTCCATGGACAAACTGTGCCACCAATTACTTAGATTTTTTCCATAATTTTTCTGGGAAGTTTGAGCTACTAGGAAGCGATATTTTGCCTTAGCTATCACATCTTATTGGTAAATTGCTCTCTGTTTCTCATTTAACTAGCCTTCATCAAGCTTTAATGATCTGCTTTGACTTCTACTTGGATTTGAAATTTTTATTTTACCCACTGGATTCTGAAGATTAGGTAACATGTCTTGCCGAAGTCTATTATACTTACTGAATTATTTTTTGTCAGCTTTTTGTTTCTTTGGAGAAGTTAAATAAAATTTACATAAAACCTTTTTGATTGTTATTAATTATTTCAACATTTGTTTATATTTATGTGCATGCCTTCCATGTGGGACAATCAAGCTTTTAACTATAGGGCACCAGAATTACAAAAGCTGGAACAATAAATGATGTTGAACATAAGAGAAATCAACTGAATGTTCACTATAAAGAGCAAGTAAGTCATGTATAACTTCAGCATATTTGGGGAATAAATTTCAATTCCAGATATTGGATTCATTACAATTAATTAAAAAAAANCATACGTGATTTTGACATCATTAGGCATATATGTGACTGACTGATTTATAAGAAGAACTGAACATTTTCATACAGGTCTATTACTTGAGCGTATTTCCAGCTGAAAAGAATAAGGGCTCAGTTTTCCCATATACATGAATAATATTGATGCCAGGGTAAGTAAAAAGTGAGCCATTTTTCATGCCTAATTCATTATACCATTCATTTCACTATTTCTTTATGAAAATTGTCTAATTACAAAAGCTTATGGCCACAATCGCTGGCCATGTGGAATTCTTAATTGTCAGTGTTTCGAAGTGTTTGTGAAAATTCACAATTTGGAAAGCAAAACATATAAGTTCTGGTGATAACACCAATTCTCCTTCAGGTTGATATTGAGGAAATTCCTTTACTAATTCCTTTACTTAAGTGATAGAGGATTTAGCTGTTTTTCTGTTCTGGATATTTATTTCTGACTGATAATTCTTTTCAGAAGTGAGATAACCTTTAGGTCACTCAAAACTAATGACAAAATATTACTAGAGTTTCTATCCACCCTTTTTTTTTTTTTTTTTTAGAAAACAGCATTACTTACGAGATATATATATCACTAAGGCAATAAAACCCAAATCCCATAGTATGAGAGCCACACAATTTTGCAGTGTAAAATTTAGTTTAAGATTTTTTTTTTTTGCTTTAATCCTGCATTGTTTCTGCTAGTTTTATTAAAATGTTAATTAAAAATATTCAGAGCATATGTAACATTGCAGTGTATTTTAGCAAGGTTCTTATACAGAATACAAAAAAGGCTCTTACTAGTACTTCAGATAGTAAAAATAATCTCATATCCAGGGCTGTCTGCAATGTTTAGAGCTTTCAATTTAAAAGCTATCCTACTTGTGGCATTCACCCTTACTTAATTATTTCTTACTTGAGGAGAATGATTCTTTTTCCATCTGAGGCAGCAGCTGCATCATATTGATGTAATCCAAAAAGGGCAAAACATGTATTTGTTATTCTTGCTTGGACAGATGACTTGAGGAGACTTTAGATAGCAAATGCCATGTAAAGTAGCAATATTGTCTCTTTGAGACAAATGTATCTGCTGCCGTGTTTACTAGGCTTCTTTCCTATATCACAGAATCACAGAATCACAGTATCAGAGGGGGTGGCAGGGACCTCCAGAGATTGAGTCCAACCTCCCTACCAAAGCAGGTTCCATATCAAGCTTTCTTTTGATTTGATTCATCATTCAGTTCTGTTCCATTTATCATTTTTATTAAAAATAAAAATAAAAAAATTAAAATCCAATCCTAAATATACAGTACTTCATAACTTTGATTTTTTTTTTTTTCCAAAGTACTACGTATTTTTTCAAGGGAGATGTTATTTTATGCTTTATTAATCACTAATTTCATGCTTATGTATGAATCTTTGACTACAAAATACACCTTTCAGACCAGGTAGTTTATTGATATCTAAATTTTTCCATAGTATTTCTTTGTGACACATTAGCTGTTTCCTTCCAAGAGATTTATTAACCTTCACCTGTGCCAAAATTCATTGTGTCTGATGTCCTCTTTCCATTGGCAATAAAAACCAGTTGTGGTTGGAAAGAGTTCTGTGGGAGATCCTGCCCATAGTCATGATCTCCACCCAATTCTGAATGCAACAAAAACCTTCGCATAAAGTAGTATAATAGTAAGTATCAATGCAATCTCAGTGAATATATCAAATATGATTTTGAGTCCAAATATCCCTGAACTAGACTTCATCCTTAGAAAAAGGCAAGCCCTGAATTCCTGTCTACAACTTTAAAATCTTGGTATCCCGGCTGATTCACTGATTCCTTTCCAAAATATTGAGTTTCATCAAGAAATATAGTCGTCAGTCTGTTTTATACCTTTGGCTATTTAAAATCATTTCAGCCATCTTAATTTATAATAGCCTGCAGAAATTTATGCTGCTTCCAATTATGTTCACTGGAGATACATTTAGTTAAAGTAACCTCATATGACTTGATGCTAAATTATATTCATTTACATTTTGCCTTCTGGATCTCATTTGTTGTTGTTGTTTTGTATTATTTTTGGTGGGTTTTTTTGGTCACAGGTATGTAGGCCCTACTGTGATTTATTATTGTCTTTTTTAAGTTTAGTTTCCTACATGCAAAGATTTTTTTTTAAATTTTAATTTTTTTTTTTTGGTACTGATCTAAAATAACTCCCTATGTAGTCACTGGTATAACATGCTTCTTGTAGAATAATTTGCTCCATTTCTGAAGTAGGCTAAGCTGCTTCAAACAATCTTAAAGCTAAATATGGGTGTGCGCAGCAGTTCTTGATGACTAGCTATTATCTTATAAATTTATTACATTGTATATCTCCTATGTGAACTCATGTTGCATCAGCTAACATCTGTTTCCTTCATTTCCACTGTGCTGAAATTCACAATACCCACAACCATACCATAGAATCGTTATAGAATACGCATGGTAGAGATTGGATGGTTGTATTGTTATCATTAAAGATCATATTGTTGCAAACCCCCTGCCATGGGCAGGGACACCACCCACTTGATCAGATTGCTCAGAGACTCATCCAGCCTGTCCTTGAACACCTCCAGGGATGGGGCACCTACATCTCTCTGGGCAGCCTATGCCAGGGCCTCACCACACTCACAGTGAACAATTTCTTCCTTAAATCTAATCTAAACCTTCCTATCTAAGTTTAAAGCCATCATCTCTTGCCCTATCACTATACTCCCCCATCGAAGAGTCCCTCCCTGTCACGGGGTATCCAGACAAATCAATGCCTGTAACAGGAGCAGTAGGTCTTTTGGCCCCCTCACCGACCGCCCCCCCCCGAAAATGGGAAGGGAAAGGGGAAGGAAAATAAACAGCAGCGGCAATGATCTAGGGAGGAGAACTTATTTTACTAACTAACTATGATATAATACAATCTAATTGAAATTGAGACTAATAAATCAAATAAAATAGGAGAGAGAGAGAGAGAGAGTTTTCAGAGCACCTGAAAAACCAACACACCTGCATACTCGCCAGCCAAAGAAAGAGATCCCCCCCCCCGGAGGGTAAGATCCCATGACCCCTGTGACATACAGGGACAGGTACCCGGAAGTAGAGTATTAACACTTTAACTCCCAGTGCACTACATGATGTTATGATGTGGAATACTGAAAACCAAAAATCACAAAACCATGACACTCCCCATCTTTCCTGTAGGACCCCCTTTATGTACTGGGGGGCCAGCATAAGGTCTCCCTGGAGCCTTCTCTTCTCTAGACCGAACCATCCCAGCTCTCTTTAGTCTGTCTTGTTAAGCGAGGTGCTCCAACACTCAGAGTATCCTTGTGGTTTCCTCTGAACTCACTCCAACAGGTAGAAAGTCCTGAATTGGATGAAGTGTCTGTAGAAACTCAAGGACCTGGAGAATATGTGCAAAATACAGAGGTTATAAAATGGAAAAGTAAAGTAATTGGCGTATTTGTTACTGCCATATGCAGTCTTAGGAGGAAGTTTTTATGTGATATTTGAATTCCTTCTCTATGTTCAAGATTTATATTAATTGTGAATATATCATGTGCCCCCTCGTTTTGTGTGTTATTCCTCAGACCATAGCTGTTTGAAGGTTGACAGGTATAATTACATCACCCTATTCTGTCTATTACTTCTTCCTTGCCTAGCCTTCAACAGAATGGCTTTTCAGGATTAGAAAAGGTTCCTTTCTTTCCTATCTACAAAAAACTCAGTTACTTCTTATCTTATAAGAAGCTGGAGTTTCTGTAATGTTTCAGTAGAATCGTCTGCAAATGCATCTCTGTACACATGCTTTTTCACCACCTGACTCATGCAAGGCAAACATTTTTGCTGGATTTTTGACAACTTCCATTATGGTCTTCTTCCTTTATGACAACTGCATAGGTTAAGCAGCCTCTGCACATACCACGCTCCTGCCTACACTGAGCAGCTGAGCATTTGTTAGTTTAGAATAATGAAAGACTTCCCACATCCTTTGGATCTTCCTCTTGGTACTAGATTGGATCGAATACTGTTTTACTTAGTAGAACAAGTATTTAGGAAGATCACCTAGAGCCAGACTCTACTGTGCTACTCATCAACTCCTTAGTGTGACAGTGATTCCCAAAATATTGCCAACTCAGTTTGAGTGACAGAATATTATTCTAGATAAAAGAGATATGTTTTCTGTTTTAAAATATAAGTAAAAAAAAAAATAGTTGGATATCTTTAATTTGTATCCCTTCCACGCACACAGAGATGCACACTTTACTCAAGAAGCTTCAGCGAGAAGGGAGATATGCCTTGATACTACTGGTGCAGTGGACCTGACCATTTATGGTCTGAAAGCTTTGACCCTGCCCTTCATCTGACAGCCCACCTAAATCTAGAAAGTTTGTAGCACAAATAACGAAGTGCTTTTATTCTCTATCAGAAATAATCTTGGCTGCTGTCCTCTACTAATTTCTTTACTTGATGACTCCAGAAAGGACCAAAACATTTTTACAGCTACTCTCAGAGGCCAAAGTTTATTCGTGGCATAAAAACACAGGAGGATTTTAATGTTTAGTGTTATCTTATTATCAAATAACATGCAAGTTGAAAAAAAAAATGTATTTTTTAAATATGGTTTTAAATATGTTTTTTTCTCTCTAGGTCATTGGTCTAAAATTAATGATACCAGCAGTTCTTTGACAAGAGTTGGTAACTTCTGAGAGCTAAGCTATATACTTGATGTTAACTTCTTATACCCACAGCTTTATTGGTCAGCCACATCAGCTGCAAATGCTTTGAATCTTCAATCTTAAATATTTTATAATATATCCTCATCAAACTCCAACAGCTCTACCAGGAGCACTGCTCACTAGCTATGCATTAGCAGGAAATGTATATACACTGAAATACAATTGCTTACATTTTACATTTATGAGAAAAGTTTCCAGCCAGAGCCTGTATTCTTGACAATAAAGTAAAAGACAATTTAAAAAAAAATGCATAAATAAATGAACAAACATGCTGTAGCTCACGGTAGATCCCCTTTGGAGATGGCCTGAAAAAGCACATAAACATGGAAATGAGAGGGAAAATTTGGGAAAAAATGAGAGAAAAAGAAGAGGGAAATTAAAAAAGTTTTTCCTTCCTTCTAACCTCACTGCAGAATATTCATTTTGAAGAAACTGTTCAGCACCATTCAGAGTAATATATGCAATTAAAAGTGGAGTAGGGCTCTGTTTAAAGATGTCTCCTTCCCAGAAGGATCCTTTTAACACAAAGGTAGAGGAACTTTGAGATAGCTGATCCTTGGCAGGTGGCCATACTTCTGCCTGCTACAAGCCACCTTCACTTCTCAGTCTGACAGATGCACATTTTAATGTAACACTATTAAGCTTGCTGCACAGAACTAAAGAATTCACCTATTGGTGACTGAATAGTTGTATTGCTAAAAATCACAGAATTGCAGAACTGCGGGGATTGGAAGGGACCTCAAGAAATCACTGAGTCCAACTCCTGTGCCAAAGCAGGTTCCCTACAGTAGGTCACACAGGTAGGTGTTCAGATGGGTCTTGAACATCTCCATAGAAGATTCCACAATCTCTTTGGGCAACCTATTCCAGTGCTCTGTCACCCTTACCATAAAAAAGTTTTTCTGCATGTTTGTATGGAAATTCCTGTGTTCGAGATTTAGGTCACTACTCCTTGTCCTATAGCTATGCAACACTGAGAAGAGCCTGGCCTCATCCCTTTGTCTCCCACCTCCCTTTAGATACTTATAAACATTTATCAGATCCCCCTCAGTCTTCTTTTCCCCAGGCTGAATAGACCCAGGTCTGTCAGCCTTTCCTCATACAGGAGGTGCTCCAGGTCCTTTATCACCCTTGTGGCCCTCCACTGGACTCCTTCAAGGAGATCCCTGTCTTTTTTGAACTGGATAGCCTAGAACTGGACACGGTAGTCTAAATGTGGCTTCACCATGGCAGAGTAGAGGGGGAGGATCACCTCCCTTGACCTGCTGGCCACGCTTCTTTTGATGCAGCCAAGGATACAGTGTTCTGCCGAGAATGCAGTGTTCTTCTATTAAACGTGAAATCTGAGCAGCTTGTTCCTGAGTAGCTATTAATATGATGGAATATTTTTGCTTCAGCAGATCTCTTTCCTTGTCCTCACTGACCATCTTTGATTTTCTGGTTGACAGGATTACACAAATGTGTTTATGCATCACAAACAAGAGTACTTGCTTTTAATACAGAATAGAACAGAACAGCAGGATCGAGCATACAGAAAGGTTGATGAAATCTTGCTAGTACAGAAATAGAAAAAGATGCTGCACCTCTAGTTGATCCTGTAGTAGAAGATTTTGCCAGGCAAACTTCTTCAAACAGCCTGTGGTCAAAGGTGCAATCAGATGTCATGTCCTCCTTACAGGAATAAAATAATATTTAATTCAAATCTTAGTGATCTGAAACATCTTATCTCTTTCCAAGTGTATCAGGAGCCACTGATACATTGGCCAATATGGGAAATGCAACTGCAGTGTAACATCTTAAGTGGGAAGGTGAGAAACAGAAGTGCCTTCAGCAGTCTTAGCACATTTTTCCAATTTGTGTGCTAGAAACTGGAATGCCCTTTATAACTTCAGCCTCTGGAAAAGAACTTCATATCTTTAGGTATGTTTAAAAGGGTGCCTGTATGCACATTTATTTATTTTTTTTTCCATCTGAAGCTTGTGCTGACCTGGCTGAAAGCAGCCATCGCTGATGTTAGTATACCACTGAATCCAAGTTAATATATCTTGCTTTTCAAAAGGGGTAAAATGCACAGGTACAGGAATATATCATCATGTTCCAGCTTTTGGTACAGAGAGAGCTTTTGTGTGGAGACTGTTTTCTGCCTTCCTTCACGATTCCATTTGCTAAATAAACTAGGTTTAAGTTATAGTGCAGAAAAAAAGGCAAAAAGAGCAGCCTCATGGTTAGGCAGATGGACAGAAATCTGAGCATTTGTCATCAGATCTGATTTTGTCAACAAGCCATTTGTAACAGTTTAAGGATGGGGAAGAGTCCTCTGTTGGTTTTTAATGGTTTTTCCTAAAACTAATTAATATTGTTCCCGTGTTCTGGGGGAGGTTCAGGTTGGATAACAGGAAAAATTTCTTCTCAGAAAGAGTGATCAGGCATGAAACAGGCTGCCAGGGGAAGCGGTGGAGTCACTGTCCGTGGAGCTGTTTAAGGAAATGGTAGATGTAGTACTTAAGGACATGGTTTATTAGACAGTATTGATGGTAGGTGGGTGGTTGGACTAGATGATCTTAGAGGTCTTTTCCAGCCTTAATGATTCTATGACATACCTGAGAGTGAAACACTGAGGATTATTTTGAGGATTTTTATCAGACAATAAAGTCCTAAAGGGATAAATTCTTGATGTTGATACTGGGTGCATAATCTTTTAGTGATCATTTTTGATTGCTGATTATGATCAACAACACATGGTAAGAGGAGGACTTTTCCTAAGTTCTATATTTAACAAGAAACCAGAATAGGGAAATTAAAGAAGTTCATACTACAGCTAAAATTCTCACTTCTTTCTCAACTTTCTAACCTTCACTGGTTAATCACTTCTCAGTCAATGCCTTAAAATAACGACAGTAGGATCATACAAGCTAGTATTACAATCTGTCATAGACTAAAGAGGGACAATAATGCCTGCATCTGAGGACCTTGAGGTATCTGAGCAAGTAACAGACACCATTCTTCCACTAGTGGGTGGGAAGGACTGCAGAAGAAAAAGAAAATATGGACATGGCCTTTTTCATTATACTTTCCACCCACTCCTAATAAATTGTATATTTTTTAGGTTGGCAGCACAGTACTTTCATTAAAATGAGTAAGACCATTAATTTTGCTATCAAGATTCTTTCTAACATAGGTAGACTCTTTGCAGTCTTATAGCTCCTGTTAAGCCTGTAGTTTAGCCCAGTATGCCACTATCTTCTCCAAAGTTTTGTGGATATTTATAATTTTATTCCCAAGTTATACTTCTAGTTTGTGTCTTACTTGACAAGCCTCTGGTGCATAGACTGACAAAAAATGCAGGAGACTCAGCATGGATTCACAAGAGAAAATCTTGGATAGAATCCCCCAGGAATTATTGCCAAAGTCAAAAGAAGACTCACAGCAAGGAAGTAATTAATTCCTTCTCTTGCCATGGATCAGAAATTAAAGAAAAATGGATAAAAACATTAGCCAGAAATATAGAATCATCTCATTTGGCTTTTTTGTTGTTGTTGTTGTTGCTGCTATTTTTTCAACATTTGACTATTACAGATAATGCATTCTTATGCAACCTAATATATGCTTCTACATTTAATTGGACTTGTGGGGCTTTTTTTTTTTTTTTTTAATAAAAAAACGCTAAAGAAAGGATACAACCAAATAGGAAACAAATTGTTCTGTATTCTTCTTTTAAACATGAAGAAAGCCACATCCTATAAAGTCTTATAAATCTGCAGCCCCACTACAATCTCAGGTGATTTCCGTATATATTTCCTTATAAATCATGCCACATATGTAGCAGGTGTTTCTAAATACATTAATAGTTCTTAAAGCTATAAATGCTCCTATATATATATATTTTAATATTTTTCCTTACTGCTCTATTTTTAGTGATTTAGTTTGATACTGAAATCTTTATTATTGATCAGTTTCGTGGGAAATAAGTTGTAAATCTTCTGGAATGAAACTTTAAAATGCTTTTTTTTTTTTTCCCCCACGAACTACAGTGTTTCAGACCACTGGCTTAAATCTCCTACTGGGAAAACCTCCATATCGTGTGAATAATGGTGTTATTTGTATACCCACAGTCCTTCTACAGGATCGAAAATTATTCAAGGTCTGAACCTGCATAGACCTGTGGTCTCCAATGTCTTTCATCTTTTTGTTTTATTTAAAGTTGTCATTTTCCTACACTTTCACTCCACAATCTCTTTCAAATCCTGTTATGCAATTCACTTTCTTTGCTCATTTGTGTCTTCTTCCCTGGAGTTCTCATCCCTCTTAGAAACTTCTGTTTCTACTGCTTTCTTTTTGTAAAAAAATAATAATAATAATAATAATAATTACGATAACAAGTTATTTTCCAGATCACAGTGGTTATATTGATCCTACACTTTAAAGTAGGATTCGCTGAGTTCTAGTTCTTGCAGTAACAGTGAGTTATGCCAAGCTACTACGTATATCACTATAAATATAATAATAAAAAATCTTGCTTTACTAGATTATTGCATTGTTTTTAATACCAAAACATCCACTTTTCTCACAATTATTAAAATATTGATGCTGTTCTATGAAATAGCAAGTACATTTATTTTTGCCTGTACTGTTGGTAAACTAAATCACAAGAGCTTGCCTGAGATCAGAGAAAAATTGCACAAAAATCAGTTAACTGTCTAGGTGTGGCCCAGTGGAGGCTTGTTAGACTTTGTTTAATGGACTGGGGAAAAAAAAAAAATTCTTAAAATTTACTTCTTCCAGATAAATTAATTCCATGCTTCTTGTAATATATTGTTGCTTATGTATGCTTTATGGCTCCTTCACAACTGAAATGATAGGCAAACTCTCCAGAGAACTAGGAAGACCAGAGCAGGTGTTATTAACAGACTTAGCCATTGGGAAAAGTCTGTCTTATCAAGCCATGAAGTCTGTGTCTATTCTGACCACTCTGTATCCACGGGCTTGTGAAGGGTTGCTGAACTCCTGTCAGATTTTCATCTGAGCTGTCAGCTTCCAAAAAACTGTGCCGTGTCCCAATGAAAGCAGAGTTTATCAGGTTTTTTTTTGTTTGTTTGTTTTCCCTCTGTAGTAGAAATAATGAATAAGTCAGGCCTGTTCATGTTCAGGAACTTTTAGAAAGTAAACTTAGAAGGAATTTTTTGAACTGCATGGTGCCAAATGGCTGTATGGAAAGCATTAATACTTTGTCCATGATTAAGAACTGTGCTTATAATAAATAAGATGTCCTGTCTAAGACGAACACTAAAGATTTAGATTTAAAATATAGGATTGTTAGATTTATGGTATCCTCTAATGAAACTGAGTGGGAATCTCATGGTGAACTTCATGATATATGCAATGGATTTTTTTGGACAGTTGCATATGCTGATATCATCTCTTAAATTAGTCGGTATTCAAGGACTGAGTTAGAATCATAGTATCATTAAGGCTGGAAAAGACCTTTAAGATCATCTAATTCAACTGCCAACCCATCTCTACCATGCCCACTGACCACGTCACTCAGTGCCAAACCTCCACATTTCTTGAACATCTCCAGGGATGGCAACTCTACCACCTACCTGGGCAGCCTGTTCCAATGCCTCACTGCTCTTTTTGAGAAATATTTCATTATATCCAATCTGAACCTCCCCTGAATTGCTCCAATGTGCCCTTTGAAACCCCTGAAACAGCTCCTAGGAAATTTCTGCACTGTCAACATTTAGGTGCCTGGGGGAAAATCTTGCTGTGGCTGAGAAGCCCACGCTTCTTGAGTAACCTCAAATGCACCACTTACAGCTCAAGCATCAGAAAGGCCTATAGCGCTCACACCAATACCTTCTTCTATACAACCTCAAGTGTTGTTCCTGAAAACAGTCAAGGCCCTTCTCTGGAGCTGCAGAAAATGTCATCCATTCCTTTTGCACTAGCATATCAGGACATTATGCACCTTAGCAGCTACGGATAGATAGGATAGATACATATCAGTGGATTGGACTTGAAAAATTGAAGGCATTATCTAAAACAGCACCATAAATAGGAAAGCATGAATGCAAGACTTTAAATCAAAATATCTGGCAGGTTTCTGTCATGGTGAACAATACTTGTCATACTATTTTTAGTTCAAGTCATGGGTAGGAATACTACAGTAGTTGACAGCATACCCATTCACCTGATGGGAAAGCAGTTTAGAACTGGAAAGAATGACATATTTCTGGCCATTACACAGAAATAATAATAAAAATCATGGTTGTATTTGAAAACACATCTGCCAGTGAGCCAGGAACAACACTATTAATTAGATATTTAGTATGTCACAAGCAATTCAATATGTGGAGTCCTGGCTGCTGTTACCACCTCATCATCACCTCATGCCACTCTATTGCTTATTAAAATACTATTGTTTCTGTGACAATATATTGGTGCAAATTAGGAGAATGGCTAACAATTTTGTGGCAAGTGAGCAGTGGAGATGTCTGTAGATCAGTTAAGGATGAGTTAAGAAAGTTCTGCATGTTCTTTCAGGGATGATTGAAAGCCTCAGGCTTTAGAGATGACTTCCACAAATCCTGTGGAAATTACCAGGAGAGGCACAATTCCAAAAAGAGCATTTGTGAGTCCAAGATATAAGCTAAAGGAAAGTTTCTACCTTACATTCATCCAACAGCAGTGATTAGGAACATTCAACAATTAGATTTTGTTTTAAATAGCCGCCACTATGTACTTAGACATGATTCTAAAAGAGACATATAAAGCAAGTACAATGCTGTATGAATAACCTGAACTGTCTTGCCAGGTGGCTTAGACACGTATAAGAAAATACATGAAAAAGATTCTAAAGAAGAGACATGGTACTTTAGTGGCAGTCTTGGCAGTGCTAGGTTAATGGTTGGACTTGATGATCCAAATGATTCTACTCATATGATTCTGTGACAACAGTATTACTTTGAGAGGTCACTAAGAGAATGTGCTGAAGTCTCACCAAAACCATTTATAAGATTTCTATGAACCTGAACAGGACAAGGCTTTGGGCCCCTTACCTCACCTCAGGCAATCATGTGGAGCAATTCACAACCTGAAAACACTCTGGAGAATATGACAGTTTCACATTGGCAGGGTCTGACTGAATTGCTAAAACATTTTTCTTCTACAGGTTTGGGAAGTAACTCATACTCTCAAATTATATCTTAGAACATTTTCTTATACCAAATCTTTGGTAAGAAGGCAGGACAATAAGAGTAACAGTGGAATTATCTTTGAAGGAACAGAGTGCACTGCCTTTGAGACATTAATCTTTTTATTGATATTGAAGATATGTTTTAGTCAGCTCTATGTTACATCTCCAACAATATTTGATGTGATCTGGGCACCAACCTCAATTAATAGTGGTTATAATTAAAAACAAGGAACCACCTGACAGAATAGAAAGTCTCTTCATACTATGCTTGGTTTGCTCTATCCAATTCATCATCCTAGTGCTGATCAATGTAACTGTGGGAGAGAAATAAAGGCAACTTGTACTTGATGCATGACTAGAATAACCAAGAGTTAGAGAGAGTTGTTGACTAGTTCACCTCCATATGTATTGTCTTTTGAGTGATGTCTTCCAAAACACAAAGCCTGACAACACTGATCTTCATTTCTGCTTTCCCCTGTTAATATGTTATGCCTTTTAATAGTCTGGTAGTCTTGTTTAAGTTCGTTAAACATTACATTGTATTAGTCTGTACGTGGAGACTGATGGAATTAGAATAATATAAGTAATATACATTTTCTTTAGAGAGGGTCTTGTAGTATTTTTTTAAAAGGAAATGAAGCCATTTATGACTGGCAGGACTTTCAGTTTATGAGCCAGAATCACTCAGAGAGCTGGGAAGAATAAACAAATTTTCTTTTTCTCTTCTAGAAATTCATAGGAAATATAAGTAGATTATAAAGCTAGGTAACAAATTATCAATTTAGAGAATATATCAATTGTCAATGCGAGGAGATTTTTTAAAATATGCTACTTGAATTCAGCATGGGCTCCTCAAAATGAACTGCTCACCAAGGTAGCTGGAATTGAGGAAAATTTAGGCCTTAGCATAATTGCATCTTCATCATTTGCTCCCAAAACAAGAGGCAGCTAGTGTGGTGCAGCTATAACTAACCTTTGGTTGGAGGAGATGAGGATGAGTGGGTCCTCTTTGTGAGTTATGTAAGATCTGATGTCAATCAAGGCTTTAAATAAAACAATGTTTATCTAAGTCTTATATCAAGATATGATGTAACAGCATTTTCTCTTTTACCTTATTACTGTCATTGACAAATAATATCAGTGCCATTTTTGCATTCTCCTTCATGGTGACTTCAGGGTTTGACTCATATGTTTTGAAAGTGGAAAATAATGGCCACAAAATTCATCCTATACCACTTTCTTCTTTAAAATATCTTTTAGCTGATTCCAGAAAAAATGGTTCAAATTTCCAAACTGAACTCCAAATAGGTGTGCCAAGGCTGAGAACAAGAGGACATCTTCCTACATGTATTTGCATATGCACTTCAGGCTGCCAAACTTAATACTACACTTTGCAATTTAAGCTAGTTGGTACCTCTAATCAGAAGACACTATTACATACATTTCATCTTATATCTCTCAAACTCTGTAAGAAATTCAAAACATTTCTTGATATTCCTATTGTTAAACATAATGAGTAAAACCACACAGGCAGCTTTATAACTCGATTGTGCAAATTAATAGTTCTTTTCTTCCCTTCATATCTAACTTTTTCCCCTCTAGATGTTCTAAGATTGCATTATTTCATAAATCTCCAAAAAATTAAGGCCGGTGTTTGCAGGTACAGTGGTTTTTCTTGCAGGGCCTAACCAAATAGTGGATAGCTGTAGTAGGCTGCCATCCTCCACATGCTCAGCAGTAGAAATAAAATAGGAAGAGTTGAGGCTCTGAGATTTGTTTTGAGATAAGGGAGAATAAAAATGCATATTAAAGGAGGAATTTGCAGCTTGACCTATGCCACCAACCTAGTCCTGGTACGGGTACTGGCTCTTGGTTTCAGTTGCCTGGTTCATGGGATTCTTCCTCACATTGTGCTACTTAAAACTTCTACACTAGTGTAGTTAGTTAAACAGGGCCAGGGCTCAGGTTCAAACGTGGTCCTGGGTTTGTCTCTGATGTTTAATCACTAACACTGTCTCTGGCACCTTTTTGGCCAGACATCTGATTATTGTGGACAAAGCTCATTCATGGTTCATGGTTCAAAATATGGACCAGGGATTCTTTTGCAGGCATTTTGGCTTAGGACACCCATTTCTGAATGAAGGAATGTCTAGTCATATTAATCCATGCCATGCCCTAGTGCTTGTCACCTTGGCTAGAAAATAAGCTCTGTGAATCTCAATAAATTGCCCATAATAGCAAAGGGCTATTCTTTAAACCACTTAGTATAGTTTGCCTTATTTTAGCTGGAGTGATTTAGGTAGCTCTCATGCAAACAGCCGTCTGTGGATCAGCGCGGAAGGCAGTACATGGTGTGGGAGTTGCAGTAAACAGCTAGCCATAACCCATTTGCTCATTTGATAGTGCTCTTTCCAGTTAAAAAAAAAAAAAAAGAAAGAAAGAAAGAAAAAAAAAAAGACACTGTGAAAAAGACCAATATAAACTGCATAAACCCAAGAATTATAGAACTCTTGGAAATTGATACATAAACAGAATATTCAAAGAGAAACGAAGTGGTGTTTTCATACATACGAATGTCTAACTTAGATCCTGCGATCATTATAACATTTAAATTTAAGAAAGAACTGAGCTGTTCATATTGTCTGCTATTCAGAGATTGTCATGCACAATCAGAAATTGTCCTTTATGGTGTCCTGTTAGACATGCTACATCCCCAAGGTTTCTATTAAATATTTATTTATTGGTTATTAAAAGAAGGTGCCAATCCCTACAGCTGTTTATGGATAGTGACAAGTGTGTCCACTGAAGAAAGACACAGTACAAATCTGTACTGTCATTACTTTTATTTAATCTGTGACCTTTCTAAGATAGTAATTTGCAAATACACCTTAATGATTGGCAATGCAGGGTTTCCAGATTGGACACTTTTTGACAGTGGTATAATAAATCTTTAGTATCTTCACTGACCTAGATGGAACTAAACTGATCTAATTTCACTGAATAATTCTTCTTTCACCCTCTATTTTTACCAAGACTCGTGCACACAAGAAGCTAGGTCTCTAGTAACGTCTTTAGGAACTCAGAAGGAAAATGAAGGATTCAGCACATTGTTTCTCATGTAATTCCCTTTCCCTGTGTATTTTTTCTTGTAACTGGAAAGAGTCAGGTAATTAAAGAACCCAAATGGTGTGTGAGAGTGCAAGTATAAGCATGGAGCAACCAACAAGTATAAGATAAGAAACATTACTAAATGCCAGAAAAATGACTGATGAGTTCAAAAGTCACACTAACAATGTCAAGCAAAGTTAGAACTGTCAAAAATACTCATAAAGCATTTCCCTTAAAACTTACAGTAAGAATAATTGAAGACATTTAACAACCCAGTATAGAGAGCATTCAGTCTCCTAAAAATAATTTGTTCTACAGATAATTACCATTTGGCTGAACCATTTTTTATGGCTGTTAAATAATTATTCAAGTGTACAGCTTTGGATACCTAAATGTTCCATGCCTCCTGATGAAAAAGATCAGGTTAAATGCTAATTATGCACAACATAATATTCAATTCACCATATTATGGAGCAGTAATAATCACCAAGATGAATGGTCAGTTCTCTATTTTCATTACAATTTTTTTATGGAAAGGAAAAATATTCCATTAGAAGGTTGCACTTTCTAACTTTATGAGTGGCACTTTCCTTTTTCCTAGGGATAACAGACAACATAAAATAATAAAAACTTTGTCCAAGTTAATCAAAAGAGCTATCAGTGAAAGAAAGTACTGACTCTTTACTTGATGTTCATTTTGTCTCTAAGCTCTCCTTGACTATTACTTTTGGGCTTACTAGGTTTTTTTTATAAAATATTTTACCTCAAACAAATAACATCCCTCAAAACTTAAGATATTGTTTTCTGATATCAGCATATTGTTAACAAATCCAAACTGTTTAATAGGCCTTTCACTTTTTAGTGCTGCAATTCGAGTGTGTCCTTTTACCCCATAGAACCTGGCAGTCAGTGATCGACTGAGTCTCGGGGGGGGAACCCACATAACTAAATAATTTGTTTTCATTACTAGAAAGCTGTGTGCTTTGTTCTGTCAGCTGTTCTTAAAACTCATTGTCAGGCATAGAAACCTGTGCAATACAAACAAGCGTAAGAGTTTGTATCTTCCTGATTTCTTTTTTGCATTTGAATTTTAATTTAGTGATCACCACCAAAGTAAAGCATATTTTGGAGGAACAAGGAGGAGAAATCAGCACAAATCCATGTACATAAATGCATGAAGAACAACTTCACAGACTTAACAGTACCTAATAGCTCTTAGCTTTCTCCTCTTTACATATCCAGACACCCAAAAGAGTACATATTTTTTAATGTAAGAGTGGTGTGTCCAGTCATCCTGTGTTCCATTATGCAGATGTCGCTGATGTATTTTATGAAGTGCTCCTTTCCACTGAAGATATCATTCTTACTATATACATCCTGTACAATACAATTAAAATCACAAGGTCATAGAATAGTATAGGCATTTCAAGTGTTTCCATAACTGCTTTTCATTCAATTTAGAACAGATTTATAAACTTTGTGGAAACCAGAGAAACTCATAAAAATGGAAATGCAAACATTAGAACAAATTAGCATGGCTTGTCTGAGAAAATCACATAATTAGCCATGCTTCTCAGCTTCAGGCTCAGCCATACCTTATTTACATAGCAACAGAGTGGTTTAGCTTTTTGAAAGGCAGAGTTAAGAAAAAGTTGCATCATTTATTTTCTTGTCTTTCTGCAAATCAGTCAATTCCATAGCATGTTTCAAATCATTCTATATCCAGTTAATTGTATTTAGCTTATCTTACCATAAGGGCTATAGTATTTTTCCCTATTTTCATGTATAATTGGCCCTGAACATTTTTGACAAATAGATTCTATTGACTAGACCAATTTTCTCTAAACCTTCAAATACATTTGAAAGAAATCTCTGTGATATGTTCGAAAGAGAATGAGACGGTGATTATCAAAGAACAATAACACATATCGGCCTTCCTTTTCAAATTAAGTCCTGTCTTCATAATCAAACAAAGCTCCCATTGAACACAACAGAAGTTCTGATTTGAAATAAGAAAGTGAAGGAAGATAGAGTCTGAAGTTAGCGATTTATTGAATGAGATAACCTGCAAGTAAGAGACGATGAGAATTTGTACCTGGGGTCTTTTCCATATTGATTGCATATGGTAGAAAGCAGGAACAAGTGAGCAAAATCCTGGCAAGACTGTCAGCCATCAGCACTAAAATCAGGGTTGCTTGGACTGAAATGAACAGCACAACAGACTGGGAGTTCATTGCTTTGTCCTCTCCTCCAACTCATTCCTTAGGGATTACTCCTCTTTTTCATCCTCCCGTTCCAGCTCTGTCTGCTTGAAGACTGCAAGAAGAGCAGGGAGAACAGAGGATGTATTCCAAAGCTCCCTGAGATCCATAAACAGATTGCAACAACTCTTCTTTGTGTGTAAATACAAAAGAACACCCCAAAGCAAAAACATGGAGACGATTTTCAGCAGTGGCTGAACAGACCAAGACCAGGGTTGAAAGTGATGAAATCATCAAAAAGATCACTTTGATCAAAATTATGGCCAGATCCTAAACTTATCATTCTGAATGATAAGTTTCCTGGTTTTCAAGGTGGTAAGCTCAAGACAGTGTGACACGTTCTGGGGACAACTGCTTATTCTGAGTAAGAAGGCTCAGAACTAACTAATATGAATAATTAATTGTTCAAGTAGGCTTTGAAAATCCCCGACCTTCAGCTAACCCCTCAGTTCTCTGTTAGCAGTAGTTACCAGCACTTATGAAAGAACTCCCATCTTACTGCCTCTCCTTTGTCAACCCACTGCTTTCCTTCACACTTTCACAGCTGCCTCACAACCCCCATTATCATAATCAACACAATTATTTTCACCTTCCAACTGTTTTAAAGGTTCTATTTCAGTTTATTGTCTATCAGTTCCTTCATGTTTTCCACCTATCCTGTCCATTAATGAAAGTCACTTATCACTTTCTAGATGCCTCAGGCTGCTGAAATAAATTATGGAGGTCCACATCCTGAAGCTTTGCTTGAACTGGCATAAGGCTGTACTGGCATTGAAATGTAAGGTCAGATTTTCTGAAAAAAATATTGAAAGATCTTATTTCGTATCAGCTTGCTTAGAAGTAAATCAGAAGATATTCTTCCAAAGGACTTGACAGGAGGCATTTTATTTGGAAAAGTAGTCCCAAGGCACACTCAATTTACATCCTATTTTATCCATTTCATTTAAGAGTTTAAAGAGAAAAATATTAAAGAAAATCTAATACTAAAAATATCCATATATTCGTATATGTGTAGTATGAATTATTCTTGGGGCTAGTGTTGTGGATTTTTTTTTCCTTGTGGCTAAGACTTACCCAGATTTTGGTAAGCCATCTGTCAAATGAAAGAATATTGAGCTCTTTCCAAATTGTAGGGATAGTAATAACAGCACATAATAACAAGAGATGAAATATATACACTGAGCAAGAATAGCAAAGTAATTATCAATTCCTAATAAAACAGTTGACATTTAAAATGATTTTTTTTTCCACCAGTGAGAACAATTTTCTGGACAATGGCATCACACATGAATCTGAGCACATTTGCCCACATTATCTTTAACATGAATCACTGCTGACAGTGATACTGACAATAAAGTGGGAACATCTTCAATCTGCTTAATGGATGAAATGCAATTTGTGCAGAGGGCCAGAATGGGGTAGACGAGAAATCTGACCATTGAAATTTTAGATAATGAAATAAAGAGGGATTCAGGTTGAATGCACAGAGAATGCAGGCTCAAATTCCTCTTGAATCTGACATACCACTAACTGAACATTGTTTTTGAAACACAGTTTTCTGGATTCTTATCATGGCAGAATTTGCAATGGGGGCATATAGCTGACTCAGCAAAGCAAATTAATTTGTATATATTACATATTGCAGTAAATGTTCCCTAAACCTTAGGAAGGGAGCAGTATGTTCAAAAAAGGAGGAATTACATGTGGCTTTTTCTTCCTTTTTTTTTTTCCTTTTTTTTTAATTATTTCTTGCACAGCCTTTTTATAGTGGCCTTCCAGTACCTGAAGGGGGCCTAAGGAATGCTGGGAGGGTCTTTTTATGAGGGCATGTACAGATCGGATGAGGGGAAATGGCTTTAAACTGGAAGTGGGTAGATTTAGTGTAGGTATCAGGAAGAAAATCTTTACTGTGAGGGCGGTGAGACACTGGAACAGGTTGCCCAGAGAGGTGGTGGATGTCCCTTCCATGGAAATACTCAAGGCCAGGCTGGATGGGGCTGTGAGCAACCTGGTCTAGAGGGAGGAGTACCTGCCTATAGCAGGGGGATTGGAACTGGATGATCTTAAAGGTCCCTTCCAACCCAAACCATTCTATGATTTGGTTGTACTGAACTCCTCCTGTAAAACTGCTCACTCTCATTAAAGCAAAAGCTGTTGAGTGGACTGAAGAGCACAGGGAGGTGCAGGGCTTTTTCTGGGAGGGTTATTTCTGAGCACTCATCTGCTGCTGGTCCCAGGAAGGTGAGTGCAGGATGAGTGACAGCATAGCACAGAACCTCACAGGCACCTGGAGCACATGGACAGCTGGGGAAGAGCTCAGAAGTATACAGAAATGAGTGTTTTCTGAAAACAATATTGAGGACTTTTCAAAAAATACAATTATTAAGCCATTGATGAAAAAAATGCTCTCTTAATTCAGCTGCATAATTCCTTCCTAATCTCAGTTATATTTGGCTTGTTATGTGACATACCTTTATAAGTCTATTTAATTTCTCGGAAGTAATCATAATCCAAAACTTTCTGAAATTTAAATGTGGATGCGGGTACAGGAATTAGAGTGCATGAAAACTGCTTCTTACTCAGTACATAAACATTAGAGTATTCTCCTGAAGAAGCTCGCAGCCCATGGCTTGGACAGATGCACACTTTGCAGGATAAAGAACTGGTTGGATGGCCAGGCCCAGAGAGTAGTGTTGAATGGAGTTAAATCCAGCTGGCGACCACTTAAGATTGGTGCTCCCCAAGGGACAGTGCCAGAGCCTGTCCTGTTCAGTACCTTTACTGGTGATCTGGATGAGACCACTGAGTGCACCCTCAGTAAGTTTGCAGACGAAATCTAGATGGGAGGAAGTGTTTATCTGCCCGGGGGTAGCAAGGTCCTAGAGAGGAATCTGGACAGTCTGAATAGCTGGGCTGAGGCCAATGGGATAAAGTTCAACAAGACCAAGTGCTGGGTCCTGCACTTTGGTCACAACAACCCCAGGCAATGTTACAAGCTTGTGGCAGAGTGGCTGGAAGACTGTGTAGAGGAAACAGACCTGGGGCTATTGGTTGATGCTTGGTTGAACATGAATAAGCAGTGTGCCCAGGTGGCCAAGAAGGACAATGACATCCTGGCTTATATCAGAATTAGTGCTGCCAGCAAGTGCAGGGAAGTGATCATCCCTCTGTACTCAGCTCTGATGAGGCCACACTTCAAGTACTGTTTTCAGTTTTGGGCCCCTCACTACAATACATCGAGGCCCTGGAACACGTTCAGAGAAGGGCAGCGAAGCTGGTGGAAGGTCTAGAGCACAAGTTTTACGGGAAGTGGCTGAGGGAGCTGGGATTATTCAGTCTGGAGCAGAGAAGGCTCAGGGGAGTCCGTATAGTTCTCTACAACTGCCTGAAGGGGGGTTGTGATGAGGTGGAAGTTGGCCTCTTCTACATGTAACTAGCAACAGGAAGACAGGGAAAGGCCTCAAGTTGTGACAGGAAAGGTTCAGGTTGGACGTTAGGAAATACTTCTCCAAAAGTGTTGTCAGACACTGGCACAGGCTGCCCAGGGAGGTGGTGGAGTCACTGTCCCCAGAGGTGTTCAAGAAGCATTTAAATGTTGTACTGAGGGACATGGTTTAGTGAGAAATATTGGTGATAAGTGGATGGTTGGACTGGATGATCTTAGAGGTCTTTTCCAACCTTAGTGATTCTATGGTTCTATGATTTCCTACTTGCATTTCTAAGGATCACAGAAAGCATGTCCATCTAGAGCTAATATCTTTTGTCATGAGGCCTACTCCTCTGATACTACACTGCAGATTTTACCTCAATCCCTGTTTCTCCATCCTGAGCTGATACAATTTTGGTTTGAGTACTACTCAAATCCTATTTAAATTTTTGTCTTTTAACACCTATGCCCTTATAATTTCAGACTTCTCTTTTATCATTTTCAGGTTAGCATCCATTCCTTTTATTTTAAATTATTGTTAAGTATATATACATCTTTCTCATGGCAGTCATTACGCATTAAAGATAATAGGTTTGTATCCTTTCATATTTGTTTTTTCCTTTTCTATCGGAAAATGACACAAGTCAGGATATTTTACAAGGGTTTACAAGGGTGGATAGAGATAGGACAAGAAGGAATGGTTTTAAACTGAGACAGGAGAGGTTTAGGTTAGATATTAGGAGGAAGTTTTTCACTCAGAGGGTGGTGACACACAGGAACAGGTTGCCCAAGGAGGTTGTGGATGCCCCATCCCTGGAAGCATTCAAGGCCAGGCTGGATGTGGCTCTGGGCAGCCTGGTCTAGTGGTTGGTGACCCTGCACATAGCAGGGGGATTGAAACTAGATGATCATTGTGGTCCTTTTCAACCCAGGCCATTCTATGATTCTATGATTTTAATCCTTTTAAGAAAACAGCTCAGTTCTCTTGGCAATCCTGAAAGTTCTCTCATTCACTGCTCCCAATCTGAATTATCTTTTTTCCTGGAACGAGGTGACTAAAATTTCATTATATTCCTAAAATCATAGCTCCACTATGACATATTTTTGTATATGAGCTACAAATCCCTCAACTGACACATCCTAAAATCTTTATTTTCAGTCTCAAATGGATGGCTCAGTATTGTGATTGTTGTTGTGCTTGTTTTTTTTTCTCCTCTGAATTATACAAGATGAATTCTCAGTTTATAGCTTAAACTTTTTGTTCCATTTCTGTGATTCCTATACTTAAAGCTATTCCATTTTTCTTTTTTCTTTTTTTCTGAATAATATTACTATTATTAGTCTCCATTTACCCTCTCACAGATCTATCGTCAGACCGTCACCTTTGCATTTGCTATTGTTTTGACTGTAGATTCACTGTGAAATGATATGGACCACTCCACAATTATGTGATGTTATTTCTTGTTCTCTATGCACAGCTTGGTACCAGTGACACAAGCTGACTGTTTGCATAATAAACAGCTAAAATGTCTTATTGAAACATACGCAGCAAAACTACTCAGATTCCCTTAAGAAAATCTGCCATGAAAACCAGGAATAATGCTAAGAACTGCAAGCTGTGCAGTATTCTCTGTGCTCACTTTTCTTGTAAACTGTTTAGCATATTGCATTTTATGTTGTTGAATGGATATGCTATCATAAATATATATGGTATATGCAGCACAACTATATTAATGCTCCTATTGGGATCCTAATTTTTTTTTTTATTTTTCATTTAGGATTCTCTAAAACACTCTGGCGTATGCTTAATGTTATTCATGGAAACGTTACCAGTGGAATGATTGAAACTAACCTCAGAGTGGAAGTTATGCATACCTACAAGTCCTTGCAAGACCAAGATATTACAAGAATCAACTTAGGAATCCACAGTCTGATCCAAGGATGATGTTCCACTTGTGCTGTTATAATGAATTAAACTAAAAGGCTCAGCACATCGCAATTTCTTATAACCTTCTGATGCCTGTACCTCGGCTCCATAGGTTACTATAATTGATCCCTCTCAATGTGAATTTCCTATTTGCTAACTTCAGTTTATGAGACTTCATGAAGAAAGTCATATATGTAACTTGAAATGATAGCAGAGGATGCTGAGAGAAAAGACCATCTAATTTATACCATAACAAAATTTTATTTATATTTTGAAATATCATTTGTTTTCTGTTCATAAATAATAATAAAAAGTTGATGAATTGACATATAAAAACATTACCATAAATTAGTTAACCTCTTATTCTATCCTGAAAGTACCACATTGCAATGCATTATAGGCAAGAAAGATAATGGATGGATAACATACTGCCAGCACTCCAGATATGTACATGGAACTATGAAGTATAGCTATGAAAGTGCAGATTTTCAAAGAAAGTTTAAAATTGCTCATACGAAGTTATAGAGATATAACCCCAATGCCGTGACAGTTTTTTGACTGAAAAGAGTGAAAAGAGTAGTGACTCTGAAGGAATTCCTTCATTCCATCGCATTAGGAAGGAGGACAAGAATGTGGTATCTGAGAGTATGGGGAGACAGCAAAAAATGGACGAGATGAGCTATGAGCAAAATGCCTGGACCTAGTTCTTCCAGAAGCTCTTGTTGGAATCCAGCTCAGCTGTTCTCACACGTATCAAAGAGGGAGCGATTTTTTCTGGTCAGCAGTAGAAACAAAGTAATGAGAAGTCAAGAGTAGAAATCACTTTCTCACTCAAGACTGGAATGGTCAGAACAGAGCTGATTTTTTTCAGAGAGGACCAAAGGCAATTTTAGTAGGTTAGAAGTGTGTTAATCCTTCTTGTTGCTCGGTGGGCATGCAGTGTGGAGGAGAGACCCTGAGCAGATCAAAAACAGAACTAGACTGCAAAGAAGATTGACTCTAAAATAAATGGGAGCTGAGACTAGTTGTACTGCTTCATTGGAGGAGGAGATACTTCTTTCTACACTGAAAAATCATGCAGGAGGAGATAAGAGCTAGAAAGTGTGTCAGATTGGGAAGGTCATAGGGTGACAATAGAAATGAGGAAGGGATGAATAAGTGTCATGAATTTCTGCCAAATAATTCCCAGATGGATAAGAATTATAACAACGTGTCCAATCCCATCTGTCACATCTTGTCATTTTTGTATGTGTCAAAGAAAAGAAAGCATGATACATCACCACAGACACTAACTTTGCTGATATTGCTTATGAAGAAACCTGGGCTGGGAGATTTTAGAGATCTGAAACTGAAAGGAAAATTAATACCTCATGAAGATTCACAAAAACCTTTGCTCTTGCAAGACTGAGACACTAAAACATCCCATGGCAATCCCATGTCGTCATGGTTTGTTTGAAATACTTGAACCTCAGGAACCATAGATTGTTTCAAATTCTTCACCTTAATTAAAATCTATTTGCAAAAGATTTACTGGAAATTAAACACTTAAAACACATATGGATCTGAGCTTCAGAATTGGTCATTATATTGTTTTGTCCTAGATTCTGTGGAAATTGGTATTACCCACAGAATCAGAGAATTAAATGACAGAAATTTAAAGCTAAAAAATAAACCAGGAAACCGCTAGTATAAGACTTTGATTTTACCTGTGTCGCTCTAGGACAAAAGTGATTTATCTGGACCAGCTCTGGCATATGTCTGTCTAAATCTCTTTCCAATTTCTACTGCACTGAAGGCTCCCCAGCTCTTCATTCTTAGCTTTGGACATGGTTGCACCAGTAACTGTTGTAGAAAGCAACAGATTTCTCCCATCTCCTTAACACAGTTTCAGTAAACAGAAGATTCTGGCTGTGCTTTTCTGCAGTTTTCAGCATTTCACACTAACCAAATCATAGCTTTACTCTTTCCTTCTAGGTCAAATCTCCTTTATCTCTTCTTTTCTACATACACTCTAGTTTGGCAACATGTTTGTCATGGTTCAGTTTTCCAGCTGAGATTTCACCAGTGGTGGAATTAGAGCAGATTAGTTGCCTCATTTCTTTCACAGACAGTATATCAAAAAGTAGAGTCCAAAATAGTATTTGTCTTTGTGATAATGCAGAAATCCATGTATTTATCAGTCTTTGTTATCATTCTTATTCTTTTTTTCTTTTCAATCTTTCTAATTTCATGATGTTTTTATTGTTTCAGCAGACGAATTTTTATTCTGATTCTGATCCTGATGTAAAATTTTTTCCAGCCCTGTCTGCCTGATATCACCTTAGAATAGCATCTTTACCCTCTGTAACACATTCCATCACTATGGAGAGTATTAAGTAAGTTTGATAGAATACACTGTGAGACATTAAATGCCTTCTAATGTTGGTGACAAGCCGTTGATAAGTACATGTTCATAATATATATATTTTTTTTCTGGCCAATGCATGCCTACCTGATAATAATTTTGTCTTCAACATGCTACCCAGGCATGCTTAAGAGAATGCTAATGGAGACAGTGCCATAATTCTTACTGAATGCTACATTCCTATAACATAACAATAGCTTACATTTACTACTTTTCCCTCCTTCTTTAAGTGACTGGTTTATCCAAACAAACAAACAAACAAACCAAATTAAACTGAAACAAAACTGAGAAAAAAATCCCCACAGTTTGTTTGATTTGATTTATTCTTGAAGTATTATGTTGGATACTTTCTATCACCATCTTACCGTGCAAATACTTAAACTGATTGTTTAATGATTTGTTCCAGGGATTAAATTTAAGTGCTGTGAGATATAATTTTCCAAGTCCTCCACATTATAAATAATATGTTTGTTATTCAGCCCTTCACAATCCTTAAACATAAGTGATTCAGTTAATACATTGTCTAGCTCCTTTAATGCCTTAAGGTGAATCAAAACTGTCCTACTTGAATACCTTAAGCTCTTCTAAAACATATTTATCCTAGATATTTTGTATAACTTATTTTTGAAGTTACTGTCATTAAAGATCTGGTTAAAGTCAATATTGTGTTTTGAAATGGAAACAACCGCATTTAATGTTTTTTTCTGTCCCCTTCACTTACAGCTCCCCTTTCCTTTTTGTAACTGATCTATGCTGGTTTTTATATTTTAGCTGTATTATGGAATTTTTTGCTCTGTTTCTTGCTACAATATGTAGAGGAATTAAATTAAATGTAGCACCATCTTTCCACTTGTTTGTATTCCATGTATGAGAGAAATATTTTGTGAACTACAGTATTGCCTCAATTGCTGTGTTGTCCTAAAAGATTAATCCATTATGTGATGAAATTAGTAGACTAACAACCTTTTACACTAAAAAATACTCAAGAACACAGCCTATTGATTACATCGTTCTTTTGTGTAGTACTTCTCCACAACTGAGATTAGAATTGCATCAATGTACACATGAAGAAAATCTGTAGTCATGTATCTTTCCAGTACTGTGTATCTGTTACTTAACAAAAAGAAAATAGTTTAATATGCAGTTACATTGGGAGGACTCTCTCCTGTATATTTCAGATTTAACTTCTGGACCTTAAGCAAAACATTCACAGACTGAATGCAACACAATTCAAAGCAAGCATGACCCCATAACTTGAAAATACTTTGGAGTTTGTGCAGCTGTCCAACATAAAAGGCAATTAAACCAATAGGTTTCCAAGAGAAACACAAAATTCTGAGTATTAAAAATCAAACTTTAATCCCTGAAAAGGCAAATAAGAACACAACTTAATTGTTCCAACTATTGCTTGAACATCTTTAGTTTATTTTTCTGATCTTTTATTCTTACTTGGTGTGTCTATGGTTGTGGGGCTTTTTTAGTGGAGTCACAGATTCCTCTGGACCAGAGAGATCACTGATGCTCTTCTGTGAAGAATAGGAGAGAAACATTCAAGGACATATCTGCCAGCTTAGATCTGTGCAGCTGCTGATGGTGACACTGATTCTGTCTCTATATGACAGATGCATTGCATCCATGCAGAGATATATTATACTTCAACTGTATAGCTCTTTCTCAAGTCCATAACTTGGCTTAAGGGGAAACTTCCTTCCCCTGATTGCTTCTTCACACTTTCTTCAAAGCTCACATAAACTTTATCCTTGTAGTCAACTGTTAAAAACAACTCAAAAAACAAGACTTTTTTTTCTGGAGCATGAGTCTGTGGTTTGCTTGAAAGAGTTTGTGTATATGGGGTGCATTTATGAGATGCATTTGTGGGTCCTGAAGGAAGTGGCAGGTGAAGTTGCTCAGCCACTATCCATCATATTTAAAAAGTCATGGCAATCTGATGGAGTTCCAGCTGACCAGAAAAGGAGAAAAAAAATCCCCCAGTTTTAAAAGTAGCAAAAAAGGAAGACCTCAGCAACTACAGGCTTCTGTGCCAGCAAGATCATGGAGTAGATCCTCATGGAAACTATACTAAGATGAATGGAAAACTGGTGACTGGTGATTGGCAGCCCAGCTTCACTGAGGCCTGAACAATGTGGTAGCCTTCTATGGCAATGTTACAACATTGGTAGATAAGGGAAGAGCAACTGATGTAATCTGCCTGGACTTGTGCAAACTATTTGAAGCTGTCCTGCATTACATCCTTGACTTCGTCCAAGTGAAAACCAGTGATGAGTGGTATCAAAAGATCAGAACTGGGACTGATTCTATTTGAAATTTTGGAAGTGGCAGTAGGATTGAATGTAAGACTGCTGATTACTCCAAGTTGTGTGGTGCGGTTGGCACACTGGAGGTAACGGGTGCCATAAAATGGGACCTGAAAAGGCTGGATATGTGGGCCCATGCAAACTTCATGACATTCAACAAGGCCAAGTGCAGGGTCATGCCACTGGGTCAGGGCCAACCAGTGTAAAAGAACAGGCTGGGTGGAGAATGGATCGAGAGCAGCCCTGAGGGGAAGACCTGAGAGTGTTGGTTGGTGAGAAACTGAACATACTCTGGCAATGTCTACTTGCAGCACAGAAAGCCAAACTATTCTAACCTGCATTAAAAGAAGAGTGACCAGCAGGTAGAGGGAAATTGTTGTCCCTCTCTACACTGTTCTCATGAGGCTCCAACTGCAGTACTGCATTCAACCTTGGGGCCTCCAGACAAGAAGGAAATGGACCTATTGGAGACCAGAGGAGGTCTGCAAAGGCCAGAACACCTCTCCTATGAAGACAGGCTAGGAGAGTTGGGCTTGTTCAGTCTAGAGAAGAGAAGGACCCAGAGCAGTGTTAGAGTGGCCCTACAGTACCTAAAGGGAGCCTACAAGAAAGCTGGAGAGGGCCTCATGTCATCATTTTATGATTTTTGGTTATCAGTATTCCACAACATAGCATCATGTAGTGCACTGGGAATTAAAATGTTCTGGGTACCTGTGCCCGAAGAGAAGAAGAACTACGTTCCCCAGAAGCCTGTTCGCTATGCTGTTATCATTTCTGCTCAGGGGGAACAAATATAAGGCCTTGGTAGGTTATCTGACCGGGCTCTTCTTCATCAGACTCTCTCCCTGCTGTTCGACCGGACTGTGCATCTCACCTCAGCATTATGGTGAGGCCTATCCAGCTTTTGGACAATCTCTCCCTCTCATTATGTTTGATTAATTAGCTTCAATTCTAATTATATTGTATTATAGTGTGTTATCTTGCATTCCAATACCATATTTAGTAAATTAGTTTGTTTCTCCCCAGATCGTGCCACTGTTTTTAATTATTTTGGGGTCCCCAATTTCCCATTTCCGGAGGCGCGGATTTTGCAAAATCCCTCTGCCCCGCTAGTCACGGAACCGGGCCGAACCAGCCCGTAAACCGTCTACACCTCATTATCAAGGAGTGCAGGGATAGGACAAGGTGTAACAGTTTTAATCTAAAAGAGGTAGATTTAGATTAAATA
The DNA here is from genome assembly GCA_016647715.1 of Pavo muticus. Taxonomy (NCBI): domain Eukaryota; kingdom Metazoa; phylum Chordata; class Aves; order Galliformes; family Phasianidae; genus Pavo; species Pavo muticus. The sequence goes on from JACDJE010000393.1 coordinate 838,837, forward strand.
TTGGTAAGAAATTTTTCACTGTCATGGTAGTGAGGTACAGGTACTTGGAACTTCCTAGAGAAGCTGCAGGTGCTCCATTTCTGGAAGTGCTGAAGATCAGCTTGGATGGGGCTTTGAGCATACTGGCCTGGTGGGAGACACCCATGATAGGGGAGTTGGAAGCAGATGTTCTTTAAAGATCCCTTCCAACCCAAACCATTCTATGATTCTATGATTTTATATTGCACCCTTTCCTTTTGACAATGAGAATTACACTACTAGATGAAAGTATTGAAGATCTTTTTACTAACTAAAGGTTTCAGCATAAATATATTATGAGTAACATTTTAGTATGAACAGGATATCATGCAGCTTCACTGAAGTATATGACTGGCATACATGAATTCAGTAGCAACATATGAAACAATATGAGACCAGGTCTAGGTCACAGACAGAAACATCTCCTGCGGAGGTAAGAGTTTCCTCCTTGAAACATATCTGACCTTCCTAAAGGCCATAACCATTTCTTGTCCAATTGAGTGGACAATGGGAGAAGTGAATGTGATAAGTCGAGGTACAGCAAGCACTGTTTGTGCTGTGCAAACATTACTGATGTAGGTTAAAACATGACCTAGAAAAATGACAAAGGCATGAAAAATTCAGAATCACAAGCTCAGCAAATTTGAAAGAAGCAAGAAAAATACTTTTGCTATGTGAATCTACAAAATATGCTGAAAACTACATCAACATAATTCCAAGGATGAGTAGGAAGTATACTGGTTAAGGAACAGATTTTATCCTAACAATACAGCATTCAGTGTAAATACTTGTATGAAGTTATTTTTTGAGATATTGTTTTTGGTGTGGAAAGTATATATATATATATGTTTATATGTATTTATAGCTATAGTTCTGCTGGACTGGAGGGCAAGCCACAGGCTAAGGAGTCTGTCCCTCAGCAGATTTCTGTTATCTAAATCTATGTACTTAGTTTCTTAGAAACTTGTCTACTACAAATTCTGGGTTCCGTTCTGAGCCAACTACCTGATGAACTAAATTCCTATGCATATTATCTATAGGTTAACATGTTGGAGTTTAGAGACGGCTTTCAACTATAAGAGTTTTCTGGAAGAAATTTCATGAAGTTCAGCTAAGGTAAATGTTATTCTTCCACCTGCAGTACAAAATACTCACACAACAGTAGAGATTATTCTCCAGCTGGCTGGAAAATACCTTTGCTGAGAATGACCTGGGGTCCATGTAGAGAATAAGCTGAACATGTACCAGCAGTATGTTTTTGTAGCAAACAAGATTAGCTGCACAAAATACAGTGTTGACAAGGGAGCAATGACAAGGTCAATGGAAGAGATTATTTCTATCATTTTGGCACTTATGATGCCTCACCTGAAAACTATGTCTAGTTTGGGGCCCTACAGCTTAAAAGAAAGATCCAAAAAAAGAGAGAGGCTCTGGGTAAGTGGGCATAACATTGAAGTTAACCCTGCTTTGAAGAATTGGAAGTAAATCAGTCCCCGAAGTCCCTTCCAATGCAAATTATTTTATGATATTAAATATGACATCCTATATGTCATAGAGAGAGTTGCTCAGAGTTGTGGAGTCTTCTTCTATGACGATATTTAAGACCCATCTGGACGCCTGTGTGACCTACTGGAGGGTACCTGCTTTAGCAGGGCATTTGGACTCAATGATCTCTTGAGGTCTCTTCCAACCCTCACAGTTCTGTGATTCTGCAATTCTGAGATTAATGGGGCTTTTGAGAGAGGTGGCTATAACACAATTCCACACCAGCATGTTGAGTTACTGTGGTGGCAAGAGAAGACATTCATGCATGATATTAGAGAGAGAAAAAAAAAAAAAAAAGCTGTTTGTGTCTAGCATAATGGAAAATTTGAGAATTATTCATGCATGTGAATATGTATGCAAATCTGACCCTGGCAATACTACTAAGGTCAATGCATGGTGATTTGCTGAGTAAGAGCTAATCATTCAACTTGAAATGTGGCTTTATCAGAAAAGCAATTTTGTAAAAACCATGTCATTCTCCAGTTCTTTTTCTCCTGTGATCTCTCGTGCTTGCTCATTTATCAGGTTTACCTTCAATACTTTTCCAAGTGAAACATCTCCTTGTCAATCAAATCATGCTACTTGCTTTGTGCATCATTAATGCATCTGAGCCAACTTAGAGCTACTCAAGATCTTAGTAGGGGAGTGACATCCTCCATAGGACATTAACATCTAAATCAGTGGGAGAGTGATTGAACTTGAACAACTATTTAAAGTTCAAAACCAAGCTCTGTACTGAAAATGGGCAACACTAGACCATAGTCAGAGTAATAAGAATGGTAATTTAGTTATTGATAAATGAAAACTGAAGTTTTACAGAAGAAAAGCTCATATGGCAAGAAGGTCTGGAAAATGTAACCACTGGGGAATCTAAATTCCAAAGCGAAAGGAATTGGGATAATTTCTCCTCAATAACAGAGAAAATGAAGATTATTTTATTTCTTTGAGAGATTTGAGAACATCGGTGCACATCATATGTAATGATGTGCCTCTATTTTAGATCCACTCCAAGTAAGACAGCAAAAACAATTGGTTATGATTTAATTGTCTTTCCTCTACCACGTGATTATAGTAGAAGGTAGGACCATGCTAGTTCCCTTTATTAGGCACACCTGCACATTCATGGCTTAGTTGTCATTGCTACTTCCTCCCGGGAAGATCTGAAGAGACAAAATAGGGTAGTCTTTCTTAGCTATCCTGTTCTTTCATGCTACAAATGTTTCTACACCAGGAGAACAGGAAAATATTCCAATTACATGTGCACTAACCCTGAAGAACTATTAGAAAGAGACTGATGTTAGTATTTACTGCCCTGTGCTGTGGCATCCAAAGCTCTGCATACAAGAAGAAAGCTTGTGGAGCTGGGATGCAACTTCAACTGTTGAATTACTTTTCTCAAGAACTAGACTAAAAGGACACAGTTGGCTGTTTTCATATTTAATGATGGTTTGTCAAGATTGTGGGAATAACCAATTCTGTGCTTGATAAATCTGAGTAGTTAATTCCTATGCAGCAAGTCACAAAACTAAAACCTCTTATCCATCATAAAACTATGAAACTTCTGAGCTGTTTCTGTAGACTGTGACTGAAAAAACTAGCAGATAGATAAGTTAAAACTGGAGGTGCGGATATAAAATTGAGATGCTTAAGTCACTGAATTCTTAAAAGAAATGCTTACAACTTATCTGTTGAATGAGATTAAGACAGGACTGAAGTTATTAATGTATTAAAGCCAAAGCCTAGAAAGGAGTTTGAAGTGACTGCAGGCTCCGAAAACATAGAGTACAGCACGTTCATCACCAGAGATCTGAACAGAGATGAACAATAACCCTAGACAATGGTTGTTCCAAAATCCAACACACTTTTTAAAAAGGTGTGTTGTTGGTTCTTTTTTTTTTTTTTTCTGCTGCCATCATTTGGACTTCTAGAGACTGTATGAGATTAATAAGATTTCCAGTTGAGTAACAAACAAAGCAAAACAGTGCTCAGCCAGGAGAGAGGACATACAATTTGATGACATCTGTTTCTTCTACCCAAGATATTACTTCTATCTTTATCCAATTTGATCTTCAGCTACCAACTTCTGTTTTTGCTATGAATACTTTTCTATATTCTTGTGGTTTAGCATGAAAAATAGTTGTAAAACACATTTTACAGTTCAGGTTTACACAACTAAAGACAGGAATATATTGAAAATGTTTGTGTAACAAAATTTGCTTTTCCTGCAGCTGCCAAGACTCCTTGATAGAAATAGCCTCAGGTACCAATTTATAGCCTCCTCCTCAAAGGGCTATTCTCATAAATTCAGTGAACAGAAACAATATGACTCAACTTAGAATACTAGTCATACAGCCACTTTAAAACTCTCCTCCCATTTCAATTTTCAGGTTGTTCTTGTACAAGATCTGAAAAAGTGCCAAAAATTCATAGAATAATTTAAGAAAATACAACATTTTCTGTATGATGTTTATAAGTAACAGAAACACATAAATAGGTACTTATTTATGAGGACTGATCCAAAAGCAATGCCCTCTATTTTATGATGCTGGCCCACAATGTCAAAGATGGATATTAGTGGTATGGCAATAGAGGATGAACTTTCCCATCACTATTCCATTACATTTTTTTGCCATGTGACAGATACAAGCAGAGGGGCAAACTGACAAAATGGTGTCTGACATGGAAATGTAGATGAAGCAAAGGTGTGGAACTGAATTCCTGAATGCGGAGAAATGGCATCCACTGACATTCATCCACACTTACTGAACATTTATGGAGACCAAACAGTGGTTGCGAGCACAGTGGGGTGATGGATGGTCCATTTCATCAGTGGTGATGGTGGGTCACCTCCACTGGTTCAGATTTTTACGAGCTCAGTATGCAGGCTCTTGTTCATTACTGGCAAAAATGCATATCTAATGGTGGTGACTGTGCTGAGAAATAGAGTTTTGTAGCTGAGACTTTGCTCTATCAATTAGTGTTACTGTGCTCTTTGGACCTGTGGTAGTTTTCATGGAATCAAATAGGAGGCATTACTTTCAGAGCAACCTGTGATTCAAATCTTTAGCTCTAAGATTAGTAATCATACACTATTTGAATAGAAATCATGTGGGCCACAGAAGTAAAAATATATTTGAACTGTGCAGTATGATGAACTATAATGCATGTCTGTTAAGTGAACAATCCAGAATAGTTCTTTTCAAGAAATTATTACATTATTAATAACACACAGTGTATATAGTGTTAAATAACAAAACAATCTAACAATCAAGTCATACAGATGAATATTAATGTAACAGTTCTAAAAGATTAATGCTTATAATAGTTGATAAAGAAAACATCCTTAAAACCCCTTCACTTTTCGCTTCCATAAATAAGAAAATGATTCTGGAAACATGTTTTTCTAACCTTTATTAAGAGGTTCTTTTTTAAATGCAATTTTTGGATGAATTAAAAAATTTTGGACTTTCTGTTTTGGAATAACAGGAAGAATACATATCACTGTCCCAGAGAGTCTGATGGAAGGGAGTCACTCACAGGGAGAGATCAGAAAGGTACTTACCTCTATTAAATGCAGGCCTACAGTCATTCTGTCAGACAATTTCTTTTGTATAAGAGAACATCGAAAAGAAAATGCTTTTTTAATGTGTAGCTCTGTTTTCAATTATTTAGGAAAAGTGCATTTCCAAAGCCCATTTATCTTGAAAATGACATTGTCACCCTGTGCTGTTGGTTGCAGGGATGCAAAGAAAATACCGATTAGAAATCAAGATACAGTTGGTTTTCTTTTTTTAGGAGCTTTAACTCTAGATAAACAAAACAGAATGCAAGAGGAGAGAAAACTTGTCTGAGTATTCTCCCTATGAATGTGAATAACTCAGACTCTATCAAAGCAAAGCCACGTAATTAATTCCCCACCTGGTTCTCATTTAATGAGTGCAAAATCAAAATCTTTTGAGGAATATCAAAGTTTAAACTGGAGATGAGTTGGAGTTGACCCAGAAATTTTAATAGAGCTATTTTGTCCCTGCCAGAATCGACTCACAACACCATAACTGTCCTTAAAAATGCTAAGAGGAAAAGACATACAGACATAGTGTCTCCATTTCACTAAGGGTAATGGAAGTCTTAACAGTGTGATGGCAGTGCTTACTCTATACCTAGGTGATTGATGTGCTCAAGTGTGTCATTATCTAGACTCTTAACAGTAGTCTAGTTAGGGAACAAGTACCCTAGATATTTCAGTTAATAAACTTTCAGATCTCTGAGATGATATCATTGATGGATTTCATGTGAGAATAAATACAAATATTTGAAGTGCGGAAGCTTAGCTTCTTAGTTACAAATGAAGTGGCTCATTATGTTTCCCTGGAGACGCTATGACAGGAGGGTACAAAATTGTCCTTGTCCATAGAGCTTTCCTGGTGAGAAGTAGCAACGCTCTATGAGTCTTCCAGTTTTTAAGAACAGGGAGCAGAGGAGGAAGAAAAACAGCAAAATAAAAATATAAGAATGCATTCTTAATGGATGAGAATATTTCTTGGATAACAATATTAGAAATAGCAATAAGATGCAGATATCAGGAGGGAGGGAAGACCTCAGACGCTGTTAAGAAGTGGAAAATCTCTGCTTTAATTTTTCTTACTGTGCTTAATTATTTATGTAAAAGGAAATACTTTGATTAAGATGAAGAATACTTTTCCAGTTCAGAATATCCTACAATAAATTTGATTAAAGTCCTAATATGGATTAAAATCCTTTCCAGAAAGGACCTAATTCAATCAGAGCTTCCCACATCCTACATTAATATCCTAATTAGCAGAACTACAGATGAAAAGGAGTTGATATCTTCTTGGGACATTTTTGAATATTCTGTTTTCTCTCCTGAAATCTTAAAATATCTGGCAAATTCAGGTAGCTTTCCCACTTATTTTTTTTTTTTTTTTTTTTTTTTTTCTGAGTAAGGAAGAAGTTTCCCAGGTCTGCCAGGAGAGAACACTTAGGGAAGACATTTCTGAGGCTGCGTGGTGGCACTGGAAGAGCTGTTGACTGAATCTCGTTTTCTCGGAAATTATGAGCCAATATTTACTCTGAGCAAGCTGCTTTTTTGAAAAAATCAAACCCAAAATCTTTCTTGCATACTTCCATGAAGTTTATGTTGCTGTTCACAGACTTTGTTTTGCACTAGAATGATAACAAATCACAAAATTTCACAAGCCATCCCACCCCTTTCCCATAACTTGGTTACAGCTACAAATGAAAACAACCCAACAAGGGCTGGACCAAGTGTACTGATCAGCTGCTTCTGATCAGTGACTGGCATGCAGTATCCACATCCCTGCTCTTCAGCTATTTGTGTTCATTTTAACTCCTTTTTCCAGGTTCCTTCTCACCTGGCTGCCTCATCTAGGACACTGGGCCTCAATATCGGGCTTGCTTTCTGTGGCTATACAACAACCAGCATTTCAAGACCAATGATGATGTTTCCTCGAAATGGAAACTATACAGTGGACTCTATGCAATGTTGATGAACCATGCAACACAGCTATGGCTTTACCAAGACTAATGGAGCTCTTTGCTTCCCACTCACCAGCACTCTCCAGCATGACACAAATATCAGGTAACAGAAAGACACCAAAACTCATCAGAGCTCTCACATCCATAATGAGGCTAGATCATCCTACCTAGAGCATGTGATTCTGAACTTTTCTTTACTCAGGTAAGTCCTCAGTCTAAACATAAAGTCTGTGGAGCTCAACGAGACATACTGTTAATACAGAAATAAAGTAGAGCAAGAAGCTTTTATTTTCATCTTGTCTCTTATCAACCTAAAACTGATTAGATTGTAATGCAAGCTCAGCCTTTCTCTATTTGTTATTTTTAATGCAAAGATTTGTTGTTACATTCTATAGCGCAAAGTAGTACCTGATAGCATAGACAACTTTTTGTTTTCACTCCGCTGTCCAGAAAAAAATAGGAAAACAAACAAGTTCCTTAAACTTTTGGCCTACTGTATCTTGAATACATTTTTATGAAGAGTGAATTTATACAGAAACTCAGTCACAGAATAAAGTTGCAGAGACTATGAAAAGCCTATTTCAGTCCTACTCTGTTTCCAGATTTTTCTAACAGATAAAGAATTTGCTATAGTGTGCATCCATGTGGACCTGCAGAGTTCCCTGGTCTGGCAACCACTTTACCTCCTTCTGGAAATGATAGTAAAATACCTTGCATTGCTTATGGGCTGCTGGTTTCTTTTTTATTTCTGTCCCTAAGAAGTCAACCTTGTCCCTTGGCTGAACACCACAGACTGCCTAGAACTCCTCCCGCCCTTCACAAAATCAGGAACTCCAAGAAGGGCATGGGGAAAGGACTAGTAAATGGGTGGATGTGCTCTGAAACTTGAGGAAATTTCTGAGTGAGAGAATGTTGTGCCAGCATGATGTAAAAGCAAAAATCTGAAATCGTGATGGGAAGGTTGGAATCAAATTCCATGTATTATAGAAGTTCATTCATAAAGAAGAGGCCAGACAGTGTAATGTAGAATGGAATTAAATCAGGAAAGGAAAATCACTAATGCATAGGATATCCTCATCTTTTCTTATGTGTGCTCAGTCATTGCTTTCTCACAGATCAATTCTTCCTTCCTTAATGCATTTTTTTTTCTGGTGTTTTCTGAGTCTGTAGAGGTAAGGCTGAAAGGTCAAGACATTGAGGAGACATAGTGTGTCTGAAGGAGAGTCACGAATCCTAAAAGCAGTGCAAACCTGAAAGTCTGACAGGCTCAAAGCCAACAAATAAGCAATAAAATCAGATAATTTTATGCAGATACATTCAAATCCATGCAAATATATGCATTTTTAATACATACCCCTTTGCTCAGTAGTATAACAGATTTATAAATCATAGAGCACAGAGATTTCTCACAAGCTACTACCAGAGTGTTGAAAGAATGTGAAATGTTTGTTCTTGCTAAAGAACGTTCAATACTAAAAAAACACTTAGGTAACTGAAAAGTGTTGTCTCAGTGGATTCTTTGTCTTCAACCCATCTCCTTATCTATCTGTTCCCCTTTATGCCTTTGCTCTTTAGAATCCCTCTTCAATATATTTTTTCCCACCACACCTTCCCAAGATGATGCACTACAAATTGAATGCCTACTATGCACCCTATACTTTAACACCTTGTTGAAGCCAGACCTGTACTTGATCTGAAAGAAATTTGTGTGCTTATATTATACCACCTAACATAAACTCTCCTGGGGAGCAGTATGTTTTGCTCCCTCTGTTGTGCAGGGCTAAACACACAGTCTACAGTCAATAAATAACATATTTTTTCCCTTCCATCTTTTAAGGTTTGCCAATAGGAACTTACAGCCAGTTCCCTCAAGAAGCCTTAAAGTGACATAACAGATGAAAGTTCCATTTAAACTACACATTTGAACAATACCTTGCTTTATAGTTCACATGTCTTTAAGATAAAAAATGATACATTTCTGGAGGGGATGGAATATAATCCATATAAATATAAAACCAGGACACTTTCAACTTCTGTTTTCTTTGGCAAAGAATGCTGTTTATTTTCACAAATCTTTGTAGGCACATTTCCATATTTCACAGGGGAGAAAAAGGACAGATCTACCATTGCAGAAGAGCTTTCAGCAGAAGAAATTAATCTCTTAAATGTGTTACTACTAGAGCTGGATAAGCAATTCCTTTACTGAGCCAAGTATTTTTTTCTATTTTTCTTGCTGAAAACTCTCTGGGAAATGATGCGATTTCCCTTAATGTATTTAGGTGCAATTGTCCAAATGAATTGCAGTCCAGTGTTATCCGTTATTTGTTGTGTGTGTCTTGGTCGTTTTGCTTCAAGAAACTTGCTGAAATGCCAACAATTTTCAGCATATAAAATGCCTCTTTCGATTACAGGAATGGGTAAATAAGAACAAAAATAATGTCGATATGAAGGAGCCAAGGAAAGCATACATTTTAATTTTTCCTTGTAAAAAGTGGAAATGTGTCTTTTTCTATTTCCTTAAACCAGGTCTTTTCAAGGAAATCTTCTACATAAACCAGTGAGTCAGTGCAATGGAGAGGCCAGCCTCAGACAGATGGAAAGATGGGTGGAAAGAAAGGACTAGCCAGAGGAACTTCTGAAAGGGTGAAAAACAGAAAAGAGGAATGATTATCATCTGTAAATGTTGTGGAACCACTGCACTTATTAGTGTTCCTGCTCCTTCCTTTGGAGTTTAATACCAAATATTAGATTAAATTGCCTGGTTCCTTGAGTACAGAAGGTTATCTGGGAAAAGAGTGGCTGAGAAATGCTGTCTGTTCTTCTGCCCTATTTCTTATGTAAAAAAAATAATACTTCAGACAGCTTCCAAGTGTACAGATCATTTGTTTTCTACTTACCATCAATCATGAAGCTCAGGGTTTTTCCTTTAGGTGGATTTTTTGTTCATTGGAGAATGCAGCCTTCTAGTTACTCTAAGGTTAGATATATTCTGAAGAAGGGACTTTAAGATGATGACAATAATTTTTAATGGGCCTAAGGTAAAATCTAGAATAAAAATAAACAATGGCAAAAAAACAATGCTTAAATTTTCCACCAAGGTGATGTAATGGAATGGAATGGAATGGAATTCTGCATGGCCTGAAAGCTGCTGAGTATATCACCATTCTACCTCCTCCTACCTCTTGTATATGCTACCTTACCACTATGTTTTGCTGGTCAAAATCAGTTTCTTTGCTGTTTTTCTCTCAAATAGTGCATACTTTTCTAGACGTATAGATTAGTAAAAAATTTGAGGTAAATATACCAGTTATTTTGACTCAAAAAGGAAACATCACTTTATTCTGATTAATGCATTTCTAATTTCTCTGTTATTCAGTCAGCTCTGCTTTAATATACAGAAGACACATCAGCTGTTATATATACACCAAGCACCTTTCTGCTGTCAAGGGATTTCACTGAATTATAAATTGATTTCAGTCAATCAACAATATGGGTTCATGAAAATGTTTGGATGATTAATGTGGATTAGCATCCCTAGTTCCTAAATCTTATATTATGTATTCATAGTTGCAAAACTAAAAACCTCTTCTCTCCATATCAGATCATTGTTTTGTGCAAATTGTGTTCCAGAAGCCTGATTTGGGGGAGGCTGTGCGAGGGATGTGTTTGGTGCAGATATGGATTTTCTGGAGGGGGTGAAGAGGGCTGCAGTCCCACTACCTCTCAAAAAATTGCACTGACAAATGTGTTAATGCATCAGTTCCAAGCAAACCTTCCAAAAACATACGAGAGCCCACTTGGAGCATGTTCACTAGGATGGAGAACAGAAAAGGAAGATGGGATACATTGGAGGTTCCTGGCAGGAGCCATAAAGTCTGCATATTTGTCAGCAGGAAGGAGATCAGAGAAACAAAAATATACTTTGTCCAATTTGGCTTTCTTCCAAGAGGTATTTTCTATGCTATCAACTTCAGATATCATTATATTTTATGATTCTATGCAGAAAAATCTTTATATTCACATATTCAGAAAAGATTTTCACATATTCAACAAAGAATCTGACTAAGAAGCCCCAGCAAGTTAAAGATGGTAGTAACTGAAATAAAGTGAATCCCCCAAGCTGAGGAATAACTAGCCCTCCCTGGAAAAGGACAAAGTTAAAAGCAGAACAGCCTTGGATTAGAAGCTAACTAATTGAAAAGTTTTCCTCTGAGGCAGATACTTCCTTCTATAAAATGAGAATCACGCTACCAGCAGCTGCTGAAGGACATAGACAGCAAAGAAAAGTACATTCTGTTTGACTTTACCAGCAAGCACCTTGGGCTGTGGGGTGTGATTGCTGTCTGGTCTCCTCTCTCTAAGTCCAGCAGCTGGGATCAAGTACTGCACCCTTTGCAACTAGCAGATCAGGTCCAAGAAAAAATGATCTACCCAACACCAGTGGAAACATAAACACTTTAAATGGCATGCTCTCACGTGGGAAGAGTGTTCTCTGGTGATTTTATAACGGGGTGTGTAGTATCTGAAATGGTATTATTTAGAGCCATTCAACAAAAACAAATTTAAAATAAACAGCATCAGCCACCGCATAGCCTATGTTCTGAATAAGAGCTTTCTTTCTGGCAATTTAATTTGTTCACTCTGGTTTAAAAGGAAAGTGCTTTTCACTTCTCATTTTGCAGGCTTGGAACAAATGAAGAATGTGTTATGGCCATCTGGTTATTTCAGGACAAATTCAACAATGCAGCTGAAGTTTAAATAACAAAATCTCTTTTAAGTATACCTAAGGAAATTAATTAATTTTTTAAATCTTCTAGATACAGAAATAAGTTTTCAAGAGGGCTGTAGCACCTCTTCTACAAAGAAAGGCTGAGGGAGCTGGGCTTGCTTAGTTTGGAGAAGAGAAATCTCCAGAAAGACTCACTGCGGCCTTCCAGTTCTTAAAAGGAGCTGATAAACAGGAAGGAGACTGAATTTTAAGTTAGCAGGTAGTGACAGGACAAGAAAGAACAGTTCTAAACTAAAAGAGAGGAGAATTAGGTTAGATGTTAGGAAGAAATTTTTTACTCAGAAGGCAGTGAGGCCCTGGCACAGCTGCCCAGAAAGCTGTGGTGCCCCATCCCTGGAGGTGCTCAAGGCCAGGTTGGATGGAGCCCTGGGCAGGCTCAGCTGGTGAGTGGCAGCCAGCCCATGGCAGGTGATTGGATCTGGGTGACCTCTGAGGCCTCTTCCAACCCAAACCATTCTATGATTTTGTGATTCTATGATTCTCAAAGAAAAATATGACTGAGTCCCCTACCAATTTCCTAATTCTTCCAATACATAAGAAGTTGCAGAACCTGTACACAGATTGTGACACATCCATCTTGCTACCAAAGAGCAAAGGTTAAGAACTTCCACTAAATAGGAAACTGGACTTTTTGATACTTATAAAATTGTAATTGTAACTGTACTAATTTTGTCACATTGCAAAAACTTGGAAATTCAAAGTTAATTAACCAGCCCTCCTCCTAACTCAAAAGCAACCTCAGGATAAGGTATCAACATCTACAACTGAGTTAGTCATCTCTTTTCATTGCAGACAACAGGCACTTTTAGGGCACAACTCAAACTTCTCTATGTTTCCTTTGAGCTGGGATGAATCAGTCCATGGAATTGCTTCTCTCTTCCCCTGGACTACAAAAGACTACCAGGATGCTATCTCCAGAGCTGATGTCAACAGAGTAAGGTCACTAATTTTGGGTGGAGTTTTTTGTTTGTTTGTTGTTGTTTTGTATTTTTTTGTTTTGTTTCATTTTGTTGTTCTTTTCTTCATAGTTTTAATTCCTTGTGTATTGTTGATCATTTTGTACCAAATAGCAGTTAGGAGCATGGGACTGAAGCTTGAAATCAGCATATACAGTGTGTTAATAAGCAGACTTTTTATCTGTTTCTTGACTTCATTTTATGTTTCTGTCTTGCCAATGTGGCTTTTGCTACTTGCAAAGAACAAGTGGAATAGCATCACCTTCTGGTGGCTCAGTGAGTGCCTGCTCAAGAGCTGCCGGTCCTGCCATCCGTTGTGTTTTTTTGTTAGACCTGCTTGTACTCTATTTTCATGTCTTCTGCACGTCCCACTGGGCCCTGATTCCTCGACATCTCCTTTCTATCCTTTCTTGTGAGAGCTTCTGAAATTCCTATTTTTTTTATACTACACCATGACTGAATGGTTAAAATGTAGCACTATCCCCAAGAACTGGCATTCAAATCTCTCTGCAAAAATTTAGGAGAAGACTCTTTACTCTGATCAAGTCTTATAATCCACATATGGACTGAATCATCACTGCCAGCTGTATCTCCAGTCCTCCCACTTAAGCTCCTGTTTTCTGTTCTCTGCTTTCCGACCTGCAATTCCTGAAGCTTGAAAAAATGACTTGCGTATTCCATAAAGACTTGAAAATTACAAATAAAAAACAACCTGGAAACGTGGGGAGTTTACATCACTGCTATGGGCCAGCCTTGTGACTTTTTAATAGACTGATTCAAAGTTTTTAGAACTTACAGACAAGAATACCATAATTTTCTGTGTCAGGAAGACTCAGAAAGGCTTGAACATAACTATCCAGGTAAGATGGTGTATTCTATATATGTAAGCAACACCAAATGTCTATAACCTCCAATGTATGGGTAATAAAATCAAATTAAATTAATCTACATTTGATTAAAAAACAATAGGAATGAATACAACTAATACAGGCCCATGCACAGTGCAAGAAATTCCTACAAAACAAGAAGTTGGTTTCTTAATTGCATTTTGGCACATGCATGACTTTTCAAAGTAGTTGCCAATATGGGTCTGTTATGGTTTAATCTGGCAGGTTGCTCAGCATCACGCATCTGTTTGCTTATTACCCCCTCCAGTTGTATGGGGGAAAACTCATGGGTTGAGATAAAGATAATTTAATAGAACAGAAAAGGAAGAGATAATAATAATGATAATAGTAATAATGGAATATTCAAAATAATGGGTGATGCACAACACAATTGCTCACCACCCACTGATTGATGCCCAGCAAGTTCTCGAGTAGCAATAGCGCCACACTCCCAGTTTTATTGTTCAGCTTGATGCTGTTTGCTTTGGGATATCCCTTCGATCCTTTTGGGTCAGCTGTCCTGGTTCTGTCCCCTCCCAGCTCCTTGTGCAGCCACAGCTCCGTGCTGGCAGGGTAGCACGAGAAACTGAGATGTCCTTGAGTTAGCATAAACACTGCTCTGCAGCAACTGAAATATCGGTGTGATTATTTTTCTCCTAAATCCAAACCATAGCACTATAGCAGCCACAGTGAAGAAAATTAACTCTATCTCAGCCAAAACCAGGACAAGTTCTTAATGTGATATTAATACAATGCTTTGTATAAAAGATATAGAACATGGCTTTGCATTTCTGTAGAGCTGGAATTCAGCTGGCATACACAATGCTGTATATTATGTCATTAAACTTAATCAAGAAAACGCTGCCTCTCTTTCAGAAATTCAAAACACATTTCTGCTTAACTAGAAAACCTGCTGTATATTTATGTAGTGATTTGCTGAGCTGAAATTAAGCAGGCCAATGACTTGTGTAATAAAAAGGGGATTGAAGTAATAAGTTCTTTAAGGTCAAATCCACTTACCATTATCTGAATATCTACAGCATTAAATTGTGCAGTTCTAACAGAAGCGATGCTTTGATGCACTCATCTGAGAATGAAATTTCAGGGTGAAAACAAGGGAGACTGACAGGGCAATGCTTTGCTTAGAATGACTTTACAGAGACTAGATTCAATTTCTGAATTACCTAGCTCTTTTACTCCAATTCCATGACACTTTTTGTGGCTATCTCAGTTCAAAATATGTTTAATTGTAGAGTTTCTCCAGCATGTTTTATTTGATTTTAAAACTCAACAACATTCCCTAGTTTGTATCATGCAGTTACATCACAAGTAAAAAGATGAATCATAGTGAGCTGAAATGGAAACTTTAAACACATACCTGCAGCACCATTGCAGTTACTCATGACATTTAGTGTTTTTTCTTGTCTCAAGAAAATCAAATTGTTCAAATCCAAGCACAGCGTACACTTCTTAGAGAACAGAACATCTTGTAGCATTTTGTGATATGTATCCAAACAGTCAGCAGACCTACAGAAGCATAGTTTAGCGAAGAAACAGTACCTTGTGAAATTGTATTAAATATTATAATGCTTTATTATGTACATTATATACTTTTGGTATTATCCCCCCAAAATGAGGAAAGTAATTATCACACAAGTCCATCCAAGATCACATATATTATATTTATTTTCTCATGTAGATCTTTGTGTCCCACTGAAGTCTTTTTGTGAGGAGGTTGTACACTTATAATGAATATTTCTTTACATCCCAGGGGCCCTACCTTGCTCCCCTATTGTCACTTTGCTTTACAGACGTTAATCTCCCACACGCAGACTAAAACAACAAGGGGCACGTTCATATTTGAAGGCATAACACAAAACCTTGTGTATCAAACTGGGACTGAAAAGGACAAATAAACAGTTTACATATACTTGTGATAAATAAATTTGCCTCCTGTCAGAGTTTGTAAAGTTTTTACTTTTTTTCTTGCTAACACTCACAGTAGAGCAAATATGAACTGATAAAGATGAAGCTGTGATAGACCACTTAATGCTCCATGTTCCCTGTAGCCATTCTTTCTCTAATAAAAATTAGAGGAAAGAAGTTTCATAGAGCAGAAATTCTTAACACGCACTCATACAGTTGCAATGGACAGCTGGAAATGCATGAGTTATTGCTAGCTGAAGTTTCAGGTAGCAGTCAGTTACGGAAGGCTCAGAGGTGGCACCCACTCCTTGCCATGAAAGGCTGAGGTCAGAGCAGATGTGGAAGGAAAATTGTCAGGTAACACATCTCCCTCCCACATCTGCAGACAGGAACAAATCTGACAGAGATCGGGAAAGAAAATAAGGCAGAGTTGCTGGGAGTGAACACATTCAGATAACTACCAAATTAAAGTTTTCACAGAAACTATTTCTTCAGATCCTTGCGCACAGATAAACAAGTCATAAAAATCCCCAGAAAAGAGCTTACAGCAGCTCTGCTTAAGGACTGCATCTCTGCCCAAATGAGTATCAGGTCTAGTTCTCACACCGAGAGGGTAATGGTGCTGAGAAGTAAGTACACAGAAAGCTCCAAATTACAGAACTGCTCATTTCTGCCCTTGGAATTTATCTTGAACAAATTATGCCAGTTGCTTTCTTTTTCTCTTAGGAACACTCAAAGAACATTTCTGATCCTGAAACTTGAGCAATATAACTGCAAGATTACACGTACGATTTAATCCATCTGATAGTGTTGGATTGGGTTTTCTCCTTTGATCTCTCTCCAATGTTACGTTCTCTTGGGAAGTTTGTAAACACTTTGTTCTGTCTCAGAAACAAAGCGTCCTTTGCATATCTAAACTATGTCATTTATTTCTTCTGGGGAGATTGTGCAGATCTGATCAAACAGATAAATAATTAAGTATATTTCAGTGAGAAATTGAAATAACTTCAGGAGGAATGTCAAATATGGACAAGCTGACTCCTGTATCACTGTGATTTATAGCGAATAAGAAAAGTGATGTGAAATGTATATATTATCCTTCCGAAAGCATCAGGGGAGTAATTCTTTCTTTCTGGTTTTTGCAGTAGGAAGCAACTGTATTTCTAGAACAATACTAATTACTCTGAAAATTAAGGATTGAGAGTGGAATTTTAAATTTGTATGAATGAGGCTTTCCAATGGTCCTACCCAAATAAATTGGTATACATTACATTTCCAGATTTGTTTAAAATATATGTAGCATGATTTGTTAAGGCTTATAGAGGATGTACTCGAAGAAAACTAAATATTAAAAAGGGAGTATTGAACAGATTTCTGTAAAACCATGGGATGCAATCTGCAAGTAATACAAATTTTCTGTGATCAATTAGATTTCTTTCTAATCTGAAACAGAAGACCTCAGACTTTGAGATTAACATCTAGGAGGTCATCTTGTAAGACAGAGGTTCCTCCTTAACACAAAGGATATCAAACACAGGTACCAAACCCAGCAGCCAGGCTTACCTAACCATTGTGTTACTTATTACCTTGATGGAAGGAGGTGTGTGGTGGGGCGGTGGGTTGTGCAGACTTACTGCCAAAGCCAGGCAATCTTTCAAGTCAAGACTGACAGATCAGGAGGAGAGGAAGCACAGAGAGTCAGACTGCAGCAGCCCAGCAGCAAAGGTCCTTGGTGACAAGCAAGAGATGAGATCTCCTCCTGGGGTACTACTGATTTATCTCTGAAGTCTTTGTTTGGACCTTCATTTCACTGACAACGGAAAACAAGAAATTAAAGAATATTTCTTTCTTGTCAAGATGGGCTACTTCTTTAATGGAATGAGAAAACTTGCAGGCAAACAGAAGCCAGGTGATATAATATATGAGGTTTTACTGTGAGTTCTATCTCATGAAATTTTGTTTATAGCATCATATTGCCACTGACAGTAATACTGACATGTAGACTGAAGAAGAGTTGCTTGCTGGAAACAAGACATAATGAATAATGATAAATATCCATCCCAAAGGCAGATGGTGCATGTCTTGTCAAATACTGCACAGGTTGCCTTTTTCTTTTGGACTTACTTAACATCTTAATGAACATATTGGGAAAGGACATAAATAACACATTATACAAATCTTCCGATGATAGTTATACAGATATTTTCTGAAGACTAAGCATCCATAGTTCTCTGAAGGTCACATTAATATGAAATTATTTTTTAGTAAATAGGGTTGAGATGGAAAAATGTGAAAGGATGTTCATGGGGCAAGAGAAACATGGAAAACCATTCATGCACAAAAGGTACTGCAGGTGGGATCACACAGAAGTTTTAATCTGGGTAAATAAATTATTCTCCTGCATTAATTCAGTGGTCAGCTTCCTCTGTAATGCAGAATTGTGCTGCACTTCCTCTTTCTAAATTCCTGTTTTATTCGCGAGGGTAAATTAGTCTTAAATGGAGTGGGAATACAAGCATCTGGACAGTGTGAGCTCCCTGTATCCAGGGGAAGATCCTAAATTATCTAAGGGCCTTAAGTGCATTGGGTTGTGGAGGGGAAGGGATGGGGATTAGATGATGCATTCACAACTCTTCCTTTGGCATCTCTGACTACACTCTGATTCTTATTTGTTTATATAAGATCGAAGACATCTCTTTCTCTCAATCTGCTGTCCTTGAATAATGATACTGAATCTGTGATCATAGAGACTATTCCTATCATTCAGGTGGTCAATTTCCAAAGTGATTCCACTGATAAGCTGGTATTTTTAAGTGTTACAAAGTACAGAGAGATTATACCATTTTTGCTTAATCCTATAAAAACAAGGGCCAAATCGTATTTTGGCTTGATGCCACAAGTGTTAATAAGATTCATTAAGCAAAGCTGATTTTGTGACAGCAGTCATGATAAAATAAGGGGATTTCACAAAATAAACATGAAATAAAAATGTAGCACACTAAGTAGTTTATTTGAGAAGGTATGGAATCAGTTACTTTCTCTTTCTATATGTTTGATTATGATTTATTTGATAAGCATATGTGGATCTGTGTTTTCAAGGAGAAACATACATTTCAGATTTGATCATTTTCTCCTTTTGTAGGCAAATTTCTGACATTTTCTGAGTGATAAGTTGTCCCTATTTTAAATGGTTTCATATTTGCAGTCTGGAGGTACTGTATTCTGATACAGAAAATGAATCTCATAGCAGTGCTACTCTTTTCAAATCTATATCACAATATGAATTTCAGCAGGTTCTTTCATAATCTATAGGCTGCACTGAAGAGAAGATAATAGGAAGGGCAGTAGGAAGACAGAAAAACTTCTGAAACGTAACAACAGGAATCCAGTTAAAGCTTATGAAAGTGATGAGATAATTATCGCCATCCCATGCAATTTTCCATTAGGGAATAATTCTGTAGTCTGTGTGGTGCCAGGGTTATGAAGTTACCTGCATGGATCAAGAATGGTAAAACTGCAGAGGCAGTGATTTTGTGGAGCGGAAGAAGGGTGAGGAAAAAGCAGTGCAGTGCACTACATGAGCTTTACTCATCACTTACTAAAGCTAGATCTCATCAGTGTCCCTCTGCTCACTGCCACAGGCTTACTCCCAATTAAAACCAGGGTAAGCAAGGGCAAATCTTCACTTTAAAGTGTAAGGGCATGGCCTCTTTACATTCTGAGTAAATTTGTGAGAGGGACTGCCTTCTTTGATTGTTTTTCACAGGAGGCAGAAAAAACAATGAAACCACCCAGTCATGTCCTTTCAGCTGCTGTATGACACTATACATACAACAGTTATCCTATTCTAAGTCCAACAAGCAAAGCATAATTTCCTGGGGAGACGGATGTGGTACTCACTCTGCAGAAACAGCAAGCCAAGGTGAGGTGGCTCCAAAACTGCAAAAAAGCAAAATGACAGTGTTCACACACAAGCAACATTAAAATCAGAAAAGTAAGGCAAGACGTACATATTTTGAATATTTTGGAGTATAATCTGAAAAAAAAAAAAAAAAAAAATCCCTTCCTAAGCCTAAATCTGTCCATCAGCAAGGCAATACATTTTCAGAGTCTCCAGCCAGGACTGTGAAGGAAAATGTGCTCTGCCTCATGGCAGTGGCATGTACCCTTCCAGTGTCCCCTCCCCAGCTTCTGCCAGCCCTTGGCACCTTGAGACAACACAAGAACTATGTCTTTGATCGACACATATGGAAAAACAGTTTTGTTTTCTCTTGGTAGAGAAACTCGCTTATCCTTTGGGGCAGTCAGTACCTCTGCTCAGTGACAGCAACAGTACGGCCAGCACAAGGTGAGGGCAGAGCTTTATACAGTCATAGAATCATATGATCGTTTGAGTTGGAAGAGACAATTAAAGGCCATCTAATCCAACTTCCCTGCTTTGAACAGGGACACCTACAGCTCAATCAGGGTGTTCAGAGCGATGTCCAGCCTGACCTTGAATGTCTCCAGTGCTCCTTCTTAGCCTGTGAAGGACAGACAAACAGATGATTCTGTGAGTTGGGGTGATCTTGTGAATATGGATGTGGCAAGATAAAGGGATACATCCAGCAGACAGGAAAGCAGTTCTTTATGCTGTACTTTCATGCCTTCTTTAACTGTAAGCTACCACCCTTGCAGCATTTTATTTTGATTTTCCTCGCAGTTTGGTTGCCATCCTCCTGAGCTGCTCAGGTATATCTTTAAATAGAATTTCACAGAAATAAGAGAGATGACATACAAACCAGTGAGTAAGTAGTTTTCCACCTGGAGAAAAACAGGAGAGGGTGGCAGTAATGATTATGATTAAAGGTGAATGGATAAAGTGGACAATTTGCTCTGCAGAATACCAAGACTATCTGTCTGGATCAGATATCAGAAAATATACACAAGTCAAAAACAGTGAAGGAAGAGATGTGAGGTTGTATAAATGATATGAAAAAATGTTTTTCTCCCAAGTCTGACTCAGTTCACCAATTTCTTTTTAATGTGTTTTATATGTCTCTCTTAAAAGGTTAAATGGTGTGAAGAAACCAAACTGTACCCCAGCCGATGCTGTCATGATTCCCAGTGCATTTCTCTTGAAGTGCAATGTAATAACAGCAATCTGGTGCTGGCATTTTAGTTCAGCTGATTTCAGTTAGGAAAGATTTGCATTTTTCAAAAAGGCCTGACTTCATCAGACAGTTGTTCAGTCTTTCGCTAATGTTGTGAGCTTTACTTTGTTCAGATAAGACTTGTTTAGCGTGGTTGTGGTATAGCTGAGCCCCAGAGGCCTTTCAGCATTTTTTGGCATAGGAAATTTTGGGGGCTGAGAGGAGTCCTGAATGACTCATTCCTTTTCTTTGGACATGAAAGTTTTCTCTCCTCTCTCCTGAGGCCTCTCAGTACTTTTTGTTTCCCATCTCGTTGATGTGAACCTTATCCCTGTCCCAATATGCCACTATCTTCTCCAACATTCTCCTCTTTCAGATGCTGAGTAAGCCCATCTCACCTGTGATATAGTAAAATATTAATATCAAAATAGTTTAAGAACAATCCCATGATCCAGAAATGCGTATGACCTCCAGTAAAGCAACATTGTCTTGCATTATTTAACCTTGTTCTCTTTTTTTTTTTTTCCTCTGGCTTCTCAATGTACTATGCTGCATTTTGTTATTTTTGTTCCATCTAGTTTTACCCTTCATCTTCAAGACTTTCTTCCTTCACCATGTCCCAAGCCCTGTGCATTTTGGCAGGGGCTTTGTTCTGTACATTAGACCAGGCTTCTTTGGATTGACTGCAAATTGGACCCTCTTGAGTTTTTCCAAGGGAATACAATCATTGCTCATCTGTATTGTACTGTTTCCATAATTAGCATTTGAAAACTAATGATATAATTAGTATTCAACCCCTGAATGGGAAGAGGCAGTTTGATTTCTCCTAATCCATCAAAGATAGAAGAGTGTTAAACGTTACTTTGAACTTTTCCAATAATATTGATTCTTCAGCATCCCACAGCAGCTGCCTCCATTATCTAACCATTTGTAGACTTGTGAGAATTTCTTAATATTGTGCCTATCTTTTTTTCTCATACAAAGCAAGCCAATTATTTCTTATTCTATGCTATTTGACAAGAAAGAAAGGTGAGTTCTGTCTGTATTCACAGTGCACTTACAAACTCCTTTTCCTGCTGTTCTCCTTTTATCTGTTTTCTTTATCTGTGTGCAAAGACTTCTCCCTCTTCTTTATATCGTTGAATGCTGATGAAACAAAACATATTCCGAGCCAGCCTGTCATCCTGGGGACATTTTCTTGAATATCAAGTTTCCAATCCACAATTTTTCAAATACTAGGCAAGCAAAACACTGATTTTTTGAAAGGCAGTAAGAAACAAACAGTACATTCATGATTTTGCTAGCAAAGGTGGAACTATGGCTTTGATGAATAAACCTTCCAGTTTGTAAAATAACATTTCCAGTAAGATAAAAAAAGAAACAGTCTTATACATGACAGAATTAAATCTTAGACAATTTGAGATTTTGTTAGGAATTTTCCACAAGGATCACTGAACCATTTAATATAGCTATTGATTTTGTTGGAAGCCTTCTGCGATATTTTATACAAATTACTAAATGAGTTTTGCATATAGATGTTCATGATACAATAACATTTATATTTAAAGTCTGTTGTGAACTTTGTAGTAGAGGAATGTAGCAGAGCTATAGCTGGAAAACGTAATTCAGTATTTATGTGTAACATAGCAGTAAAGTATCTGATAGATAGCGTCCCACCATCAAAACTTCTGATACATACTGCCTCATAACCATGACTCAGTCCTGAGCTGTGAGGAACACTAAAGTTTTTCCAGTCTTTCTGGATCATGCAGTTGCTGCCCTTACTATAGTTTGGCAGATAAAGAAAACCTGGGACGTTTTTTTGTAAGGAATAATTCAAAACTAAAGCACACCAAATTCATTGCATGCACACAACAACCAGCTTGAAAAAAAGCAAATATTTTTAAACTCCTGTTAAACTGAGCAAAGTGAAAGCAGGTGGTCTTCAAATGAAAAGGTGTACCTCAGAATAGATGCAATTTGAATTATCCTGTTGATTCCCTAAATTCTTACCAATCAAGTAGCCAATGGAAGATCTGTGTTTGTAGACTCTTAGTTTGCAATTACAGTTCCCAATGGTTTATGCTGTGAACTCTATTCTCAGCATTTTGGGAGAGTTCAACTTTTCTCTTCGTGTCTTCTTTTTACTTTTTCCCCCACTTTGAAAATATTAGAGTAGGAAGCTCATGTAATTCACGAATGTTGGCTATGGCTGCACTCAGATTTCTTCACTTCCCAGAAACATGAAACAAACCTTACCAGCTTCCATTTCACCTCGTAACAAAATTCTTCGCTGTGTTTCATTCATCTGCACTCTGTCTTCCCCCAAACGATGATCGATGTTTTCTATCGGTATTTGGTAACTTACTTTCTAGGATAAATTATTTTCTTAGTAAAAGTTAAGAGCTGGTGGTTTGCTACTGCTTCATATGTGTGCTGCTAGTCATTCTGATTAGGAACCTGTCAAAATAAATCTTTCCTAAATCAGGGAATATGTAGAAAACATTTATAAAGACCTGTAAGCAGCATGTTAGAAAATAGAGGACTTACTTATTTTAATGGTGCTTATGAATCTTTGAGAGATCTGTGTTGAACTATGAAGGCTACAAAGGCTTTAAATATACCTCATAATATTTGGCCCTTGTGTGCTACTATAAAATGTTCAGTATCCTTGTTCAGGCACCTCTTCACAGATATGCTCTACTTGGAAAGAGTTTGTAAGAAGAAAGCAAGAAAATACAGGCTAAATTTAAAGAGGAGAACACTCATGTCTCTACATTGGAGAGATGTGATTTGAGAGGTGGACCACTTGGTAAATCAGGAATTGGCTGAGTGGTCACATTCTAAGAGTTGTGGTCAGTGGCTCCATGTTGAAGTGGAGATCAGTGATAAGTGGTGTTACTCAGGGAACCTGTACTATTCAACACATCATCTTTTTCAATGATATGGGCAGTGGGATTGAGTGCACCCTCAGCAAGTTTGTGTACAACACCAAGAAATGTGGTATGATTTACACAGTGAAGGGAAGGGATGCCATTCAGACCTAGACAAGCTGGAGAGGTGCTCCCATGGAAAATTCATGAAGTTCAGCAAGACCAAGTAGCATATCTACACCTGTGCTGGCAATCCCAAGCACAAGGCTGGGTGGAGAATGAATTGAGAGCCGTCCTAAGGAGGATAACTTGGTGGTGTTGGCTGATGAGAAACTCAATAGGAGCCAACACTTTGCACTTGGAGCCCAGAAAGCCAAACCATATCCTGGGCTGCATCAAAAGAAGTGTGGCCAGGAAATCAAGGGAGGTGATTCTCCCTTTGTCCTCTGCTCTCATGAGAGCCCTCTTGCAGTACTGTATTCAGCTCTGGGGCCCCCAGAATAAAAAGGACATCAGGCTGTTTGAGTTAGTCCAGAAGAGGGCCACAAAGATGATCAGAGAGGACCACTCCTATGGAGACTGACTGAGAGCTGAAGTTGCGCAGTCTGGAGAAAGCCCCAGAGAGACTTTATAGCAGCCTTCCAGTACCGAAAGGCGCCTACAGGAAAAGTGGAGAGGACCTTGTATCAGGGAGTGCAGGGATAAGAAAAGGGGTAAATAGAAGAAGTTGATTTAGACAAAATATTAGGAGAACATTCTTCACTGTGAGGGTGGTAAAGCACTGGGCAACATTTGCCCAGACAGGCTGGGGATGCCACAGCCCCAGAGGTGACCAAGGCATGTTTGGATGGGGATTTGGACAAACTGGTCTAGTGGAAAGTATACCTGTCCATAGCAATGGGGTTGGAATTGTATGGTCTTTAAGGTCCTTTCCAACCGAAACCATCCTATGATTCTATGATTCTAACTAATGTCCAATATAACATCAGTTTAGATTTTTGACAAATAGAAATCTGAAGAGGAAGTTGTTTCTGAAGAGGAGTTGTTTTCTCAGGGTGATTCATATGGTAGACCTAGAAACAAGACAATCAAATTTCGAAAAACTGGCTGAAAACTAGGAGAATCTTGATGGTGCAGAGATATTAGACTGCAAGACAACTGTGATGACTTCCCCTTTGGACAATGTATTTTAAAATAAAGTTGAGGGGGGAGGAGAGAAAAAATAAGAACTACAGATCCTTCACAGACAAGTGAGGAATATATTTTAGACACTTCTAGGGATTTTTTTTTCTTTTTTTCTTTTTTCTCTACTTCTTCAGACTGTGCAGCATTTCAGTGGGATATAGAAATGACTATAGGGTCTGGAAGTGCCTGTGGAATAGACAATTAAAAACCAGCAATAAAAAAAACAATGACAAGAAAGTCCATTTGGATTAGTTAAAAACTTCCTTTACTTATTCTACAAATCCTACTGTTCACAAACAGTACTGCATAACGATTTCAGAATTGTTTACTGGCAAGGTGATCATAACTAGATGATTGGGATGGGGATGGTTGTATTTACTCACACTGAACAGCTATATCAAATATACTGTGAAAACAACCTTCATCACTCATTAATGAAGGATAGATCTATTAGACTCATTATTCATGGAGTTGTGTGCTTATAGATTACACATATTTTCAGGTCATATGAGAGATTTCATTTCTCTTTTACTGTGTGCATTAATTGCATTTTCAGCATTAATACTTCTGCAAAGTCATATTATAATATTTGATATCATCAATTTATAAAGACAATTTTCTAATGAAGTGAATAATTTAAAAAAATAGAAAAAATGTTTCATTTTCAAGGATTAAGGGATATGTAGACACCACTGTTTCACTTGGCACAGAGACATTCAAGGTCTTCTTGCACCAGTGCAAAATCTAGCGGATAAAAATAGTGCTCAGTGTTTGGAGAAGTGCTGCCCATTGTAACAAAGAAAAATAAAACTAGTCGCTAGATAACAATAAGCAGGATGCAAGTCCTTAGGATGCATTTGAGAGCTGAAGATGCTGTCTGCACTCACCGTGATAACATTGCTATGATATGTAAAAATACGTAGTGATTGGGGGATGTCCCCTTGCAGAGTACAAGTCCACCTTCATAAGATGCAAGAAGATGCAATGAGATTTATTTTTTTAGAAGGAAAATCCATGTGCTCCATACTTCACCTCAGGCCATGTGAATACTGTGGAACAAGTCTTTACAGGAGATATTTTAGGCCCTTGAAGGTCAAAAACTGGTTGGAAACAACCAGAATCAAATTGCAAAGTGTAAATTTTTCTGAGATTAAGTGGTCAATTTCTCAATGGCAAGCTGGATATGAATAACATTTTTATGTTGTTTTAACATATACATGACAACGTTCAGAGATAAGAGACCACTATTTATCCTGTCAGAGTACCTCCTCAGTGCTGGCTTGGTGCCTCTGAAAAGCGCTTTTGAGATTTGTGGAGTATGCGGTTGGAGCTCAGATAGTGATAAATGTTTTGCAAACTATCATCTCCTCAGTACAGGGAATAATAACTAGTTGCACACACTTACTGCACTCTTGGAACAAAATGGTGGCTGAATGGGAAAGAGCTATTGGAACATTTTGTCAGAATGCAATCCATCTTGAAATTAAAATAATCCCTTTTTAAATTTTAAAATTACATTGTGTGTTTTCTATCAACAAGAGCCCTCCAGATATATCTGTCCAGCCTATAAATGTACAGATAAGGTAGCAGAGGCAAAAGAATAATCATTTGAATTTTTTCAGTGACTCCTTGAATTTCCCATTCTGAAGTTATGTCAAAATCATAAGAACTGATGAGCATTATCCAAAACAAAACACTCTGCAGTGGTCTGTTTTTATTGTCCATCCTGCCAAAATAACAGAAGGATGTAAAAGAATTTGCTCAGTAGTATTTTATAACTCATTGCTTTGAGGCTTGCAAATCCCGGCTCATAAATGGTCTGTAAATAATTTATAAAAATCTGTTGTTCTCTACAAGCACTGAAGAAAAAAATGTACCTCATTCTGAAAGCAAAACATTTTCTTATGTTTTAAATGCTAATTCTTAAAAATGACACAATAGTGAACTATGTAAGACTGTTATTTAGAGAGCAATAGGAAGGATGTGTCTTGTAAAAAGGGTTTTATTAGTTCTTACCCGGCTTTAGTAAGCAGGTTTTTGCATCTGAAACTTTAATGTGGAGTTGGCAGTTGTCTACATTTTAGTCAGCAGTTTTCTAGTTTGAGTGTTTTCTAGTTTGCCAGTCAAAATAAACTGGAGTTGCAACCCACTGTCTATAGAATTAATTCACCCCTCATCATGCCTGGAATCTGAGTAAAAATAAAACACAGCATGGACATTCATGTAAACAATTTTAAGTTGTTTTTGAAATAAAAGTATATGTAACTGTTCAGTTATGTTTAGAAATGTATACTGGTATTTTATATACTGGCCTTACTCTTGCAGCTTATTGCATTAATTACTTGATTCAGCCAGACAGGATAGCTACGGTATTGTTTCATTTCCTAACAGGTGACTGAACAAACGCATAAAGGAATTTCTGAATTACATAGCTAGGCCTGTGCATCAAATACTTTTTTGACCTTTTTCTTAATTTGCATTCATCTCGAAGTAATTTAAAGGATAACAGAATCCTTAGAGTTGGAAGGAATTCTCAAAGGTCATCTAGTCCAACTCCCCTGCAGTGAACAGGGACATGCACAACTAGACCAGGTCGCTCAGAGCCTGATCCAACCTCACCATGAATGTCTCCAAGGACAAGGCATCTACCACATCTCTGGGTAACCTATGCCAGTGCCTCATCACCCTCACTGTAAAAGATTATTTCCTTACATCTAACTTAAATCTACCCTTTTTAAGTTTGAAACCATTTCCGCTTGTCCTATCATTACAGACCCTACTAAAGAATTTGTCCCCTCCTTTCCTTTAGATACTAACAGGCCACTACCAGGTCACCTCGGAGCCTTCTCTTCTCCAGGCAGAACAGCTCCAGCTCTCTAAGCCTGCCCTCATAGGAGAGGTATTCCACCCTTTGGACCATTTCTGTGGCCCTTCTCTGGACGTGTTCCAACAGGTCTATGTCTCTCCTCTACATATATCACTGAACACTGGGATAGACAAAATTCTGGCATAGGGACTATTACCAAACAAAAAGTTTAAACTATAGAACAAGTGCTACCTAACATAAAGAAAGAATGACTGTGTTCTTCACTGTATGTGTACGGGTGAATAGAGGAAGTGGAACGAAAAGGAGCACAGTCACTTGGAAAATCCAGACTTGACACTCCTTATGCCAAATCATTTTTCCACAACAAAGTGAAATTGTTGAGACAGAAGTAAAACTAAAATTAGAATCAAAGAATTCCTGGATTCTAATGCATTTGCATTCCTTAAATTATGTCCTTCAAACTTTTCAAAACTAGAATTGACTAGGACATTTTTTTGTAAATTATATTTCAGTTAAATGTAATGTCTATTGGAAAAGGTTCTCCAGAGAAAGAAATATTGTCTTCTCTAAAGTATATGAATACAAGTAATCCATACCTAGCCAGGACAGTCGAGAAAATTATTTAAATTACAAATTTGCCCAGAATTGAATAACAAATGGAACAAAGACTAAGTAAACAAGCCAATAGATATTTCATGGTGTGCCTTCATTGTACAGCTTATACATAGTTCTAGTCCCAAAAAACTCCAAAACAGAAAAGCAACAGTGAAAAGACATGAAATGGTCTCTGAGTACCAGAAGTCTACATACAGAAAGAGAGAACTTCCCAAATGTTACAAGAAATATCTGAAAAGTAATGAGTAGATTGGAAAAGTAGGTAGGGAATGACTGTTTATAGCACCCTTCAGTACAAGAACTAGAAGGCATCAACTGAAAACAGCAGGTAGCAGGTTGAAAAGAAATGAAATAACACATATAAAATGCACAATTACCTTGAGGATCTCTATCTCATGATGTGGATGTAAATTTCTGTATGAGATCAAGAGACAAAAGGTCAATGCAAAGAGAGAAATTCACCAAGAGCCACTAAATGCAAAGATCCCCTTGATGTCATCTGGGAACCATCAGCCCTTAGTGGATGGAAGAGAGCCTGGGGGAGCTACTTTATTGTGTCACTACAAGTAGCTATCAGTCACTGTCCTGCCTCTTCCCTGTGTTCTTTCTTAGGTATTTACTACTGGCCATTTCTGGAAAAAGAGTACTAGCTTAATTAGTGCTAACTGGACATTAGATCTCATAGAATCATAGAATCATAGAACAGCCTGGGTTGAAAAGAACCATCAACCCCCCTCCCATGGGCAGGGTCGCCAACCACTAGACCAGGCTGCCCAGAGCCACATCCAGCCTGGCCTTGAATGCCTCCAGGGATGGGGCATCCACAACCTGTTCCAGTGTGTCACCACCACCTGAGTGAAAAACTTCCTCCTAATATCTAACCTAAACCTCTCCTGTCTCAGTTTAAAGCCATTCCTCCTTGTCCTATCACTATCCACCTTTGTAAACAGCCATTCCCCCTCCTGTTTATATGCTCCCTTCAAGTATCTTATCCAGTACGGCCCTTCTTATGCCTGAAATACACACGTTGTATGTGCACTTGTGTGTTCCAAAACTAAAATATTTCATTTTTCATTTTAATGTACTAAAAAAATGTCTTTCCATGAAATGCAAATTAATGCAGCCAGGATTGCTATAAGCTTTCATGCTTTCTTCTCCATTTTTCCCTCCTTCCTCTGTTGTGAAACAAGAGGCAAAAGGTCTTTTAGCTGGTTCAAAAGCATACAAGTGCTGCATTCAGCAGATGCAAATAAAATTGACCTTTGAACTTTCATAGTACATCAAAAGTTGTGTGATAACTGCTGTTAATTGTGCAATACTGCTACAAACAGCTTCACACAACGTGATGTAGCAGTTTTGATACACTAAGTTTTCCATTAGATTTGTTTGAAACATACCTAATATTTCAGAAGTTATCAGGAAAGTAGTTGATAAATAGACATATAAAGATGATACAAAAGGATGGAGAGCTTGACTTTGTAAGCTTTGTTCCTTTCCTTCTGAAACCTCAAAACTTCCATGAAGTGGTATAGCCTTCTTCCAGTCAGATTCATAGCTTTATTATGTACTTTTTCCACTGATATACTAAGAACTACATTACACTTTGTCTCTGAATTACTATGCTTTTTAGATGCTAAGGAGAATTGTAGAGAACGAAGTTAGCTGCCTCATTTGTCATGTCTTTTTTCCATTACAACCTGTTTGCTACTATCCATCTGTCATCCACATGAAACAGAGACTCCTCAGTCTTTTAAATCTGCCCTGACACACCAAAAAATGAGAGCTCCAAGAAAAAGAGCCACTTACTATTCTGTGCAAGATGGGATGCTAGAATGCTAGGAAAATGTGCCTTTTTGCTACAGTCTCTTCTAGGCAGGTCACTTCTAAAGTTTGCTTTTTGTAATATATTCTCCTTTGCTAACAAAGAAGAGCTGATTACACCAGCCTGAAGAATAAGTGTCTCTAGAAGACCAAACAAGAAGGTAAAATCTATGTCAGAGAAAGGTGAGCTAGGCTGGTTTTGGCTTTATGAAGAAGAACTTTCTCTGGAAAGCAAGGAGTCTGTAAGCTGTCAAGCTACTCTAAAATAGTGGCATCTGAGTTCATTAATGTCTACCTGCCACCTCCACATTAGACTTTCAAACATTTCTTGCACTGCTACAGAAATGTGTTTGAGTGAGGGATCTGTCAAACCACACTACAACAAGCCATTCATTCTGTAGGAAGTAGACAATGAGAATCTTCTCTTTCAGGGAAAACTGCTCAAAGTATGTGTAAGCTAAATCCTAGGATGTGGCCTCTGTTTATGAGGTAGAATTCAAGTATGTCTTGGTAACCTGCATATCTCCTGAGTTGTAGCATAACTTTCACCAATATTCCTGCAGTGTACTGAGGAACAAAGTTTTCTAAAGAATTTAAACAGTAATAAGTGCTTCCACATCTGTTATCTTGGATTAAATACATATTACGGGAAAAAAAAATCTGTATATTAAAGCATAACAATGATACTGTGTGTACTCATGTTGTACTTACAGAAATTGTGATGTTGAGAGTCATATCAGCCATTTTTCAAGTTAAAGATTGCCCAGAGAATCACTACTCAAATGACAGTTTAATTGTACTACTAAATTAAGACAACAATATGATCCCAGAAGGATTAGCCATATCTGCCTACCAATTGCATCTTAATGGTTCTGAGAAAAAAGAAATAAATATCTACATAAGTTTGTGTAGAGTATTTCAAATGGAGGGTCAAAATATCCCTCATGTCTTCTTTGTTTGATGGAAATACTAAAAGGTCATGAATCTGCACTTTTATGGAAATGTTATGGGCATAATTTTCAGTGACTTGAGTTCAAAGTCTTTCAGTGTAAGATTAAGAATCACATAAATTTTGCCTGAAATTCCTGTTTTTCTCTTAACAAAAAGGAGTTTGTTTTGTCATACCTTCCTTTCTCTTGCTACACATGGAACCACTAGTAGGCATTTCACAAGGGGACATTGTGGACAGCAGATATTCTTGCTTAAGAATTGTTAAATGTATTTTCCTCTTCCTTCCTCTTCCTCCTCCTCTTTCCCTTTCTCTTTCTCCTCTCTTCTCCTTCCCCTTCCTCTTCCCCTTTATCTTCCCCTTCCCCTTTACTTTTATCTTTTTTTAATACCCTTTTCACATCTGCTCAGCATTTATCTGCATGCTAAGTCCCTGTTGCCAAGTGCTGAACAAAGATTCTGAGTGTTTGGAATACATTAGCTAAACCTGAGATGTCAGTAAATTAAGATGTACAAGAGACAACCTTAACATCCCTACATCGTTCCAGTACATGTGCACATACTCACACATTTATCTATTCCCTTGGAAAATCACCTCATCCTACGCTGTGACCACAACAGTAGAAAATCAAACTACTGTGCTTAAATCATAATCCTGCAATTAATGCAGCAGGGAGCAGATCCAGCATCGTCTGTCATCCATGCACAGTAGAAAGTAGAAAAGCAATTGAAGTAACTAAAATACAGGTTAAGCTCCTTTTATCAGTCCACAGCAAATTTCTTTCAAAGATTCACAAACAAGGTGAATTTGTTCATTCCACTGTTGTTATTCTTCAAAGGATACAGCATTTAAGCTCTACTGTAATTAAACATGAATACGTTGAAAATCTTTGTAGCATATTTTACCTGTGTAGTTTCTACAGTGTCATTGCTACTAGCTGAAATATCTCACCTTCTCGATGAGATAATTTTTCATTCGGCCACATGAAGTCCCAGTGGGCATATTTCTGGATGCATTTGAAAGCAACAGAACCAGCTGTGCACCTCCATATGTGAAAGGTCTGATCAGACCAGTCTCATTTTAAAATTGACAGAAAGATTGTTTTGCTACAGCAGAGTGATTCACAGCTCCAGTGCAGGTTGTGATGCCAAGTTTTTAAAAAGCTTTAATAAGCCAAGCCGGCCAGGAGTCAGAACATGATGTAGCAGTGTGGCATTGCTGAGACGCCTGACAACCTCAATCAGCCATAAATTAATTTTTACAAAGGGTAGAGGAACACACTCAGAAAGGAGTAATGTGCCCTGATACTGTCAATATTATCAGCATGATGTTACACCGACATTCTAACCATCAGCTATGAACCTATGTAATGGTTACAAATTATGTAATGTAATGAATTTAAGAAAAGGTAAATTTTAAAATGAGGAGCTGAAAACGAGTTATGTCTGCAAGGGAGGAGCAATCATCTCAAAAACGGCTGTACAAAATCTGATTTCCAAGACATTTAAAACCACACTGGACAAAGAGCTGGACAGCACACAGGCATTCTGGGGCCAATCCTCTTTAGTATCTTTACTGAAGATCCGGATGAGGGGATTGAGTGCACCCACAGTAAGTTTACAGCTTACACAAAGCTGGGAGGAAGTGTGGATCTGCGTGGGGGAAGGAAGGCCCTATAAAGGGATCTGGATAGCTGGGCTGAGGCCAATAGGATGAAGTTCAACAAGGCCAAGTGCCAGTTCCTGCACTTTGGTCACAGCAACCCCAGGCAATGCTACAGGCTTGGGGCAGAGTAGCTGGAACACTGCGAGGAGGAAAGGGACCTGGCGGTGTTGGTCAACACTCAGCTGAACATGAGCCAGCAGTGTGCCCAAGTGTCCAGCAAGGCCAATGGCATCCTTCCTTGTATCAGAAATAATATAGCCAGCAGGAGCAGGGAGGTGATCATCCCCCTGTACTCAGCTCTGGTCCTATCTTGAGTACTGTATTCAGTTTTGGGCCCCTCACTGCAAGAGAGAAACTGAAACCCTGGAGCATGTTCAGAGAAGAGCAAAGATGCTAATGAGGGGACTGAAGCACAAATCTTATGAGGAGAGGCTGAGGGAACTGTTATTGTTCAGTCTGGAGAAGAAGAGGCTCAGGGGAGACATTATAGCTCTCTACAATTCCCTGAAAGGAGGCTGTGGCAACATGGGGGTTGGCTTCTTCTCCTGGCTAACCAGTGATGTGAGGGAATGGCTTCAAGTTGCACCAGGGGAGGTTCATGTTGGATATTAGGAAAAATTTCTTCTCCGAAAGAGGGGTCAGCCAGTGGAAAGGGCTGCACAGGGACATGGTGGAGTCACCATCCCTGCAAGTGTTCAAGAAACATGTAGAATTGGTACTAAGGAACATGGTTTAGTAGGCAATATTGGTGGTAGGTGGACAGTTGGACTAGATGACCTGAGAGGACTTTTTCAAACTTAATGATTCTATGATTACATGATAAATCTCCTGTAGAAGGTATTTGGCCAGTAGTTTAATAGTTTATACAACATTGCTGTTAGAGTGAGATGGGAATCTTATAGAAAAATATCTTTTTTTTTTTTTTCCTGGAAAATTCCTGTTTATCTAAACCAAAACTTTTTCTTTAGCAGCATACTAGTTTTGATGAAACACTGGTGAATAATTGTTTCTCCAGTCTAGAAAAGAAGCACGGGTAAACATCTGTAAAGGTCATTACTCAGCACAGGACATGGGGCCACTGTTTGTCCATGGTGACACCAGTATGACACAAGAGAGAGAATATCTGAAAGGAATAGAAACCTGTATGTGTAGTCCACTTACAGGGACAGTCCCACAGAGAGGAGAGTTCTCAGGTTCTGGGCCCTTTCCTGCTGACATTCATGGTTTTTGTAAAGGTGGGATGTCAGAGAAGATTGAACTAAAACACTTCTTCTAACCACTTGGATGCAGACGGCCTGAATTGTAGGGAGTTGGAGCTTAGGACTTAAATACTACACAGATCCTTCAAAAGTCTCTGGTAATCTGAAACCAATCTTTTAGTTTTATGAATAGAGACGATCACAAATAATTAGATTATCCCTCATCAAATTAAGCTGGCCCATCAAAGGTGCAAAATCAATATAATCCATATAGCAAATTAGCTGTGCATAGTTACCCATGTTTTCTAAAAGCAGAGGAGTAGAAGCCTATTTTATTCTAAAGCAAGTACTGGACTCTTTCCTTTAGCACATGCTTTTAAAAATGTGAAAGTTACTTCTGTCACTCATTTTTTACACAGTTGCTCCTTTTCACTATTTGAATTAAAAAAAAAAAAATGAAGATATAGATGAAAACTTTATTGAATTAGGAAAGTAAAATAAAGCCAGATCCATCCTCTTGTGTGTAATGCTCATTTGTGTGTATGTTTGTGCATGCAAGTCCAAAAATATCTTATCAAAAGGTAGAGAATAGCTATTCCCAGCACACCTGAGTAGGCACAGAATATATTTTTGTCATCTTCAGTGAGGTCTATAAATCACAGGCACACAGAAAATGCACAGTAAATAATTAGCTTTTGAGCACATTAATCATAAAAGCTGGTTTGCACTATACTGTACAACATTACATGCACAGTCATTGTAAATTTAAGTTTTAACTAACACCCACAAAGCTTACCATTTGCTTAATTATTCTCCATGCAAGGCTTAGTACAGCAGCAGATATCCTTTTGTCTCCTAGAGATGTTAGAGCAGAGCCACTGTACTAACACAGTAGATATCAATACCACATACACACTCAAAGGGCTTGACTCAAATGTCACATGCAGGTGACATACACAGAATCATAGAATTATAGAAATCTTAGATTTAGAATGAACATTTAAAGGCCAACTAGTGCAGCTCTCCTGCAATGAACAGGGACACCACAGCTAGATCAGGTTGCCCAGGGCCTGGTCCAGCCTCATCTTGAAAGTCTCCAGAGACAGGGAGTCCCTGGGTACCGTGTCAAAGGCTTTACTGAAGTCCAGATAGATGGTAACGGTGGTGCTTCTCTTGTCTATTGATGCAGTTACACCATCAGAAAAGGCCACTAGGTTAGTCAAGCAGGATTTGCCCTTGGTGAAGCCATGATGGTTCTCCTCTATCACCTGCCTGTCTTCCATGTGCCTTGGCATAGCTTCTAGGAGGATCTGCTCCATGATCTTCCCCGGCACAGAGGAGAGACTGACCTCTGTGTTCTTGGGGTCATCCTTTTTAGTCTTCTTGAAAATGGGTGTAATGTTGCCTTTTTTCCAGTCACCAGCAACTTCACCTAATCATCACAACTTTTCAGATATAACTGAGAGTGGCTTGGCAACTACATCAGCTAATTCCCTCAGGACTCTGGAATGCATCTAATCAGGACGCACAGACTTGCAGACGTTCAGGTTCCTTAGGTGGTCATGAATCTGATCTTTGCTTACAGTGGGAGGGACTTTGCTTCCCCAAACTTTGCATTTCCAACTCCTTTTCTATTATACAAGTGAAGGCTTAGAAGCAAAAATAATCATGGGATCTCTTCTGCAAAGCATATAACATGTTTCATTAGAGGAAAGGCACATCTAAGACTGAAAAGAGACTGCAGTAGATTATCAACAATATTTAGGGCTTTCAATCTCTGAGTCATGAGGCAAGATTAGCAGCATAAAAAGAACAGAGATTTCACAGAACTCCATCCCATCTGGAAAACAGCATAATAGTCATGCTGGGAAACGCTTTGATACTGGAACGAGTTTGAAAACATGACGCCTTGATGTTAGCTTGCACTTGGGAAAGTGATTTTAGTAGAAGATCTGTAAATCTGCAAGTGCTGCAGTTTTTATCCAGTCAGCAATGAGCTGACCTATTTCAGTGAGAGGAATAGCTCCAAGAAAAAAAATGTCCCCTCTCTCCTTAAAACCTTTTGATATGGGGCTCCATAATCCTAGGCTGGACAGCTGTCACTTTTATGGGTAAATGTTTTTGTTGTCTGAGGTAGGAGAAAGATTCCATTCAGGAAAAAATATTCTACAAATAAATTCCTTTGCAGGTATATTTTCCCCTTTCCCTCCTGCAGACAGTGCTTTCACAGCAATGGTGGCAGAAGGTGCTTGATTGTTTTCTCTTGCCTTTTCTGCCTCTCTGAACTCACAGGATCAAATAGAAGGCAAGAATAGACATAAGACATAAGAAAGAAGAGGAAGTGGATAAACAGAATAAAATGGTACAAAATACAGAAAGGATGGAAGGTTTCTGTGTAATTTGTGCCTTTTTTCTTTCTTTCCACACTGAAGAATGATGTCCCAGAACGGCAAAATGAGACTTTAGGAACTGTTCTGGAAGGGAAACACCAGGTGGTATCCTCTTTTGCTATGGCTACAAGTCTACAGTGAAGAGAACGTAAAATCACAGTTAAGGTGTGGAAACAATGAGAAACAGGATTGCCAGAGCCATTTCAACATTTTGTGATGATTTCTACTTCTTTTATTTTAGTCATATTCTCACTTAAGCTTGATGTTTTCATGTCAAAGTCAACTTCCAACCTACTACTATTGCACTGACTTTTATCCTCTCTTTTGAAGGAGATTGAAGGCAAAGTTAAGTAACCCAACAAATGCATAAACAAGGGAGAAACTTTACAAATTGAGCATGTCCTGTCGGACACAAAAGTGTATTTAGAAGTTACTAGTTTTGGAAGGGAAGTTAGACATAAAAGAACAGCAGAATGGGGATGAAAGGCTGTTAGATGTTTTGGGAGAGCGGGCAGTATGTCTGTTCTTAGCTCTTTCTTTTTTTTTTCCTATTTATTTTCTTATTTCTTTTTTTTTCTCTCCTCTCCTCTCCTCTCCTCTCCTCTCCTCTCCTCTCCTCTCCTCTCCTCTCCTCTCCTCTCCTCTCCTCTCCTCTCCTCTCCTCTCCTCTCCTCTCCTCTCCTCTCCTCTTCTCTCCTCTCCTTTAAATGATTTATTATTTTTATTTTAAAATTCTATTTGAGGATGAAGAGAGAAAGAGGTATCAAGCTCAGGAGCAAAATCAAATTGAATAGATAATGATACTGACAATTGGACAAGTGACCTCTTATACCTTTAAACAAAACGGCTCCTAAATCTCAAAGGAAACATTTCTGAGAAGACAGAAAAACTTTCTAACATACAGGTCTCTTTCTATCTCCCTTCAAGGCATGAGAATCTCTGGTAAAAGATTTGGCTTGTGGGGTTTTGGTGTCATATCTCATCAGCTTTAGCAATCATTGTGCATACCTTCAGCACAGCATAATTTCTCCTCTGGCAAAAGGTCTACCAATGAGACTGTAATAGGGGGATCAAGGTTACAACATTCTCAAATCAAGGACCATGTGCATAGATCTGAGTATAAAGCATTGTCCTAAGAGCTATGGATGTTGGAAATAGGAATCCTGTAGGAAATAAATCCTTGAAAACTTTCATTTTAATGAAGCACATTTTTAAAGCTTGATTTATGGAAAGAGATTGCCAAGGTTTCTTCTAGCTGAAAACATTTAAAGATCAGAAGTAATTCTGAGGGCATTACTGAGTGTAGCAGATTTATATTGCAAGATGAATTTATGCAGATTTCAGGCATCAACAATAAAACTGAATAATTAAGAGACTAGAAACAGACTCTGTGGATTAACACATCTTCGTGTCATTCTGTGGCACACTGAATAAATGTACAAAATTTTTAAATCAAAGTAAGCTGGGATGGAAATATTTTCATACTACAGATACACCTCTGATAGAATGTTTCTAAAAACTAGCAATGTCATGCTCACAGGTTCCCAGACATGAAGTAGATTAGAATTAATGATAAACCTCTATACTATTTACATTGCTGTAATGGCTCTAGAAGCATGAGATCAACTGAATGCATTAAAGGAATTAAAGAGCTGTCTGATCTGTCTTTGCCTATAAAGTAATAATGTGATTTTTAAAAAAAGTTATGACTATATGTACTTGTGAGTTCTGTGAGGAAAAAGATGAACTTGTTTTAAAATTTGAAGTAGCTTCCAGGTACTATTGAATGGCATGAAACTTCCAAAATCCAATTTGTTATTAAAATCCCTTGTATTGGATTTTTGTGGCAAGGTTTTGGCATCCTGTCTGTGTCAGCCTTGCCCTGCTCTGGTGGCGCACCTCCAGGTGAGATGAGGCTGCACAGCCCCTGAATTGATGCTGCAGGGCCTGGTGCTGGCAGCTGGGCCCTGTTCCATGCAGCCTGGGTGAGCTGCCTGTCCACAGACTTCTAGGCAATACAGCTGGGAATAAAATGTGTATTCAGTGCTCCTGGAACCCACCATTGACTGTGTCAGAGTGGGCAGACTGTTGGTGGTTGCCCAGGGGGTGTATAAAAGGCTGTGCAGGTGAGCCAGCCAGCCCAGGATAGAGGCAAGAAGTGGGTGAGCAAGGGCTGAGGTGGAGAAGAGGGAAGGGCTGGGGATGGCCAGGCAGGCAGGGAGGTAGGGTTGCCTCATCTCACCATCTGATGGAACAGGTGGTGGCTGCTCCTTCTTTGTCTTGTAGAGGTGGAGGCTGGGACAGGGACATGACTAGACCATGACACACTCCTGTCCTCTATCATCCAGTTGGAGGTATTTGCTGCTTTCTGAAAGGACATCAAAATAAAGATAAGGAATCAAATAATGTTATCTCTGGACACCAGCTCCAGTGATGTAGTGCCCATATCACTGAGGGCAGTAGACTGGCAGTAGTCCATGTCACCATGGGATGGGTGACACAGCTATCCCTGGACAGGTGTCTTCTGGCTGCCAGAAGACATGGGGCTGACAGTCTTGTCATGAGNGGGCTGTGTAGGGGCTGCCCATGGCAACCATGGGTAACAGCTCCCTGTGTATGTTGGTACTGTAATGCCTTCTGCATCTGCAGGCCCAGGCTGGTACACAGCTGGACTATGGCACACTCCTGTCCCTCCATGCCACTCTGCCCGAGGTCGCTGCTCTCTGGAGTGACATTGCATTAAGGATGAGGAAAGCTCCCAGCCCCAGCCTGCACTGCACTGCAGCCTCACGGGGGCTGAAGGTGCCCTGCACCCGTGGGTGAGGGGAACTCTGTGCCACTCACCCTCCCTGTTTCTGTGTGAAAATTTCAAAATTTATCTCAAAATAAAATTCCTGATTGATGAACTCATTGGCTGGTTCTTCTGCTTCGTATGGTCCTAATTACCTCATAGGAATTATTTTAAAATCTTTATACATGCACATATACCATATAAATGTGTATATAAATATACATATGTAAAGTGTAATTATGTTTAAATATATTTGTGCATATTTTACATTCCTTTCTGATATGTGTACAGAATCTGTATGTAAATATATAGTTATGCACACATAAAGACATAAAGAGAGTGTAGAACTGTACTGGATTTATGTGGCAAGGTTTAGCAGCTGCCCGTGGGGCTGTGCGGGAGCAGTGCCTGAAGGGTAGGCCCTACGAGACTGAGCTGTGATGGAGCAGTGCAGTGGTGTCAACCTACATAAATGTGTGACACCACCACACCTCAGACTTAAGAGTTCTGTAGCACCTAAGATTTATTCTATATTCCCTGTGTAGACTGAAAAAGTTACTAGATTTGATGTCCATTTCAAGAACTCAGTGAGTGAGAAATAATTCAGAAGGTCTAGGCATAAGACATAATTGCTGCTGAAATCATTTCTATTTTACTGATTTCCCAGATACCAATTTGTGAGTGCATATAGAGTACTAATAACTTGTCTGTCTGTCATACACTAGAACACATTAAATTACTTGTTCCATAGGAGACTAAACTAATCAAGCTGTAATGTTGCGTTCAGAAGATACCATGTCCGGTTCTTGGCTTTTTTCTGTTCAGATCATTTTGCATGTCATGGAGCCTCTACTATTGCAGTCTTCTCTGATGGGCTGTCAACACCCTTCAACAATTCCTTCACTGAGACTCAGCAGAAGAGGTGCAGCTCATCTCAAGAAAAAAAAAGGATTTTATAGTGTCACAGTATTCAAAAATATTAAAACCTGGAGATTTGCCCCAAGGGAAGGGAAGGGAAGGGAAGGGAAGGGAAGAGAAAAGGAAAAGGAAAAGGAAAAGGAAAAGGAAAAGGAAAAGGAAAAGGAAAAGGAAAAGGAAAAGGAAAAGGAAAAGGAAAAGGAAAAGGAAAAGGAAAAGGAAAAGGAAAAGGAAAAGGAAAGGAAAAGGAACAACAGCAACTGCAAATATTGCTGCTGAACATGCTGGAGTGTCAAACCAGAGTCTTAGCAAATGTTGCACAGATTCCTCAGAGACCGAACTGAGGTGAATAATCTCATTTCTTTTCACAGTTCATCGTTGCAGAGCGTTGGATCCTGGATAATCCCGAGTAAACCTGGGACTCAAGTGACAAGAAAAGCACAATAACATCACATTATCTGTTACTCACTGAGCATGTGTTAGCACTATACTGTAGCCAGAAATCCTGCTACTGCTGTTTCCTGAAGCGAAAGAAATAAAACGTGGTGTTTCCAGAAGGCTACAAGGGAGACAAGCCCCTCTCTTCCTTTCCTTCTTTGGCCTAAAGCAGAACTAATAGTGGGCACTCTTTGTGTAAACAGTGGAGAAATCATTTCTTCACGATTCTTCTGCAGGAATCACAGCAACCAGATAGCACTAAAATTATGCTTTTATTTTGGCTGATCTCAGAGCAAAAGAATTTTGGCAACGTGAGGTGTTATGCACATAGATTTGAGATACTGTGATTAAGTAAACGTCATCATAATCATTTCAATTGCACTGAAACAACAGGAGGAAAAGAAATAAAATTTGTCATATATATGATGGGAAATAAGTCTGTAGAGAAAAATAATTTTCAGACTTCTCACAGGGCACAATCAACACTAAAAAGAAAAAAAAGCTATTTAAAAAAAAAACACTTGAGAACATGCTTTCAAATTAAATTATTCAAATTCCTTTCATAATGAAAGTCTCGTAAAATTGGAATGCATTCATCTCTTCTAGTAGAATTCCACAAAGATTTCTTCTTGACTGATGAAATAGACTTTGCCTTGAAGGACTGTCACATTAACAATCTCCTGTATTCTTTTTTATGGGAACATGCTGCAGAAATAGTAAAACAGAAGCAGTTCTGTTGTCTGTGCAAATTTTGCTAACATGTAGAGGGATTTAATAAGGACTTGCCAACGTGAGTTCATACCAAGATAAGTCAATTTAAGAGAATAAGCAGTTATTTGAAAATGAGGAAACCCGTGAAGGCTTAATCATTTGTGCTCTATTTTATGTAGAGTACAAGTATATTCATCATATAACTTCTACCTTATGACTCATAGTGTTGCAGATGCTGTGCTGGTTCACACAGTTGTCCTCCATGCCCTCTCAATGATGGATCTGAGTTCAAGTAGATTTTCCTTTTGTACAGGTGTACGTTCTCCCTTCAGTGATGCATACTTCAATGCATTGGTTCAGATTACTGATAGACATCTAGCAAACTCCTCCCTTTGCTTTCTCTTTTGTGCAGATATACAAGGGCTGCTCTGAAAGTAATGCCTCCTATGTTATTTTGTTGACTCACAATGTCAGAAGTGGATGTTCGTGTATGAAAGTAGAGGTTGAGCCTTCCCACCAATATTCCACTCCATTTTGTTGCTGTGTGACAGATGTCAGCAGAGGGGCAGTCTGATAGGATGGACTGCGACATGCAAGTATGGATGAAGAAAAGGTGTGCAACTAATTCCTCCATGTAGAAAAAAATTCACCCATTGACATTTATCAGTGATTGGTGAACATTTATGGAGACCAAACATGAGATGTAAGCATAGTGAGGTGGTCGGTGGTGTGTTTCAGCTGTGGCAACAATGACAGTGGCTCACTTCCAATGGTGTGGATATTTAGGAGGCTCTTGTTCATCACTGGTAAAAATCCATAGCTAATGCTAGTTACTATATTGAAAAACAATTTTTCATAGCTGAGAATTTTCTCTATCAACTGGTGTTATTGTGCTCTTTGATTCTGTTGTAGTTTCCATGGAAATAAATAGGAGGCATTACTTTTGGATCAACCTAAGTAGAAATGCAGATACTGTATGTATCTAGCTCTTGTTTTTTAATTCTGTATTGTTTAGATGTGAGCATCTTTAACAAGGTCCTACTACTAATCTCAATGTTAATACATTGGCAATAAAACCGTTGGCAATAAAACCAATCGCACATTCACATTGCCTGGTTTCATTTTCCTAGATTTTAAAACTAAGGAAAAAGGTACTAACATATTCAGAAAGAGACAGGTCTTTTAAAAGAATTAAATTCTCAATTTAAAATTGTCAAAACTGTTTATACTATACTTTACATTAGAATGAAAGTGGGATCTTTCTTTCAGGTTTTTTCTAACTTGTAACAGAGGAGAAAGCTTGCCTTTGTCCCTAGGGGAATGCACAAGTTTGCACGCAATTTGAAGGACTCCCTGAAAATACAAATGAAACAGTTTCACATCTAAGTCCTTTTTTTCGCCTATGATCAATCATGACCTTGAACATGGGCTTCCCACAGTTGTGTCTCTATTATTTAGTTATTGGTTATTCCTCCTGCACGCTCATAGATGGGAGCTCCCAGTTTCCAGCCAGCCCTAAATTCAACATCTGATATCTATGTCTGAGGCAGGGCACCAGCACTGGGGAAATCTATGATGTTCTGTTGGCCCACAGCACCCACACTGTTTGTTAATTTAATTATTTAAGAGGAAAGCAACTCTATCATTATTCAATTTCAGGCCGCAGGCTTGAAGTCTTTAGGCTACAGACACTTCATTGACATGCTAAATTAGAAAACTGTGAGGGAAAGCAGCCCCCCACCTCAAGCATGACACTTCAGCTGAAGTTTTAAATGGACCTTGGCAGATAGGCTCTTCCTCTGAAGAACATTTGCTTCTGTCTGTTCACAGTTAGACAGCTCAGTCTATTTCCAAAGGACTGCTCTGATGGGTAACTGATAATTTAAGACTGCAATCTTGGCTGACTGGGTCCCAGCTTAGGATCCTGGCTGAGACACCTTAGTTAAGTGAATAAATCTCAGCCATAACTAGACTGTGACATTAGTACCTCTCTTTCTTCTCCTTCCTTTGTAGTTTGCATGTGTGAGAATTTTTTTCTCTGTATTCTACTTAACTCTCCTTTAATTTTATTCTTTCTTACTCCTTGAAATCTAATTTTTCTCATTTTATTCTTTTCTTAAATCTTATCTTCCCCTTTTCTGCAATGTTGTATGGCTTTTATTTATTCCTGGATATAGTAGTTTGATTTGAGCCACTATGTTAGCGGTATAAAATTTTTGCTTGCATAGTGCTTTCAATCTTCAACTACCATAGGAATATTTCTTAATGAATCTCCACAACTTTCCTGAGAAGTAAAGCTAGCAAATATTATTACTGAATTCTTGTTTTTTCCCTCACTCACTGCAGATGCCAGTACGTAAACTGGGACCAAGACAACCCTTCTAATCAGATTTTGGCTTTTATTATTTTACTTCATTATTAATGCTCTTCTGCCTCCTCTTTTCCTTTAACCTTATTCAAATCTTTATCTCTGCTTTAATTCTATTTACTTTCTAGTTATCTCTCACAGAGGTGACTGTTAGGGGGTTATTCTGATCAATTTAATATGGATAACTCTGCAGCTGCATGCTCCGTGTTATTACCCATAGCCATTAAAATACATTTACTTGGTTGGAATTACTGTGTTTCAAAAAATGTTGTTATTCATTTATTTGTATCAAAAGTACTTCTTTTATTTCCATTTAAAATACTGTTTCTTTTATTCTTTTCAACTTTTCTGTTGAAGCAAAGCTTTTATAAATTGAATTTGAAGTATCTCCTCAGAACTCTGCTATTAGTCATACAGAAGAGTCGCTCGTGCTTTTTTTTTTTGGTTTTTTTTTTTTCACAGTACATGATATACACTTCTTAGGACAAATAAAACCATACTACAGCACCACGGACCTTTAATGTTTTGTTTTGTTCCTTTCAGATGAGTCTGGAAAAGG
This sequence comes from Pavo muticus, assembly GCA_016647715.1. Taxonomy (NCBI): domain Eukaryota; kingdom Metazoa; phylum Chordata; class Aves; order Galliformes; family Phasianidae; genus Pavo; species Pavo muticus. The sequence continues at coordinate 882,916 of JACDJE010000393.1, forward strand.
ACATAACCCAGCATTTTTAACAGTCACATTGGTAGAGGCAGCCAGAAGACACGTGCAGCCCATTAGGAACCTCACACTGCAGAGAGTATTCTTCACATCGTACATGTAAGGGAGTCGAGTCATGCTCATTCCTTATTTAGCAGAAATAAGAAGAAGGATCTTTATTGTTGATTCTTTCAAAAAAGAAAAGATGATAATACGATGATTAAAGTATTATTCAAATTTTAATAAGCTCTAAATTAGTTGGATCATGTACGTCTGAAACCACACAATTTTGTGTATAAATTGCATTGTCTTATTACTTATGTCTTCTGTTACACTAATACCCATGTCAATAACCAAGATAGATAAATTCTAATCCAAGGGTTAGTCTGGAGTCTAAGAAAAAAAATACAAAGAATGAGCAGACAAACTGGAGCAAAAGAAGTGAAAAGACACATAACACACAGGCCAGTGAGTGCTGTTCATTTCAGCAGAAATCCTCACGTCGAAACCTGGCAAGTTCTTGTTATAGCTAAGGTTGTACAGGGCATGCAGTCAGAAGTTGCATTTGAGCTAACTTCTAAACCAGTTGATTTTCCTGCACATTTCTTTTTGGAATCATGACTGAGCACACCCAGACCTTACTGTATTTAATGTTTCAGTGTAAACCACGTCAAGTCTTCATTTAGTATGCTTAGAACTTAGTCACAGTTTGTTTGTATAGTTACAGCATTGCTGTGATCAGGTTCCATAGCATTACCAAAATAAAATCTTGGGTTCAATTCTGTTATAACCTTATTTGTCTCGTAATGCACATTAAAATGTAGGTGTTAATTCTGAAACTAATATTTTTTATGATGCTTACTTTGTTTTTAAGTGGGGCAGGAGGACTCGTTTTAATTTTTTTCTCTAATTAAATAGAAACATCCAGGTCTATCTGTTGCTTTTCTTTCTGTTATTTTCACATGCAAATACTTAGAAAGCACTAGTGATGAAGGACTGTTTGAAAGAAAAAACAAGAAAAGGAAGATTTATTTTGGAATTTCCCGCAGTCTCTATAACTAAAACACAGGAATTAAGTCGAGCACAAGGATTTCAAGATATTACATTATCTAGTAACAAAAAATATAAAAAGCAAATCACATAATGGCTGTTCAAATGCTTTTGGAGCATGTGTGTATCCACATGTGTGCATGTTCTTTTATTTGTCTTATTAAACTCCTTATTTATGGTTCTGGGTAAGGAATTTTGTTTAAAAAGGAAAACATATTAAATGTTTCTCAGTCACCTTCTACAAACATAAAACTTTAAGTCAGGAATTATTGTAACTTCTACAAAAAATCTGTGTTCAAAACATCGGGATTTTTCTCCAGAATGTCCTTTGTGTTCACTACAGGTTTTTCTTGAATATCAATTAGTCCCAGAAGCAGCTGCACCCATGGCCAGTTAGTGCATGTAGCTGCTTCCTTCAGGGACTCCTTTACTCCTCTTCTGTGCTGTAGCATGTTGTGATCCTGAGTCCTCTCACTATGAATATAGCCACAAAGATTTCTTCTCCTTCATCTTCCATCCTGCCAAGTACCTCATGACATCAACCATACATTCTTCTGCTAATAATATCTTTTGTAAATTTTATGAACACATCAGTTGCAAATTGTTCAGATGCTACACTGAGGGGCACAAAAGTGTCTTTAAGAGAATCTGCAGCTTTCACTGAAGCAAAACACCATCTGGAATGAACAATATACTTGCCTACACAAGCCCACTCTGCTTGCTTCTATATCCTTTTAGAATTTCAGTATCTATATCACAGAGATATTCATTCCTCCTGCTATCTCTGAGACTATCTCATTTAGCTTTAGCTGCCTAGAAGTTAGGAATCTGGTGTAAGACAGCAAGTTAAGCTCACCTTATATTTGGAAGAGAATGACAGGTCTTCTGGATGAGGATTGAATGAGAGAGCTTCTTTCTGCAAAGGTATATCTATCAATCTAATGCTCAGAAATAGCCTGAGCATCTAGCTCAATACCTGTAGTAGAGGATCCCAAGTATTAAGATTTTCCAAAGTATTTCTTAGGTAAGACTACTGATTTCTTTCCATAAGCAAGAGAACAAAAAATGACATTTACTTTAAAGGTAGCAGAAAATTATCTAATCAATAAAATTTGCAGCCTGGAAGCTATGTTAAGGCCTGTTAAAGACAGAGAAGTGATAGGAGACAACAGATGGCTACACCATGGGCAAATACTGCCTGACCAACCTATCAGCCTTCAATGATAGCGTAACAAGGGAAGACCTGTGGGTGTCATCTGTCTGGACTTCAGTAAGGCCTTTGTCATGGTCCCCTACAATATCCTTTTCTCTAGTTTGGAAAGATATAGATTTGATGGTTTGACTGTTCAGTGGACAAGGAACTGGTTGTGAGATTGTACCCAGAGAGTGGTGGTTAATGGCTCAATGTCTGGATGTAGATCAGTGACAAGCATCCCTCAGCAGTCAGTACTGGGACAAGTGCTCTTCAGCATCTTCATCAATGACATCAGCAGTGGGACTGAGTGCGTGCTCAGCAGTTGTGAGGCATCTAACTGCACACTTAGGCACACTAAGCAGTGTGATGCAACTGACACATCCATAGGATGGGATGCCATTCAGAGACACCTAGATAGGCCCAAGTTCTTGGAGCTCTTTGAATGAGCCCAGAGGAGGACCACTAAGATGGTCAGAGGGCAGGAACAACTCTCCTATGAAGAAAGGTTGAGGGAACTGAGCTTGTTTAGCTTGGAAAAGAGAAGGCTCCGGCGAGACCTTATTGTGGCCTTCCAATGCTTGAAGGGAGCATATAAACAGGAGGGGCAACAGGGCAACAGCTGTTTACAAGGGTAGATAGTGATAGGACAAGGGGGAATGGTTTTAAACTGAGACAGGGGAGGGTTAGTTTAGATATTAGGAGAAAGTTTTTCACTCAGGTGGTGGTGACGCACTGGAACAGGTTGCTCAAGGAGGTTGTGGATGCCCCATCCCTGGAGGCATTCAAGACCAGGCTGGATGTGGCTCTGGGCAGCCTGGTCTAGTGGTTGGCAACCCTGCCTGTGGGAGGGGGGTTGATGGTTCTTTTCAACCCAGGCTGTTCTATGATTCTATGATTCTATGATTCTATGATTCTATGATTCTATGATTCTATGAGATCTAATGTCCAGTTAGCACTAATTAAGCTAGTACTCTTTTTCCAGAAATGGCCAGTAGTAAATACCTAAGAAAGAACACAGGGAAGAGGCAGGACAGTGACTGATAGCTACTTATAGTGACACAATGATTATGTTTTCAAAACTACTGTGGAACAACAGCTTGTTTGTCTAGAGAAAGATATTAGAAAAATAAGAGGAGAAAAAAAGTTTAAAAACTCTTACTCATAGTTCCTCAATATTTTTCTAAATCTACAGACCATTTTCTGTTAGGACAATTCAGGCCAAGTGGGGACAATTCAGGAGGAATGTGGCATGTTCCCTGCTCAGTACATCAGTGACTTTTTTATTTTCCAAAAACATGATTCCCACGTGCCAGCCTTCGCCTTTATTTTTTCTTTACTGAGGCAAAATATCCCATTAAAAACTATATTGCTGGGAGTTCTCTCTGGCTTTTGCAAGGTTTAGGTTCCAAATGGGAGCAGAATGCACAGACTTTACAACAGCATCACCAAAGGGCAGAAAGGAATCAAGTAACACACTGAGGGCTATCAGCCATGTGAATCTCACAGGGTTATATTCCTTAACATAGAAATCTTAGATCTTCTTAACAAGTGCTAAAGAAAGAGCTAGTTATGAAATGCTACCTTTTAGCTATTCAATTTCTGTTAAAAGATCATAAAATCATAGAATCATAGAAAATCAAGGATCATCAAGCTCCAACCCACCTGCTGCAGGCAGGGCAGCCAACCTCCATATCTAATATTAGACCAGGCTACCCAGGGCCCCATCCAACCTGGCCATGAAGTTTTGGTGCCATAGAAATGGGAGTTGAGAAAAAGAGAATATCTGAATCCTCTACCTGTGTTGCACTGTACAGTGAGTTGTAAAATAACAGCACCAACACATTTCAAAGAATTTTACAACACAAAAGGGCAAACTGTGTAATGAAGGTGTGTTATAGATCTTTGTTTTTTCACACATAGCCATCATCATGTTTTCTGATTAATCTGGTTGAAGTCAAATAATTTGCCAGAGGAACAAGGGCTTCATTCATATGCTTAAATGCATATGTTTTAAAAATATCTTTGTTAGATTTTTCTGACCATTTTGATCTGGCTGGTTCTTGCATTTCATCAAATGTCTACCAGCAAGGGAAAGAAAGAATGACATCTTGGCTCTCTCATGATAAATCTTCTGATGACATTGTCTAGCAGAAATTCTGCAAATCCAGAACATTTAGACTAGCCTAGCAACTAGGAATAGAAAAGGAATAATAAATGAATAACAAATAAAGATAATTAAAAAAAAAAATACTGAGATAGAGATCAATTCAAAATACATCTGCCAGAAAGGCAACGGTGCTACTTATCTAGATCCAAATATGACACTTAACATTTTTCAACAGTCAAAATGAAATTTTAAGACAACACTTCTGTGCTACCTAATGCTCCCAAATAATTTGCTTTCACATACTTCAGGAGTAGTCACTTTAAGGAAAGGTTGTAACAGCAGCCAATAGAAGGCTGAAAGTAATGAGTGTCCAACCAAAATTGATGAGGATTTAAAAATTAACTGCAAGTTTATTTATATAAAAATAAAGTTAATGTTTTTCAGTTGTTTAATGNCATTAAAAACCTCTCACGCAGGCTTAATTCTGTGGTGATATTTAGTGTGACTGGTTCAGAGAGCCAAGATAGTCGTATTCTTCCTGTCTGCTTCTATTTGAATCACTTCTAACCCCAGGTCTCTCTTAAAAGGAGGAATGCAATTGATTCTTTAACAGGTAACTTTCATAAAATGGATTTGAAATCTTGGAAATGCTACAAAAGGTGTTATGCATGTGTATATACAGGAAAGTAAAGATCAGAGCCTGTTACTTTTGACTCTTCCATGTTATTTTTCTAGCACAGGTGGTTGAGGTCCTGACAAGGAGAGGTGTTCTGTAGCTCCCACTTACAGACAAGGCCTGGAGAAGTGAAGTCTGGGAGCATCCTTGTCTGTGGGACCACGGATGGTAGAGTCCAGGTCATGAGTTGGGAACCAAAGAAATAACAACACCGCAGCCATGGCCTTCAGGAGAGCAGACTGGCTTGTCTGCAGATCTGCTTGGAGGAATTGTGTGGCTTATGTCCTCAGGGAGAAGAGGAATACAAGGTTTATATTCAAGGATCACCTCCTCCATGCCCAAGAATGGTTAATTTGGATGTGCAGAAAGTGGTGCAAAGGTAGCCAGCTAAACTCCAACATCAATAGCAAAAGTATAAGAAGTGGAAACGGGGGTGGGTGGCCCAGGAGGAATATAGAAATACTGTTCAAGTATGTTTTGGATAGATTGCAAATGATGTCAAATTTCCTCAGCTACTAAATATCAAACTAAATATCTGAGCTCTCATAGATGTGAAGCAAAATTTCTGCAGGCTCTGCTCTTGCTTACTATGGGTTAAATCTAATGTAACTTCACTGAAGACTTTCATTCATGATGCTGTAACACAATATGACCTATGACCTCTGCACTACTAAGATCAAATGATTCATCTGAAAAAAATGTTGCCAAGCATTGCATGGGAAGCATTTCAAAATCAATGTTCTTTGTAACACAATTGCTACTTAAAAAATAAAATCCATGGCTCATATACACAAAACAGCCCTGAATAAAATAACGTGTAACTTTTAATGGCAGAAAACGGGTAATAGAAAGGAGCTGCTGAAACAGAACAATTACTTGTAAATCTAAATACTCTTGGAATTCCATAGCTACCATTTGTCTACAAACTCAAGCGGTGCTATTTGGACTAAAAGATCTGAAACTTTAATATTTTGATTAAGAAAGTCATTTGTTAAAATTAACAGATCAAGTACTATTTCTTTAGCATTTACCTACTACTATTGCTGTACAGCACAAATCTAATGGCAACTGTTGAGAAATCAGGTAATGCATATGGCATGGTGCACTCACAAAGCGTATAAATGGGGGTCCTAGGGACTCAGGCTTATACCTGGATGCAGGAATCAGTAAAATTCATAACACTGACATCAGACATTCATAATGTTTAGGGAATGAGTGTAAGATTTAGTCTTGCTGGCATAGGGACTAAGCTGAAAGATGGTCATCTCTTCTGGGTATAATCTCTATTGCATTCACAGTATATGCTAACTGTATTTGTGCTTAAAATGGTCTAGATTGTGGCAGATCTGAGAGTTGGGCAATGCAGCTAACTAACAGCAAGTGGGGCATGGCAAGTTTCCGTCTCTCTCTTTGGAGATTTCCATCAGCCTAGCTGACTCTCCAGGAGCAGAAGAGCCAGGAGGGCTACTGCAAAAGTTGGAGAGAGCTCCAAACTCTTCTCCCATGAGCCTGTTCTTGCAGAAGAAGAAGANTTAACAATAGGAGATACATTTCAGCATTTAAATATTAACAATTTTCTTTAAATATTAAGTATTAGCATTCCTCCAGTGATTTTTAAATCATTTTAAAATCTTATTTAGAATAAATAAATAAATAGTCTCTGTCTGGGTTTACAACCAGTTTAAAGTTTTGACAGAAATCAAAGTTTTAATATTTATGTTATATGTTTAATTCTTAATGCCTAAAATTCCTTTTAGGATTGATAAGCTAGTTTAAGAGGAGGATTAGGGTGGAGTACTTGAGTTTAAAATATCAAAATTTAATGTTAGCAGTGCAATGGTAGACAATGCATTCAAACTCAAAGTCTAAGAGGAGAAAGATTGCAAGCAGTTACTTGAAACATCAGTACCTCACTCAAACTGCCTGCTGCACACATACATCTTGTGAACACTTAAAAATAGTCAATTGTTTAAATTCAAAAGGAAATTCACATTAGCCCAGAAATTTAAAGATTATCAGGGATTATTGCTCTGCCCTGGTAAATAGTTCTTGCTAAGGAACCACAACCACTGATGTTTTCCTTCAGAACTTTGAATGCATTTTGAGAGGCAGTGTATCATTTAAAGAAGAAATCTAATCTTAGGCATTGAAGATGACTGTTCCTATGGCTTATCAGCCTCACCACTGAAATGTGTTTATTTCTATCATCATGGTGATTTGTGTCCAAAGACTTTGGATTCTGTATATGTGAAAGTTAAAACAGTGCCCCAGCAAGACAGGAGAAATATCTGCTGTTAAGGAAGCTGTATTTGCACGTAATGAAAAGTCCCAGGGCAGACCATAATCAGTTGAGCTGCTCAGCTCATGGAGCTACACCAGCATTACTGGATTGAGTTTGTCTCTGTGCTCTCTCTGCTCTCAGGGCTGGATATTACATTGGGTTTGAAAACTTCTGAAATACCTGTTTCAAAGAGCCATTGATAATTCTGGACAGAAAAATAATACAGGAACCATCACTAAACAGAGACTAATCACTAAACACACTTGTGAATCTTCTTTATCCAGCTTGTCCCAGTATCTCCTTTTCACCATGGAATCTTTACACATCTATTTTCTCTTTTATAATTGGTATTACCTACCTGCCAGCTTTTAATATAAGGAATCACTCAAGCTCCAAGCATTATTATAATGTTGAATAATTTTAGCAATTTTTAAAAGAAGCACAAAGAGATTTATAGCTAGGTTAATAGAGTTCAGATTTGGTTATATACATATACTATATTTCAAATGAAGTCCTAAAGTAATAAGAAAAAAAAACTTAAAAGAAGACATTTTACTAAAGGTAATTGTATAAAATTAATACAGGTCTGGATTTATCAGTGCTAACTTAATGTATTTGGTTGACTCCTGATAGACCTGAGCTAAAGCTCACAAGTGTCTGAGAACTTATTACAAAAATACTGGCTCCTGCTTCTAACCACGGAGCTTGTTCGTGTTGTATCAGAGAAGAAAAAACGAATCCGGGTGTTTAATTAGAAGCACAGCAAACCTCCACACAGCCACTGCAAGCTGCACAAGGAGGCTACACATAGAGGCTGGCTGGAAACCAGACATCCTATGGGCTCTTTACAGCAGTGATGCCCATTTCAGTATTAAAGCCATAAGCGCTCGGAATTGTTGCATGGGAAGCACATGCACCCTGCAGTCTTATTGCACTGTGAGGAGTCTGACAAACTCCAGCCACGCATGAAGGCACGTACGGCAGGTCTGCAGGAGGGTGCAGCCTCAGGAGTGACCCCTTTCAATCCCCCTCCTCTCAGAGGGATGTAGCATCTGGTGTGAGTGCAGCACTGCTGTGCACCAGGCTCACCCTTACCATGGGCCTGGAATCCTACATAGAGGCAGGTACAAAAAGATGTTATATTCATTTGTGCCTTCTTGTTTTCCTGCATTTGTCAGATTAAAATTTCATCTCAAAACATTTATGATTAGCCTGAACACTGTGAATTCTCTACTTGTGTAGCTTAGATATTTAAAGCATGTAAAGGCAATCTCTATAGAAATAATTCATAAAGAGATAATGGGTTGGAATATTTTTGCCTGGTTTCTAAGGAAATGAAGCTGATACAGTCTCTCTTCCTATTAATTCTCCCACAGTCCCCATAACTCCTGAAGCTGTCAGCCAGAATCAACCATATTTGACATGCACGGATGTTTCGCATTTAAGAAAACAAGAAAGTGCCTCCCAGCTCCCACCATGACACACCTAGCTACTGGAATCCTGCCTCAGTTATGGGCAGCAGGAGGGGCAATTTAGGGAGAGCACAAGCCCCTTCCCACAAAATCCACTATTGCAGCAGCATTAGAGGGCTCATTCTTGCCTGTACCTTGTAGCAATTAATAAATAAGCTCTCGCTTTGTTAAAACCAGCAGGAGGGCAGAAGAGAGACACTCCAACTGGTGTCCCCTTTATTTTACTTCTGTGCAATGAAATGTGATCAAACCTCCCAGCAGCAGTCAGCCAGGCAGCATGTTTGTGCTGGATGCCAGCAAGCACATGTGTGTGTTGAAATAGGTCAGAGCTAACAGGTCAGAGAAAGGCAGCTGAGGGAGAGCTGCCGGTGGACAAAGCCACAGGAATGCCTTGTGTCTGTTTATCTGTGCTTCCCACATTCCTCTTTAAAAATATATATTGTTCTTTCCAATTGGCAAGTATTCAACAGTTGGGGCATTTTAGCTCTATTAGAAGAAACTGATGATAAACTCAGATTTTTTTTTTATTTTTATTTTTTTAAGCAATTTGGTTTATTTGTCACACAAGCTGACAGTTTCTTTGATTACACTGACAGAAAGGGGCAACAGCCTACCTTCTCACAGCACTAAGCCTCTTCTTCTAGATATGTAAGGAAGGATATGTTTCTTAAATTCCTGACAGGAAAACTTGTCACTGCACTGTCTGTTTGGGTTTTGAATTTTCAGCTGTGTCAGTCACAGTTCTGCAGCTGCAACCTTTCCCTGTACTGGTCATCGTCTGAATAATTTTGCATATGCTTGATCAAATTCAGTTGTACTAAATACTTAATTACTCCACACTGCACTGTTGTGACCTCACCTTGAACACTGTAACTCAATGATCCTCGTGGGTCCAATCCAACATGCGGTATTCTATGATTCTATACTTCCGTGTGTTCTCATGAGTGAAGAAGAGTTTTTTCAAACTCTGTTTTGTGTTCCAAAACAAGCCTGCTCATAGACACCTACCTTCTCCAAGATAACATTGTGCAAATGTTCAATATATTTGCTTCACTTTCTAACAGAGCTGAGCTGGATGAAAAGAAAAGAAAATATTTTGTATATTTTGCATAAGTGTAAAATATCTTTTTTAACTAGGTAGGGACAGACCCTTTAAAAGCCAAACCAGTTTGCAGCAAGTAATCCCCTTCCATTCATATTAAAAAGGTAAGAGAACAAAAGCCAGAACAAAGTGGGGGGTCTGGAGCACAAGCCTTATGAGGAGCGGCTGAGGGAGCTGAGATTGTTCAGTCTGGAGAAGAGGAGGCTCAGGGGAGACCTCGTCGCACTCTACAACTTCCTGAAGGGAGGTTGTGATGAGGAGGGCTTTGCTCTCTTCTCCCAGGCAACAAACAGGACCCAAGGAAATGGCCACAAGTTGTACCAGAGAAGGTTTAGATTAGACATAAGGAAAAACTTTTTCTCTCAGAGAGTGGTCAGGCACTGGAATGGCCTGCCCAGGGAGGTGATGGAGTCGCCGTCCCTGGCAGTGTTCAAGAGGCATCTGGATGAGGAGCTACGAGATATGGTTTAGTAGCATTGTGGTATCAATGGTAATGGGAGGATGGTTGGACTAGATGATCTTGCAGGTCATTTCCAACCTTGTGATTCTATGATTCTATGAAAGTGTAGTATATATTTTGGAATCAGAGAATCATAGAACATCCGAGTTGGAAAGGACCCATATGGATCATCGAGTTCAACATAGGACCATCCAAAATTCAAACCCAATGTCTGAGAGCATTGTTCAAATACTCCTTGAACTCTGGCAGCTTGGGACCATGCCTACTGCCCCGGGCAGCCCGTTCCAAGCCCATCACCCTCTGGTGAAGAACCATTTTATAACAACCTGACCCTTCACTGATGCAGCTCCGTGCTGTTCCCTCAGATTCTGTTGTTGGTCACCAGAGAGAGGAGATCAGTTCCGGACCCTCCACTCCCCCTTGTTTGGTCCTCCCTGCCTAAGGCCTTCTGAAATATCATGTCAAGCAGTTCATAGGGCTGATTCCAACACAGCTAAGGTACCTTCTAACCCATAGTTCTGAATGCCAAGAAAATTAAAACCAATCTGATGTGAAGAATGTATCAGTCTAAGGAAGAAAAGAGTACTGCTGAAATCTCCTCTCAGGAACTGTGTTATGATCTCTGCTTCTTTATGGAGCAGAAGAAACCTTGAGGAGAGGAAGTGAAATGGTAAAAAACATGCAAACACATATACCGGAGAACATTCCTACAAGGTGCTGTGGTGTGGATATTTTAATTTCTCTCATTAATGATTTCCTGTCTTTTTTTTTTTTCCATACGTATAGAAGTATTGGGGTATTAAAAATAACTTATACTCACATAATAAATGTGAAGACATCATTTAAGTTTCAGAGGGACATCTGCCTTGAATTCCATCTTTTCATCAACAGAAAAGAAAAAGAGGACCTGTGATCTGAGCTGCAAAAATTGGAGTCACCGGTCAGAGTGACTCATGACACTGCCTATAAAAGCTGATGTACATAGACAGCGGTGTCCCCTATGAGCATAAATCAAGCCTGGGTCACAGACGTGCACCTCATCTCACTTCCCGGCTGGCCAATGCCACTCTTTCCCTACAGTCAGATGATACCTGTCTTCCTCCTCAGTTTTCCTTTCTTGGCTCCTGCCAGGCCCAGGACAGAGCAGTGGAAGGGGTAAACCATCCATAGATTTACCACATTTTGTGCTGATACCTAACCAGACTCAGACCTCAGGAAGAAGTAGCTCAAATCTCACTCAAGAGAAATGCTCCTGTCTGTTTTGCGGCAGTTTAAAAATATTGGTTGCACACATATGGTTTTGTGAATTTCAGGGTTCTTGTCAAGTGATTTATTAAATGGCAATCATTTATGTAAATGGGAGTATAGGATTTGTGAGTTGCTGTACCTGCCATTGAAAAATATCACCTAAGATTCAATACTTGAACTCCCTCCTCAAGGATACGGCTGAGTCCCACAGTGTTTTTGATGAACACACAGCATAATTGATAAGAAGAACACTCTTCTGTTTCCTGCCAAGAACATTTTTTCCTTAAATGATATGCACCAGTTACTGAGTCAAGAGTTGCAGTGCCTGAATCTATGAATCCCTATTGAATTTCTCCAGTGCAGTGTTTTTATCTACAGCTACACTCAAAGCTGCTCGGAGGCTTGCACTGGCCAGGTCATAGTGATGCAGTAATTCTATGCCATTTATCACCATTGTTTTGGAAATGGGTGCTGTGCGTTAGATGCCCAAACCCTATTTTCCTAGGTGCATTTAGGCCTGATTATACACTCTAAGGCCCAAAATGCCATGAAGGTTTTACTTAAATAATTATTTTCACTGCTTTTCTTCCTTTACCTGTGCTACTAGAGCACCAAATTGTCCTGGCCAGAGGTGGATATCTTAAAGCCTGGGAACTGCCTGTAAGTTATCTGCTGGGCAGTGGAAATCTCTCTCCACCTGGACTGAAGCAGATAATTCCCCTGACTACTACAGCAGCATGAGGACTGAATCTTATCCTCAGGCTTTGAAAGAGATCCCTGAGGCTTAGGGAGAATTAACATTTGTAAGTAAAAAGAGGAATATCCGTTTAGTACATGTTTTTTTATCAGGTCCGTGGAACATTCTAGCTGTATCACAATAGAAATACATACGAAAAAACAAAATTACATTTTGACATATCAATGACAGTTAGATATGTAAATAGTTGGGTAGTTATGGATCAGCTATAAATAAATGCATACCATCCATCAAATAAGCATACAAGCATACTGTCACTGAGAAAAAATACATACTGCATTAATCCCGTCTCTGATGAAATAATGTTTTTCCATCTGTCACAAATTTTCTCATAATAAATAGCAACTGCGTGCAGGCTTTATTTTAAAGTATGATTTAACACAAGGCTTTTTACAGTGTAAGTTGATAGTAAAAACAGCCTTTCAGTGAAATATTATTGACTATTTATTTCAATGCATAAGCTTTAATAATATCTGTTTCCTCTCTCAGTAAAAGTGAGGCAGCACGTGCTTTAACTTGCATGACAGTAGCTGTCATGGCATTAAACAAGCCCCATCTTTATGCTCCTGGCCAGCAGATATGGTATCCCCCTTGTCCTATCACTATCCACCCTCATAAACAGCCGTTCCCCCTCCTGTTTATATGTTCCTTTCAAGAACTGGAAAGCCGCAATGAGGTCTCCCCAGAACCTTCTCTTCTCCAAGCTAAACAAGCCCAGTTCCCTCAACCTTTTCTCATAGGAGAGGTGCTCCAGCCCTCTGATCATCTTAGTGGCCCTCCTCCGGACCCGCTCCAAGAGCTCCACGTCTTTCCTGTACTGGGGGCCCCAGACCTGGAAGCAGTAATCCAGATGGGGCCTCACAAGAGCTGAGTAGAGGGGGACAATCACCTCTCTCTCCCTGCTGGCCACCCCTTTTTTAATGCAGCCCAGCACACAGTTGGCCTTCTGGGCTGCAAGCACACACTGCTGGCTCATGTCCAGCTTCTCATCTACCAGGACCCCCAAGTCCTTCTCCACAAGGCAGCTCTCAAGGAGATCTTCCCCCAGTTTGTATAAATACCTGGGATTGCCCTGACCCAAGTGCAGCACCCTGCACTTGGCCTTATTGAACCTCATTAAGTTTTCATGGGTCCACTTCTCCAGCCTGTCCAGGTCCCTCTGGATGGCTTCCCTTCCTTCCAATGTATTGACTGCACTGCTCAGCTTGGTGTCATCTGCAAACTTGCTGAGGGTGCACTTGATGCCATTGTCTGTGTCACTGATGAAGATGTTGAAGAGCACCGGTCCCAAGACCGGCTCATGAGGGAAACTGCTTGTGACCAGCCTCCACCCTGACACAGAACCATTAATCACAGCCCTTTGGCTGCATCCAGCCAGCCAATTCCTAATCCATCGAACAGTCCATCCTTCAAGTCCACACCTCTCCAATTTAGAGAGAAGGATGTGGTGAGGGACCATGTCAAAAGCTTTGCAGAAGTCCAGGTCCACAGAAGCCATCACTCCATCACAGAAGGCCACCAGAATGATCAGACAAGATCTGACCTTGGTGAAGCCATGCTGGCTGTCTCGCATCACCTCTTTATCTCGTATGTGACTTAACAGAGCTTCTAGGAGTATCTGTTCCATGATCTTCCCAGGCACAGAGGTGAGGCTCACCGGCCTGTAGTTCCCCAGGTCTTCCTTTCTCCCTTTCTTAAAAATAAGAGTAATGTTTCCCTTTTTCCAGTCACCGGGGACTTCACCAGACAGCCATGATTTTTCAAATATGATGGAGAGAGGCTCGGCAACCACATCAGCCATTTCTTTCAGAACCCTAGGATGGATATCATCAGGCCCCATGGACTTAAACACGTTCAATTTCAAGAGGAGGACTCAGACTTGTTCCACTGTTACAGTGGGAAAGAATCCACTTCCCACACCCTCACCTAGAGGTTCAGGGTCCTGGCAGACATGGGAAGCCTGACCACCAGTGAAGACTGAGGCAAAGCACTCAATGAGTACCTCAGCTTTTTCTATGTCTGAGGAAGCCAGTTCCCCGTTACCTTTCATCAGAGGGGGAACACTCTCCTTGGCCTGTCTCCTCCTGCCTATGTACCTGTACAACCCCTTCTTGTTATTTTTCACATCCCTCACCAAGTTCAGCTCCATCTACGCCTTGGCTTTCCTAATCCTATCTATCTCTACACACACGGACAACAGCCCTATATTCCTCCCAGGTTACACAACCCTGCTTCCACTTCCTCTACATTTCCATCTTTTCCCTCAGTTTAAGCTGCAGGTCCTTGCACAAACAAGACAGTAGCCTGCCTTCCCTGCTCGACTTCTTCTGCTGGAGGATGGAGAGCCGTTGTGCTCTCAGAAGGGTGTCCTTAAAGAGCTGCCAGCTCTGTTCTGTACCCATGCCCTTAAGGACAGTTTCCCAGGGGATCCCACTCAGCAGTTCCTTGAGCAGCCGGAATTTTGCTCTCCTAAAGCACAGGGTCCTAGTTCTGCTTTTTGCTAGACCCACATTCTTCAAGATCACAAACTCCACCAAGGCATGGTCACTACAGCCCAGGCTGCCTCCAATTGTAACATTTCTAATGCTTTCCTCTGATTAGTGAGCAGCAGGTCCAGTAAGGCTTCACCTCAGGTTGGTCCATCTATTACCTGGACCAGGAAGTTGTCCTCGACAGACTCCAGGAATCTCCTTTACTGTCTGCCACCCACCATGCCACTGCCCTAGCAGATATCCGGGTGGTTGAAATCCCCCATCAGGACAAGAGTCCGCGAGCACAACACCTCCTGCAGCTGAAGCAAGAAGGCCTTGTCAACAGGCTCCCCTGATCAGGCCTGCAGCAGACCCCAACCACTAGATGCCGTTTACTGGACCGCTCCTTGATTTTTACCCACAAGCTCTTGACCTGATCATGGCTGTTCCTCAGACACAGCTCTTCACAATCTATCTACTTCCTAACATAGAGGGCAACTCTGCCACCCTTTCTACCCTGTCTATCCTGTCCTGTCTACCCTGTATGATCAGATGTTCAGTCAGCATGGCATCCCTTGAAGGTGCAATGAAGGGATAAGTGTGGCAATAAGACTCCTTGGTCAGTCTGGGTAGGACATAAAATGGGAAGCCAGGCTCTCATAGTACATTTCACCAATTCCAATGTATTGCTGTGCTGAAGAGTGAATTCCTGACTCCTGCCTCTATAGCAGTATCTTATTACGTCAAAACAACAATTGCCAGTTCTCTGTCTTTGAGAAGTAGGCATGAGTTAAATATTAATTCAATAAAAAATGTTTTTTTGGTTTTGCTGTTCAAAAAGTGTTCAGGAGCTTTGGCATATTTCTTCTGGTTAAGTTCATTTCTCTGCAGGAGAGTACTTAATGCCTACTGCTATGCTGTAGGATTGGGACACTTTGCTCCCAAGTTACCCCAGCAATGGACTTGATCACTCATCTTTTAGATTTTGATGATGAAACAGCTAAATTTCCGAGAATGTTTTGGTATTTGTGATTATACTCTGAGCTGGACAGCAACAGTATAGTCAAAAGCCAAAATTCAAAAATCTCAGAATTATGAGAACTAAAAATCCCAAGAGGACACTTAAAGATGTACAATAAATAGAAGGAAAACACAATGCTGCAGCAGTGGCTCATTTTTACTGGGGCTGTTAAACTTTCATATTGTAACATTTCTTTAGCACGTTATTTTAGAATGACTTCCATGTGCACAGATCATGTAAGAAACAGACTAGGGGAGTGGCTGATCTTGCAATCACCACAGAAGCAAAGAAAGCTGAGGGTTAAGAGTAAAATGTATACTAAATGATATAAAGTCTCACTTGAATCTCTTCTGGAGATCAAGGTAGAAAATTATAGCATTTTTTCCACAGAGTTCTAGATACTAAAATGGTCAGAAAAATAATGTTCTTTATGTTTATCTTATTCATACATTTAAGTATTTCAAGCTATAAACCCTTCTATAGCTAAGTGTAATGTTTCTTGCTACCGTCCACTGAACTCACTCTTTAAGTTTGCCTAATAAACTTCTGGCTCTATCAGGAGGCTATAAAGTATTATACTCTATTCTTGGAATATCTTTACACCTCCTGTAAAGATTAAATTTCTTGAGAAATCTGGAAGGCCCAGATATAAGTCTAGATTACATATATTAGGATATTTTAGGATGTTTATGAAATGTGCCTGTTCTAGAGCTTGGAAAAGCCTTGTGAAGAAACCCATAGATTAACATGGGGAGCCTGCTGAAGGCTAACAGATGTTGACTAAGGTTTCTGTTGAGTTCTGAATTTAATAATAAAAGAGTGAAAAGCTGAAGGGAAAACTAAAAAAAAGACAAGTCTCATCTGAAGGGCATTTTTTCAGATTTATCAACAGATTTACTAAAGCCAGTGAAAGATAGACCTGTGTAACTGCTGCAGAACTGGTTTAGTCTAATTACACACAGAAACAGGTTCCATAAATTCTGACAGATTCAGTCTTTAGCAGAGAGTTCCACTTTATTTGCTTATATTTGCTGAAAGTCCTCTTAGTAGTGTGAAATCATCATTTTCTACTTTCCTTGCTTTTGGGTGGCACACTTTGAAAATTATTACTGGATTGTAACTATTATCCAAACCTTTTTTCTTACACTAGTCATTCAGTATGCACTACTCTCAGGTATAGGGTCTTATACTAGACCTCAAGTCTGAGGTTGTATAGCTCTTCCTACATACTTCATCCCAGTGCTGCAGCATCTGAAAGAGGACCATGAAAGCTAAGGGTCATGATGGCAAGACATATGAGGAGAAGCTCAAGTCCCTTGGTTTGTTCAGCCCAGAGCAGAGGAGCTGAGGGAAGGCCTCATGGCAGCTGCAGCTCCTCACAGGGAGCAGAGGGGCAACACTGATCTCTGCTCTCTGGTGACAGCGACAGGGCCCGAGGAAATGGCATGGAAGTGCATCAGAGGAGTGGCAGCTGGGGATTAGGGAAAGGCTTCTTACAAAATTTAAGTAGATTTTGGACAGCACTTTCCGAAATATGGTTTGAATTTTGAATATTGTTTGGAGTCAGGATCCTAGGAGCTGGTCTCGATGATCCTTGTGGGTCTCTTCCAATTTAGGATATTCTGTGATTCTTTGAGTTTATCAAATCCTCAAACAGAAGATACACTGAGGAAAGAGAATCAGATTGAACTTGGTATACTGTGCAGCATTCACTGCAACCTTGGTTCTCCCATTGGAATGTGTGCTCCAACTCCCTGTGTACCTCACAGTGCCTTTGAAAGGAGGCTGGGTGGCTTGGGAAGACCTCATGCATGGCCAGTCCTGACTTAGGTTGCTCCAGGGATGTAGCCCGAGTCCACAGCCAAGACTGGGAGCAGACATTACTCCTAGGTTTCACAGTACGGATCTTTCCCAGCACTACTGCCAGTGATATTAAGCAGCATATTGTTGTAGAAACTCCTTTAAGGCTTAGCCCTTAAACTAGAGGAATTTTGAAAATGAGATGTCAGAATGCATTTTTTATGGGGCCCTGGGACAACAAGAGAGTGAGCTACACACTCTGCATCTATCTTTGCTATTACCTTTGCTGTTGTAATGTCTAAAATCTTCAGTATTAAATTCAGAGATGTTTTCTGGTCCATTTATGCCATATAAGAGAAAAGAATGCCAGCTAAGTTAACAAGTGAACATCTCCTGGAGAGAGAAACAAGCTGGCATGCTAAATAAAACAGTTCTGTTAATACAGCTCTAGTGACATTTGCACAACACACACAGTGACACACAGTGCTGATGACTTGTATTCCAGCCCTCCTTGAACTAGAGCAGAAGCTGTTACTCCCTGCATTAGGATCATACGTTCAATTCTTCTTTGTATTGAGGCCAGTGTCTTCTATTTGTCCTTAGAAAATATCTTTTTTTTTTTTTACTTTTATACATTCCCTTGTGTATATTATCTGAATTCTTATGCTGATCTTCAAAAGTTTATGAACCTTTTTGGCTGATGTCGTACACACATTGCGCCCATGCTATACAAGTAACTGTTTGAAGGAGTGAATGGGACTGCTACTAGGACAGGCTCTTCCAGAAGATCCCAGGACCTCCCAGAAAAATGAGCCATTGATAGCTCTACTGTGACATTTAGTATCACGGATGCAAGGAGAATGAGAGCAGTGGTTGAGCAGCAGCTGAAGAAAATAGTCAAAGCAGCAACAGGCCACAGAAAGCTTTAGTGATAAAAAGCTTTTAGTTAACAGTGGGAAGCATATGCAACAGAGGGACTGTTAGGGACACTGGATAATTTGAGGGTGGCATACAGAGAAAATTATCATTGTAGCTGCCAAGTGAAGCAAGTTCAGAGCCAGAAAAGAATGTACAGTAATCAAGCCAAGAATTGCATGAGATATTGAAATGTTTGAGCAAAATCTAGATACCTGAGATAGTAGGCAAGGAAAATCTGTAGGATTTACTTACTGAGTAAATATGGAATAATATTTTAGTTGGAGCAGCTGGCTTTCTGCATGTGCTTTTTCACAAGCACTTTTTAAAAGACACCCAACCTAATTCCAGATGAACGTTCAGTCGTCATAGTATCAGTCACACAGCAGTTTGCATGGTACATTATTCAGCTGTGAGATTTTTTTTTTTTTTGTATTTGTAGAGCCGTTCAGCTACCTGAATATGTTTAGCTACATAGATGAGTTAACTCTGCACCATTTCTTATTATAGAGGGTAGACTTGCACTGAACAACCTAGCATTTGCTTGACTAAGAATTACTTTCTTTGAAATGCAGACAAATGAAATCAGCTTTAAATATCCAGAATTCCTACTGAAGGCACTGAAGTAACAACAGGGAAAAAAAAAAAAAAAAAAAAAAGAAAAGCTTAAAATTTTAGTATTACTTTAAGTAGCAAGGAAATGTCATCTTTGCATGCTAAACATTAAAAACCTCTCACGCAGGCTTAATTCTGTGGTGATATTTAGTGTGACTGGTTCAGAGAGCCAAGATAGTCGTATTCTTCCTGTCTGCTTCTATTTGAATCACTTCTAACCCCAGGTCTCTCTTAAAAGGAGGAATGCAATTGATTCTTTAACAGGTAACTTTCATAAAATGGATTTGAAATCTTGGAAATGCTACAAAAGGTGTTATGCATGTGTATATACAGGAAAGTAAAGATCAGAGCCTGTTACTTTTGACTCTTCCATGTTATTTTTCTAGCACAGGTGGTTGAGGTCCTGACAAGGAGAGGTGTTCTGTAGCTCCCACTTACAGACAAGGCCTGGAGAAGTGAAGTCTGGGAGCATCCTTGTCTGTGGGACCACGGATGGTAGAGTCCAGGTCATGAGTTGGGAACCAAAGAAATAACAACACCGCAGCCATGGCCTTCAGGAGAGCAGACTGGCTTGTCTGCAGATCTGCTTGGAGGAATTGTGTGGCTTATGTCCTCAGGGAGAAGAGGAATACAAGGTTTATATTCAAGGATCACCTCCTCCATGCCCAAGAATGGTTAATTTGGATGTGCAGAAAGTGGTGCAAAGGTAGCCAGCTAAACTCCAACATCAATAGCAAAAGTATAAGAAGTGGAAACGGGGGTGGGTGGCCCAGGAGGAATATAGAAATACTGTTCAAGTATGTTTTGGATAGATTGCAAATGATGTCAAATTTCCTCAGCTACTAAATATCAAACTAAATATCTGAGCTCTCATAGATGTGAAGCAAAATTTCTGCAGGCTCTGCTCTTGCTTACTATGGGTTAAATCTAATGTAACTTCACTGAAGACTTTCATTCATGATGCTGTAACACAATATGACCTATGACCTCTGCACTACTAAGATCAAATGATTCATCTGAAAAAAATGTTGCCAAGCATTGCATGGGAAGCATTTCAAAATCAGTGTTCTTTGTAACACAATTGCTACTTAAAAAATAAAATCCATGGCTCATATACACAAAACAGCCCTGAATAAAATAACGTGTAACTTTTAATGGCAGAAAACGGGTAATAGAAAGGAGCTGCTGAAACAGAACAATTACTTGTAAATCTAAATACTCTTGGAATTCCATAGCTACCATTTGTCTACAAACTCAAGCGGTGCTATTTGGACTAAAAGATCTGAAACTTTAATATTTTGATTAAGAAAGTCATTTGTTAAAATTAACAGATCAAGTACTATTTCTTTAGCATTTACCTACTACTATTGCTGTACAGCACAAATCTAATGGCAACTGTTGAGAAATCAGGTAATGCATATGGCATGGTGCACTCACAAAGCGTATAAATGGGGGTCCTAGGGACTCAGGCTTATACCTGGATGCAGGAATCAGTAAAATTCATAACACTGACATCAGACATTCATAATGTTTAGGGAATGAGTGTAAGATTTAGTCTTGCTGGCATAGGGACTAAGCTGAAAGATGGTCATCTCTTCTGGGTATACTCTCTATTGCATTCACAGTATATGCTAACTGTATTTGTGCTTAAAATGGTCTAGATTGTGGCAGATCTGAGAGTTGGGCAATGCAGCTAGCTAACAGCAAGTGGGGCATGGCAAGTTTCCGTCTCTCTCTTTGGAGATTTCCATCAGCCTAGCTGACTCTCCAGGAGCAGAAGAGCCAGGAGGGCTACTGCAAAAGTTGGAGAGAGCTCCAAACTCTTCTCCCATGAGCCTGTTCTTGCAGAAGAAGAAGAAGGAAAAAAAAAAAAAAAAAGAGAGAGAGAGAGAGATAGAAAGCTAGAAAGTATCAAGGAAAACAGCTTAACTCCTTCATAGCAGCACCCTGCAGAGGAGGATGGGACTCTCTGGCAGGAAGCAGGAGGAGCAGCCTACACTGCAGATGATGTGAGGGCGAAGGACAGAGTGAGGGGAACAAATTGAGCAGAGAAATGAGGGAATGGACAGCTGCATGCAGGCAAGGTGGGTAAACACAATGATCTTCTCAGACATATTTTTTGGGCTACTTTAAACACTGGATTACTTACAGAATCATAGAATCATAGAATACTTTAAGTTGGAAGGGACGCATAAGGATCATAGAATCACCAAGGTTGAAAAAGATCTCCGGGATCATCCAGTTCAACCATCCACCTGTCACCAATATTTCCCACAAAACCACGTCCCTCAGTACAACATCTAAAAGTTCCTTGAACACCTCCAGACTCAACCACCTCCCTGGGCAGCCTGGGTAGCCTGTGGGAGTGCCTGATTACACTTTTGGAGAAGTTTTTCCTAACATCCAACCTGAATCTCCCCTGCTGCAACTTGAGGCCATTCCCTCTAGTTCTATCATTAGTTACACAGAAGAGGCTGACCCCCAACTTGCCACAACCTCCCTTCAGGTAGCTGTAGAGAGCAATAAGGTCACTCCTGAGCCTCTTCTTCTCCAGACTGGACAATCCCAGCTCCCTCAGCCGCTCCTCATAAGGTTTGTTCTCCAGACCTCTCACCAGTTTCATTGCCTTTCTCTGAACATACTCCAGGGCCTTGATGTCTTTCTTGCAGGGAGGGGCCCAAAACTGAACACAGTACTCAAGGTGTGGCCTCATCAGGGCTGAGTACAGAGGCATAATCATTTCCCTGCTCTTGCTGGCTGCACTATTTCTGATACAAGCCAGGATGCCATTGGCCTTCTTCGCCACCTGGTCACTCTGCTGGCTCATGTTCAGCTGAGTGTCAACCAGCAACTTCAGGTCCATTTCTTCTACACGCTCTTCCAGCTACTCTGCCCCAAGCCCATAGTGTTGCCTGGGGTTGTGGCCAAAGTGCAGGACTCAGTACTTGGTCTTGTTGAATTTCATCCCATTGGCCTCAATCCAGCTATGCAGCCTGTCCAGATCCCTCTCTAGGACCTTCCTACTCTCAGGCAGATCAACACTTTCTCCCAGCTTGGTGTCAGAAGTCCAGCTCCCGTTTTTTCATGGGAACACCCAAAAATCAGACCATACCACTGAGACTGTTGTCCAAACACTTCCTGAACTCTGGCAGCTAAGGGCTGTGACCTCTGCCCTGGGGAGTGATTTTTATTTATGTTTTATTTTACCTTAGAACTATTATTTATCACTTAGCCATCATCATAGCCATATAGCCAATACTGGCAGTCCCAGACATGTAGTTGAAGAAGAGAAACAGGAGTTTAATGCTCAGGTATCCCAGTAACGAAATCACGTCTGCCAACAAGTAAAAAGTCTGTCTCTGCACCCAGAGTACATAAGGCCACTACTTTCTGTCAACAGATGAGGCAGCATGAAGCACAGCCCTTCAGCAGCATGCCACAAATCCTTAAGCACACCCTCCACTACATCTTTTGAAGGATCTCTAAATGCCTTGGACCTTGGAATATGCTGGATGCTGTTATGTTTCTGTTACCACAGGGTATTAGAATTTATATCACTCTTAGTATAGTGGAAGCTTGAGAGACTTCAAGCAAATGATTCTGAAAACTCAGGAGATGACCAAGGTGTTTTCTATCTGCTATCTGAAGCCTTGAGCTGATGAGGCTGCACTTAGAGTCTTTTATACTGATGCTTCTGTAGGTGGCATGTAGTATAAATGACATTAGCCTCAATTAACCCTCTTCAGAGTATATCTTGAGACATTTCACATTGTTCCAAAATTGCCTGAATACACATTGCATATAAGCTAAATAAAGATGTAGTGCAACATAGAACTTGAATATTTCACAAAGTACACATGAGCTGATGTTTTATTTAGATTCTGCTTGTCACACGCAGCAAGAATGCATTTGTTTTATTCAGAGAGATTCTCTGCTAACCAGGTACATAAGCCAAAACTGGTAATTTAGTTTTATTTTTAATGCAAATCCATTGCTCCCTCTGTCCCTGTTAAAGTATATACAGAGATGTGCATATGTCTGTGTGGAAAAATTGTAACTGTGTTTTGCTGTGATCGTGAGCTTTAAAATCCTGCCATCTATATTTTGTTTCTGTGATGTCACTTCAGGGACATTTTCTGCTTTCAGTAAACATTGCCTTGAGGTTTTTGAAAATATACTGCTTCTTTAAACCAAGACAGAACAGATGGAAACTTCATTGCTTAAACAAATGGCTACAATTTTCTGCAGGGCACAAAACAGTATTATGAACTTGACTGAGAGCTTAGGAAGCTTCCAGAAGCTTTTAATCTTTCTTTGCTGGCAAGAGGATTGAATTAAAAACCTTTGTTCATGAAACGGTTACAGAAATCCCTTTGTCCCTTCTCTCCCCCCTCCCTTTTTCTCCTTTTTTTTTCCTGCTTTGAAGAAAAGCACTGGCATTCCTGATTCCAGTGACCTTTTGGATTAAATTGTTATGAGAGAGTTTTTGCATGACAATACATTTTCTTACTAGCTGTTGAAATTTCAGTGCAGGCACAACAACCCAGACTATTTCAACAAACTTCACATTACTCAGAAAGTTACCAACACTTGCAATTTTGTCTGATGAAAAAGTGCTGCAAAGGATGCTATGATATGGTCTGCCAAGCAAATATTGCATTTTTAACAATTTTCTTCCTTGAAAGGATGCATAGAGCTAATTCTTGGCTATCTTAAACCAGGCAGAAGAAGGACTATCATTTTCCCATAATGTACATTAATGTAAATTGCAACACATCCTCTAAGTCACTGTCTTTATTGATCTCAGCTCAGAACATGCTTGTATCTTTGAGGAAAAGAGAGAGGGAATAATCCTAGTGCTTTTGCAGCTGTTTTAATTTAACTGCACTGATAAAACACATCTATAATAAGGTCTCTTGGAGGAGTTCCCAGCCATAACAGTTATCTATAAATTAATGGGAGTGATATACTTGCTTGTTTAGCAAAGTATGTACAATAGTTTAGAGCAGATAACAGAAGTCACATCTGCTGGAGGATATTTGCAATATGTATATGCAAAGGTGAGCCATTATCAGGAGTCACTTATTGTGGCAATGCAGTTGTGGTGCTACTAGTATATACAAGAATAAAGCATTGAGCTTAGTTAGAAAAATAACCTCAATACATTTCTGGGAAGCAACCTTAATGAGACTAACTATGCGCAGCCCAGAGCTTGAATTGCTCTTTCTAGCTCTGTATCAACTAACTTCATTTTGACAAACATTCAGCCTTGCATTCACTGCACCCACAAAGCATCCACATGAGGTCTGCACAGGTCATGTTGTCTTGGCATTGCTTCAGCACCTGTCTGTAACTCAAGTTCAGCTGAGCTCTTTGCCATTGTGAAACTAAGCCTTAGGAAAAAAAACACATTACTTTTCCTCCATTAATTAGATCTGAAGGTGGGAAGGGGGACATGGCAGCTAAATGTGCTCAGATCCTGCCCACTTCCCAGAGCCGACAAAGACAAAGCCTTGGTTCTGCTCTTAAAGCAAGA
Source organism: Pavo muticus (assembly GCA_016647715.1). Lineage (NCBI taxonomy): Eukaryota > Metazoa > Chordata > Aves > Galliformes > Phasianidae > Pavo > Pavo muticus. The sequence goes on from JACDJE010000393.1 coordinate 907,607, forward strand.
TCTGAATGTAGTGCAAAAGTAGGGCATAATGAGTCTTTGGGCAGCGGCAAGGCACAAAGGGAAAAAAGAAGAGAATAGCAGTGGGACGCCATGGCTGCGCATAGTGGGGAGTAGAAGTAATGTGGTCTCAATCTTGTCTAAGTCCAAGGTTCTTTTGTAAGTATCTCTATTGAGGCTGGAGGAGGCACTGAAAAGGGGAGAAATGGGTAAATTTTGTTTAAAGGGAGCTGTTTGCATTTGTGAAAGGAAAAATGGGGGGAATGATAAAATAACTTGTTTGGAAACATAACCAGTGGATTAGGGAGATTGGTAAACCAACTGCCGATGAGAATTTGACTTCCCAGCACTCATGGACTTAGGAAGAGTAGTATGAGAAAGGTCGTGAATGTGAAGACAACTAGTGATAGGCTAGTGAAAGTGCTAGAGAGACAAATATAAGGTGTCAATGTTTTGGCTTGGATGGAGATAGTTTTCTTCACAGTAGCCAGTAGGATACACTGTTGGATTTTGGATAAAAACAATATTGATAACACACTGATACTGTAGTTACTACAGAGCAATGCTTATGTACAGTCAGGGATGTTTCAGCTACTAATGCTGCCCTGCGAGTGAGGAGATGGGGATGCACGAGGAGGGAACAGAACCAGGACCCAAAATGACCAAAGAGATGTCCCATACCACATGGCATCATGCTCAATATTAAAACCTGGGGAAAGAAGGAGAACAAGGGGGATTTCAGTTATCATTTTTGCCTTCCCAAGAAACTGTTATGTGCGATGAGCCCTGCTTTCCTGGGAATAGCAGAAAAACTGCCTGCAGATGGGAAGCAGTAAATGAATTCCTTGTTTTTCTGTGCTTTGCACACAGCTTCTGCTTTAGCTAGTAAAATTTCTTTATTTCAGTGCATAGGTTCTCACACTTTTACCATTCTGATTCTCTCCTTTCCATCCAGCTGCAGAAGGTGGTGTTTGTGAGCAAGTGACTTTGTGATGCTTATATGCTTAGCAAGGTTAAATGACAATAAGTTGCTTATGTGTAATGTAGTAGTTGTAAGCCAGTGAAAGGGCTATATAAACTAATATCAGGGTGGTCAAATATCAATCCACCATTGCAACAGCATTCTGCATAGATAGGAATAGGACAAGCCTCCTTTACGCAGACAAGGAAAAAGGATATCACAAAAACTCCTATGAAAAAAGACTGAGAGAGTTGAATGCTTCAGTCTGGAGAAGAGAAGGCTTCAGGAAAACCTTATAGCAACTTTCCAGTACCTAAATAATGTCTACAGTAAAGATGGGGAGGGACTCTTTAGCAGGGTGTGTAGTGATACAAGGATTAATGGCTGTAAACTAAAAGACAGTAGATTTAGTTAGATATAAGGAAGGAATTCTTCACTATGAGGGTGGTGAGGCACTGAAACAAGTTTTCCAGAGAACCTGCAGTTGTTCCAATCCCTGGAAATGTTAAAGGCAAGGCTCGATGGAGCTTTGGGGAACCTGGTCTATTGGACCATGGCAGACAGGTTGGAACTAGATGACCTTTAATGTCCCCTCCAACCCAAGCCATACTGTGCTTCTATGATGAAATAATATTAGGTTAGATGAACTTTAAATATGTAGATGAGACATTATCCAGAAAGAAACTTGAGAAAATATATGATCATGAATACAGATCTGCAAATAAGTCAGTCAATGACTACACCTAGACAGTGAGCCAACGTGACAGGTGGACTGATGATATCCACAATGACCAAAAAGTCAATAGGAAAAAGCTGTGTTAAAAACAAATACTTTTGAGTTTAGTCCTTTCTGAGCTTTAGTCTTTAGCTGCTGTTTTAGTCAGAGCTGAGAAGAGGGTCTGAGATTTTCAATAGGTTTATGCTTATTTACACTGGGTGATTATCTGGCTTATTAAGGCATAGATTGGACAGTGTCTTTCCTTTGACAGACCTACACGTAAATTCTGTACCACATGAGTTCAAGTAAAGCACAAACAAATATACTAATGTACACACACAAGTGTGTGATTATATATACAGTGCATGTACACGTACAATGAATACTATATATTCTTCAGTGAGGGCTGTGCTATATACAGCATCTTCAAAGGGGTCTCCAAACATCTCCTTATAATGCCCCACATAATTTATTTTCCTTAAGACTGACTCTATTTTTTCTTGAGCTCAAGAAGGCCTCTCTTCCAATTAGTTTGGATAATGGCTAGCTGGGTATTTCTGAGTATAAAACTTCTCTGCTTTTAGCTCAATTTCCCTTAGTCTGTAAAAAGAGTATAGTAATACTAACTTTTCTTGTAGAACATTTTGAGAATAGATGAAAAGCACTGTATAAGATGTAGACTCATCAGTACCAAGTTTTTTGACAGATCACAAATGTATTTGCACATAAGAGGCATGTCACTCAAGACAAGTTTGTTTCTTATCTTTTTAAAAATATCAAAGTGTAGTACAGAAAGTAGAGTTTATATGCTAGCTTTGCCAAAGAGTGAGAGAAAGAGTCTGAGAGAAGTCTTATTCTAGATCATGTACTTATTTCTTGAAATGTAGCCAGTCCTCATACTAAACTATCTGGTTTGCCAAAGCCAAGTCCCACTCATTCAAAGACTCTCCAGTATCGTCAATAGTCAGTGTTCTACTGAAAACTTCACTTACATCCTGAAATGTTGTCATTTTCTCTTTCTCATTACTGGACATTCCATGGTCTATGTGCACAAATTCAAGTCAAACAGGCATTTTGGGCTTAGACTGTATGATTGAGGCCTTATGGGATAAATATTTATCCCTCCAAAATCTAAACAAACGAACTGCTTTGACAAACAGACTGCTTGAAATAGCATGCCAGAGTGTATAACAGTGGATGATATATTCATTTTCTTTCAGTCTGCTGCCTGCATAAGACAGCTTTGGAAATGGAACCTTCCAAATTTTGTGTGTAGATGGTAATGACAGAAGGGCTAGAAAAGTAGCAGAAAAAGCTATTCTTTCATGTTTTTAATTTAAATAACAATTCAAATTTCAGATTTAGGGTGTAGTAACATTTCATTATACTGCTTATAACCTGTGAAATGTACCTAAGTTGTCTCATAAAGAATTTCAAGTTTTATCCAAGATCAAGGAAGTCAGTGAAAGGCAAACAATTTTTTTTTGCCCATTAGCAGAAAAAGTCAGAGCTCTCATACACTTTAGACAAGCTGTTTCAATGACAGAGAGAAAAAAAATACCAGAAACTTAATATCCTGTGCAGAGGGTGAAGAAATTAACAACATAAAATCCTGAAACTAGCTCTTCTGCTTCTATGAAATAAAAAGTCCTTTTCCTTTTATTTGTCTAAGATCTCATCAATACCACAGTTATATGACCTTCAGAGACTGACTAGCAATTGCATAGTCTGCAACATGCAGATGTATCAACTTATGCAATACTAGCAGTCTTCTTCACAACACAAACATCCTCATTACTTCCAAAATCCATTCTCTTGCAGAAACATGAATTGAATTTTTACTCCTTAAGATAGTAAGAGTATCTGTTCCCATTGCCTCTCAATAGTATGTGTGCATACTTCATCTTATTCCCTATCACTACAGCTAACATCGACAAATACTTTCTATCTGAAAGCAGTAACAACAGCAATCCCTAGGGCATTTTTTACTGTTCTCTGCATTGTCAAATTTGTGTTGTTGAGAAGCCTTTATAAAGAAAGGCCAATGGTGCTACAAATTAAGATAAGAAACTTTCCGTTCATTAAGAAATATGGAGGATTAATTTAGCCCCGTCTTCTCTTCCATTATGGCATACAAAATGCTGGAAGCACAATGAGTTTTCTTTTAATTGAAGTGAAGAATGGAAGCAACTTTAGGACCACTGTATAGGACACCTGCCCATTTTATGTGAGGTAAGGGGAAACTTCTGTTCATCTGATTTCTAAATACCAATCCATGGCTTTTTCTTTATATGCTTAAAAATCACAAATATATTGATATTCATTTTATTTTGCATTTATAATAATCCCTTGTATCGTTCATCAGCCAGCACAGGACTCAAGTTTGTCGAAAAAGGAAGTAAATAATAACAATTAATCTGTCCAGAGTTAGTTAATAATAGCATGAACTACTCCATGGAGCCAGGAGTAATCACTGCAAAGTGCATTATACAGCAGACGAGGAAACCTGATTTATAAATCCAGCTGTCAGCCTGCAATCTTGTGGTGTCTGCACATGTTATGGAAAGCTCTAGTAATTTTGGAAATGAACCCACTGAATATTCTGGAAGAGAGCCTGCTGTTATCAGCAGCTACATCTACACTCCTCTAGGGAACTCTCAAGTGCTGCCCCACAACCTTAGCTAATGTTCTTCATTTCTCCTTCACACATGCACTCCAAATGAGATGAAATGTCCTTGGGGATGTCAGTTCTTCTACAAACTTTTCCCGGCTATCATCTTGCTGCACAAGACCTGTATCTGCCACAGATACCTGCCTTCTTTCTGATAAATGTCCTTTTATTTTCAGCAGGCCTATAGGAAAGTTCATCTTTAGGCATCCAATGTATTGTGGCATATACAATGCCACACCATCCCTGGTGTATGATCGGAGGAAAACCTTTCTTGACAGAGCAAATTCATCACCCAAAGTACAGACAGTGGAAATTAGCCATGCTATACCCTCATATGATGCAGAATTACCAATGGATAATTCCTCTCTGCTTTTCCATGCTCCTCTCACAGGTTTTATCTCCCGTCCTGTCCTCTGGGTCCTCTTTTCTCCTGCAGCTCCCTTAGTGCCCAATAGTCTGAAACTGCAGTCACCCCTGAGCTAGGTGACAATTTGGGTTCTTTAGCCAGCTGGCTATCTTCACGTATCTGCCTGCTGCCACTGGTAGCAGCTCCTCTTTGGCATCACAGTCACATCTGAGAGCTGAGCCCAGGCTAGGAAAGGCCTTGTGGGGTAGCAGCAGTCTCACACTGCTCATCAGCTTCAGGAGAGGTGAACTGCTTTGGTCACCTCAAACAGCAGTGTGTTGGATGGCCGTGGCCATCTGTACCTCTGTAAGTCCTATTTTTCAAAGTAAACAGTGTCCTGATGATGCGTGTCTTGTCTTCCCACTAAGGAGGGGTCATATATATATAATTATCGACTTAACTGTAGCATCCCTGGAGAAGGCCTCCAGAAGGTGGGTGTATCAATAGTCTGGTTATAAGGGGCATTTGGGCACTCCTTAATAGTGTGATTGTAGTCTTGTAGACTCATCGAGGTGCAAATCAGGGCCCCATTTCATCAGACAGGGATGTGCAGGCAACAAACAATTCATCCTTTCAGAGAGATACAGTCTTCAGTGGTACAGCTGGCATCTTTCCATCTTCTGGGAGTCAGTAATAACCTTTTTTGAATGGTACAAACCTGCAGTTTCTGAAGAAGCACAAAATACAATTTGGCATCATGTTGCGGTTGAGTGGACTGCAAAATCTGTGAGCATCTGTCTAGGAGATCCTTGTCAGAGAGCCAGGCCAAGCACACTCAGGGTGAACATGACAGCGCAGCATCTGAACAGAAGCTTGGAGACTACTCCTGTGGCTGACCAGCATGAGTAGTTGGCAAACCTGAGGTTGTTCCTACAAAATAATTTGAATGCTTTCCTTTGGAAGATGGTATTACAAAGAATGACTGAAGAACTACAGCATCAGATGCTTAATGACTAAAAATAGGTAAGGATAGATCTCTTAGTGTATGGAGGTGGAAAGACAAAGCAGTTTATGCCATGTGATTCATTTCTGGGAGTAAAAAGAATAACATACTTTTCAGACAATCCATCCTAATTGCTGCTATTCTCAAACAAAAGCAAAGTTTCTTAGGGTTAATTTGAGAAGGAAGAAGTCTCTTGCTTTCTGCTGTATCATCAGGAAGGTGATTTTTATTTTTTTTTTGAGATGTATCGGCTTGAATAAATAGTATGAAGTCTTCCACTGTGGCTGTTTTGCGAAGTTCTTATTGCCCATTTCACCTAACTACCCTGGATGCTACTCTTTTAGTTCTTCCTTTGGATATTTCTTGTTAATTGTGCCATCTTCTCCAGTTCAAACCCTTTTTTTTTTTTTTTCCTCCAGTGGAATATCTATCTGCACTACAGTCTGTGCTAAAACAGCAATGTTTTGTAGGCAGGAATATATATATATATATAATAGCAGTTATATAGGCGGGAACTCAGAACACCTCATTTTCATTCCTACCTCTGTCAGCAACGAGCCATGTGACTCAAAATACCAGCTCTCATACTCTTCCCCACACACTTTAGTCTTAAATGGAAAGATTACAGTGTCAAGAGGTAGTGTTTTTTTCTCCTTTGAGTTTGCAAGTATTTTACATGTTACAAACATAATTTGGAAGGAGGTTAAAGCTTACCCGCCCTCAATATCCTCTTTTTTTTTGCATGTCAATCAAGAGGCACCCTATACATTCAAATCCCATAGCTTTCTATACATAGTATCTTATATTAGAATACAGTTGCACATGCCCATCAAGACTACCTATTTCTTATCAATTGCTCCCTCATGTGGTGATCTGTTAATATTATGAATAGTTAATGTAAAGTGTTTTTCAATAAACACACACAAGACCAAGAGCGTGCTGGCTATTAATCCACTTTAAATACAGATATGTGAATAACTAGGTCTGATGAATGTAACTGCTTGTTCCCATCAACGGAATCACCCTGTTCCACAGTAGAAGAGATGTTTTGCAGGACCTGTGTGTCTGGAAAGTGTGCTGTAAGCAGCAACTGGAGCATTAATGCCACTACAGTACTGTGTTTAGGGCCATATTGTCTGTTGCTGTTTTTACAAATGGATATTTCCTGTGGATATGGCACTAAATTGTGGGCGCCACAGCAAAGGTTCCCGGCCTTGTCATTCCCATCAGGTGTACGTATCCGATAATGAACAATAGCTGCCATGACTTCTTGTATTCCTGGCTTGTTATCTCGGTATACATGAGAGAACTTGTCAAATTTGAAAGAAAAAAATATGTCACAATGATAAGACTATAACAGCACATCTCATGAGCAGATAGGATAAACCAGAGCTGGAATGCCAGACCACCAGATCAGTATCATTCAGTTGTTACCTCTGATCAGTGTGGGTCTGAGCATATACTTGTGCCTGTCAGGTGAAGTCCTCTCAGGATCACTCCCAACTGCTAACACAGATTCAACTCACTCTGTATCATCACTTTTCTATTCTACACAAGTGGAAATGGGCTAACCCTGCACACTGCTTTCTTGGTAGGTTTATTATTGCCTCTTCTGGAGCTATCAGACTCCAGACTCTGTCTTGAAAAGATCTGGCTTCAGTTTCACCTAATGGATCAAAATATCAAGTATATACTTGCTTTGGATCAAAATAGGTAGTGTGAATGATTTAAACCGGAAAAGGGTTGTTTACATGCTTGCTTCTTTGCCCTTTTAAAATGTCTTCAGCTTTTTTTTTTTTTTTTCCTTTTTTTTTTTTTTTTTTAAATCACCAGGTAAATTTCTAACTTGCAAACTGAATTCCTTCAGGGCTTTAATTTTCCACAAATTATATGCATTTACAGAATATTTAGGAAAAAGTAACAAAGGTCTTTTATGTATCGCTTCATCCCATTGCTTGGAATATCAGCTCTAATAAAACAAGTCTGGAGAGAGCTTAGATAAGAAAGCCTTTAGTACTGAGGTGAACTCCCATGAGTATAGAAAGTATACAAAATATGGCTAATAGTCAAGGTTACTGAGAGGATAATATGTCCTACAATGAAAATACATTGGGTGGAACAACATTTTTATGCACTTCAGTTTCTTGTAGACGCAGTCTGTAATGCACATATATTACTAATTAAAATATATTAGTTCATTTCAGCTTCAGTTATGCGATGGACCACTTATATGAACATTTCTCTCACAGACCCAATCTGAATGTTTGACTGTTCAGCTAGAAAGGAGAAAACTCAAAATGACCTCAGAGTATCACATCTTCTTTTAATGTCAGATTGATGATTTATTTTCTTTGCACTGTACTGTGCCTTTTTCTCAGTAATGTACAAAACACTGGAATAAAATCTCTAGTGTGTAATGCATAGCTAATTTTATTTTATTTTTTTTACTTCAAACCCTAGCAATTCAAAGCCAAGTAAACACCAGCAGGCTGCATTCACTTATACTATGCGTGTTGATGCTAATTGCCGTTCCCTAAGCATTTTACATTGTTTGCACAAAATAGCATTGCTTGCCTTCTAACAGTCAGTTCAATGACAGCTGAAATGAGTTTATCTCATACTGCTTAGTGTCAGGTGCATTCTAACAGCTTTCCTGTCTCCTTTTGAGGGCTAATTAAGGCATTCTTCTCCCTTGTTTAATATTTACATTTAAACAGCTGCATCTCATTTGGATATAATGCAACGATGGCACCTGGCTTTCTTTCCCTGAGTTGATTCTGGGAGCTTTTTTTCCTCCCCCTCCCTTCACTAAGGATCCAAAGTGGTTATTTTTGTGCTTATGTAGGGAAACGAACCAAAGCGGCTGTAAATGGAAAGAGCTGCTATTCATTCACAAACAGGGTGCATCTTCCCAGGCTTCTTCGCAGCAAGCCTCCTTAGGATACACCAGATGAGAGCAGAATGCAAAGCAGCATCCTTGAGGCTTTTATCAGGCTGCTCTGTTGGTTGGGCCCTGCTCTCCACTGGGGAGTTTGTTCGTTGTTCCAGTGGTGTTTTGCTTTTTTTTCTCCACGTGAAATATGAGTTTGCAGGAAAGAGAAAAGAACAAAGCCTAAGCATTATGTCAGTAGAAGTACATGGCAAATGTGCATGTGGCAATTCCATAAAACCTCTTACATATTAGTAGGAAACAGAGAGGTGCAGCCTGCTCTGCCCTCACAGCTCCCCAGAGGCACAGGTTCTCTGTGAAGAAGATCTCCCAGTGGGGAGAGCAGGCCAGGCTTCATCAGATACTTTTCACAAGGTCAGGGCCTGGTAGAGGTACTGCCTTTTTGGATTCCTTCCATATTTGCAGATGTCCATCTCTACCTAGGTGACTTTTTAACATTATGGATAAGAATGAAACATTCTTCCCAAGAAGTTTGCAAAGACTGAAGGGCAAAGACTTAGCTTCATATAATAGGATCACAGAATCATAGGGGTTAGAAGGATCTCTGGAGATCAAGTCCAACCCCCAGCTAAAGCAGGTTCCACAGGAGGGCATCCAGATGGGTCTTGAATATCTCCAGAGAAGGAGACTCCACAACCTCCCTGGAAATATCTCCCTGGAATAAATCCTCCCTGGAGTATATCTCTGTGTGAGAAATATCATTACCTATTTTTTTTAATCAGTAAAGAGCTACTGGAGACAACACATATTAAGTGTGTTTTACAGCAGTAATGCACTGAAGTGTGGTAATGCAGGTAGTCAGTAATAATGATATAAATGCATATGAGAACTAATGATGGTGGAAAAAAATACTGTGATCATAAGTTTAAAGGCTGTAACTTTTTAACTAAGCAGTTGATTTCAATTCCTCAAAGGAAAGGGAGAAAGAAAGGCCTTTACCCCTCAGAACATGCTGAAAAGAGAAGCAACTGAATTTGAGCTGAAGGCAGGGTATGGGAGCTGCCCCACAGCTGCAGAGCACTGCTCTGTGGGCCGGCTGCTGAAGGACAACAGGGGACGCACTTTGCCAAGGAGTTTCACAAAGACCTAGTGACAGCAGAGCAGGCTTGGGAGCTCGAGGCTGATTCTTCTTGCTCTGCCAGGACTGGATCAGCCTGCAGATGGGTCCCTTTATTTTGTCTCAGGTCTGTCTCTGCCCTTCATCCCTTCCCATGGAGGAACCAGACTGGAAGCCCCTTCTCCCATTCCCATGTTCCTTATTTTGCACCTGCTTTTCAACCCTAATTTTCCATGTTATGATGGCTCCTCAGCCTGTCTCCTTCCTCTCAGTGCCTGCACTCTGCTAGCCCACTCCTTCCTCTCGTTCTTCTTCCTCCTCCCTTCTGCCAGCCTCAGGCTCCTTGAGCTGAAGTGCACTTTCTTCCTAGCACCTCCTCATTCCCCTCTGATTTCAGAGAAATAACTTATTTCCAGCTTCCCAAGGGTCAGTTTGGAGAGCTTCAAGAGATGCTCTACTCACTCAGGCAGGGATAGGTCTGTAACAACAAAAACTGGAGGAAAATAAGATAAATCCTGCCTGAATAATCTCAGTACAGGAGTATGAAAGGACTTTTTAGCAGATTTAATTGTGGAGCTACAGCAAGTCTCAGCATGTGTAAATTGCATTTTTTCCCAGAGGGCTTGTATCTGGGCAAGTTTTCAGAAATGACAAATGGCACATTTGGTCCTGGAGGCCAGATCTTCCAATCCAAATTTCATATCTATGCATGAAATTATGGGACAGTAGATCCTCTAAACAGGAAGAGCATCAAGGGAGACTTCACCTGACTACATATGAATATCTTTATCTGAACATGCAGTTACTGAACATCAAGAGCACTCAGATTGAAGTAGGCAGGCACTTCTAAGACAAATTACTAAAATAGTCCAAATGCATAATGAAGCTTCTGTTCATTACGAAGGTTTCCCAGAAAGACCTCACATACAAATATCTAGACCATAGATATCTAAAATAAGGTGGAAGGAATCTGATATCTGCATTCAACCTGAGCAATCTCCTTTCCAATTTCTTTCTCAAAAATACCCAAGGGATATTTACAGAACCATTCTATGCAGAAATAAGCGAGCCCTGACTACTGAGTATTACCAGAGCGTTATTTATGGAAAGAGCCAAGCAATCCTAAAAACACAAGCTGCTCCTTACTACCCAGACTGTTATTATTCATCTTTTCAACTGGAAAACATCAACCTTTTATGTTACAGCAGAAGTACTCCATCTCTTAGGAACAGGACTGCACTGAGCACAGTCTGTTGGTCCTCATCATACATTCTGCATACTTAAGTTTACTGTTTCCTCAAACATAATAATATAACCACATGGGAACTAATTACATTGTTCATTATTTAAAAACTGAAGCTTTTTATACAGCCTGTCCTTCTTTGCACAAAGGCTTATGACCAACTTGAACAGTATGGCAAAGTTTGGAACTAGGAGTTGGTGTCATTGCCAGCTTTTATTATGATAAAAAATGAGGAATAAATGAAGCGGTTGTCATCTCATTCTGGTTTTAATAGAATTTTCTTTCCATTGGAAGAGTCAGCTCCATCAGTACCTAAACTTGCCTCAGGAATATGTTGATTTTAACAAACAACTATCAAAAGGCAGTCTTTAAATCTCTCAGTTCAATTCAAGTGATTTTGAAGTGCTTCATGGAGAGTAACTGAATAATTTTTGAATTTGAGTAATTGCATTCAATAAATGTTTCTCTGAGAATGTAAAAGCATTTTACTCGGGTTTGTAAATTTTGTTCCACTTCAGCTTCTGGATTATCGTTTTCATACTGTGGCTGTGCTTTACATTTCTCCCTATCCAGGTTGGCAGGCATCTCTCACTGCAAATCCCTCTTTTTGTTATTAATAATAGACCTTGACCTGTTCTCTCTTTCAGAAACAGTTCAGCCTGCATCAAGTCTGCATGTGGGGAAGATAATACATGGTTTGATCCATGTTAAAAAATCATGGTGAGATTTTCTTTGAACATCAGTAAACCTATTCTATGGAGCGGGAGCTTATATCCCTATGAAAACTTAACCAAAAAGATCTTTTGAAAAATTGTTTTTCCCACAAACTAAAAAAAATATTTTTGAACCTATTTCAGTTCCTGATGCTATATCCTCTCCCCACACAGCAGAGTTCATTCCCCTCAGCAGCCATAGGGCACAAGGGATGTCAGTGCTACAGCCCCACAGTAAGAGAGCATATCCAGGACTCAGGAGTACCAGGAAGGGCCAGCATTGAGACTGGGAGGCATTTTGTCCACTCTGTGACCTCTGTGACCATCTTTCAGGCACCTAGGTTGTGCAAGGGTGGGTTTTGTTTGTTTGTTTGTTTGTTTTTTGTTTTTGTTTTTGTTTTGTTTTGTTTTATGGAGAATGTCAAAGCAAGATGGAGAAAAACAGAAGGATATTGGGGTGGGAAGGGAAAATGGTGACTTATAGCTGGGTAGGACATAACTTATTAGGATTTATAGGAGAGGAAATATTAGATATGTAAACTGAAATTAAAACCAGTGGGGTGTTGTACAGCTAGCAGCTGATTAAGACAGTAGGATGTATGTGTGATACTGGGGAGTTAGGGCTAGTGTCTCTGTCTATTCATACTTTCTGATAAAATATGTGGTCAAATGATCAGAGAACACCAGGGAGGTGGACCAAAGCCACAGCTGAGGAAAGGGAACAGATGAAGAGGGTACAGTGGAGGCAGACAATCATTGGACTGGGACTGTGAAGGGAAAATACTAAGGTCAGTGTCAAGACAGACTAACAGAGCACCTGAGAGAAAGGCTAAGTTGTGGGGAAACGGATCCTTGCCCAGGAGCTGGCAGGACTTGTAGAGAGGGCTTTAAACTAGATATGAAGGGGGTAGGGGATAAAACCAGGCCTGCTAGAGATGAGCCTGGGGGAGCGGCAATGNCAATGTTTTGTAGGCAGGAATATATATATATATATATATATAATAGCAGTTATATAGGCGGGAACTCAGAACACCTCATTTTCATTCCTACCTCTGTCAGCAACGAGCCATGTGACTCAAAATACCAGCTCTCATACTCTTCCCCACACACTTTAGTCTTAAATGGAAAGATTACAGTGTCAAGAGGTAGTGTTTTTTTCTCCTTTGAGTTTGCAAGTATTTTACATGTTACAAACATAATTTGGAAGGAGGTTAAAGCTTACCCGCCCTCAATATCCTCTTTTTTTTTGCATGTCAATCAAGAGGCACCCTATACATTCAAATCCCATAGCTTTCTATACATAGTATCTTATATTAGAATACAGTTGCACATGCCCATCAAGACTACCTATTTCTTATCAATTGCTCCCTCATGTGGTGATCTGTTAATATTATGAATAGTTAATGTAAAGTGTTTTTCAATAAACACACACAAGACCAAGAGCGTGCTGGCTATTAATCCACTTTAAATACAGATATGTGAATAACTAGGTCTGATGAATGTAACTGCTTGTTCCCATCAACGGAATCACCCTGTTCCACAGTAGAAGAGATGTTTTGCAGGACCTGTGTGTCTGGAAAGTGTGCTGTAAGCAGCAACTGGAGCATTAATGCCACTACAGTACTGTGTTTAGGGCCATATTGTCTGTTGCTGTTTTTACAAATGGATATTTCCTGTGGATATGGCACTAAATTGTGGGCGCCACAGCAAAGGTTCCCGGCCTTGTCATTCCCATCAGGTGTACGTATCCGATAATGAACAATAGCTGCCATGACTTCTTGTATTCCTGGCTTGTTATCTCGGTATACATGAGAGAACTTGTCAAATTTGAAAGAAAAAAATATGTCACAATGATAAGACTATAACAGCACATCTCATGAGCAGATAGGATAAACCAGAGCTGGAATGCCAGACCACCAGATCAGTATCATTCAGTTGTTACCTCTGATCAGTGTGGGTCTGAGCATATACTTGTGCCTGTCAGGTGAAGTCCTCTCAGGATCACTCCCAACTGCTAACACAGATTCAACTCACTCTGTATCATCACTTTTCTATTCTACACAAGTGGAAATGGGCTAACCCTGCACACTGCTTTCTTGGTAGGTTTATTATTGCCTCTTCTGGAGCTATCAGACTCCAGACTCTGTCTTGAAAAGATCTGGCTTCAGTTTCACCTAATGGATCAAAATATCAAGTATATACTTGCTTTGGATCAAAATAGGTAGTGTGAATGATTTAAACCGGAAAAGGGTTGTTTACATGCTTGCTTCTTTGCCCTTTTAAAATGTCTTCAGCTTTTTTNTCTGAAAGAGTGGTCAGGCACTGGAATGGGCTGCCCAGGGAGGTGGTGGAGTCACCGACCCTGGAGGTGTTCAAGGAACATTTGGATGTTGTGTTGAGGGATATGGTTTAGCGTGTACTATTGATGATAGGTGGATGGTTGGACTGGATGATCTTATAGGTCTTTTCCAACCTTAGTGATTCTGTGATTCTGTGATTCTGTGATTCTGTCTTGAGACTGGAAACCTTCACAGGGAATAGGAGTTTCTGTGGGGTTACATCAAGGTGGCCTTTAAGGTATTTCTGGTACCATGGTTATGTTGGCCAATTTGTACCCATCCTACTCTGCTATTTCCTGCCTCTGTAACCAATCCACCTGTATGAAGAAGGGGATACTAGAGCAATGTTTTATCAATCTTTTATTGCTTGTCCATCTAAATGGAGTAATTTAATGCTGAAAGGATGACAGTCTGTATGGAAGCAAATCTACTACCTGAAGTCATGTGCTGAGCTCTGACCATACTGCAGCAAAAAAGACACAAGAGAGAAAAGAAGATTCCAGAGAAATTGACTGACAGGAACCGAGAAAAAAACAAAAACAAATGGGACAATTTGTTTCACGAAGAGAAGATAAATAAGAAGCTGCAAAGAAGAAACACAAAAACTTATGAGGATTAGTAAGGTGGTAAGTCACAGAATCATACAGTCATAGAATTGCAGGGGTTGGAAGGGACCTCAGGAGATAATTGAGTCCAACTCCCCTGCTAAAGGTCTCACAGGTAGGAGTCCAGATGGGTATTAAATATCTGCATAGAAGGAGACTCCATAACCTCTCTGGGCACCCCTTTCCAGTGCTCCATCACCCTTACCATAAAGAAGGACACTGGAATGGAATACTCTTGTATGCTTTTTCCATTAATTTGTCTTAACAGCTGACATCTGGGGAAAATGAAAGGCAGTAAAAGGAAATGTGTTTTTCCTGCTTGGCCTATAGGACATCTTCACATGAGACAACACAGCCAGGATCTCAGCATGACTCAAGAATGAAACAAATATTTGCATGAATGAGACCATGCTAAGTTGCAGGCTTATAAACTGTGAACAAATCTAAAAGTTTGGAGAGGATGGAAGTTCTCCACCTCAGGATATTTACCAGATTTTAAAGCAAGAAAAAAGCTTCTTCCTTAGGAGCTGCTTGTGAGATTTCCAGACTCCTATTACTATTCACTGCAACTTTATAATATAATGACATTAAATGACTCCTCTTTTTGTTGGTTTCCTGTACTTGCTGTCAATAAGCAGTTTTTGTTCAGGCTGTCCCTTCATATGAACATTTCTGGCTCTGTTTGAGCAATTGTAGTGATATGCTGGTCACTGACAGGCAACTCTTATGTTGATGTGTGTCTGAAGAACGCCTGGTGACTTCTGACATGGAAATGGGCATTAAACACATTACGGAAATCTGGCTTGTACCCAGCTAGAACTGCTGCTGTTAGCACTCTGGAATAGGTGCTTTAGTTCAAAATCTGGTCTCCCTCACATAGGACTGGAGATCTCATGCTGTGTACAGGCTGTTGCACAGATTCTACTGCTGTGAGTTCTGCTCTACTCTGGGGAAAGATTAACACTTCTTTGGGCAGCACACCACGCAGGTGCTTATATTGCAACACATGGCCAAATTCACAGTAGGAATTGACACTTGAGGACCACCACAGGAGAACGTTATTGCAGATACCCCAGTCTTCCCAAGCGTGAAATTTCAGTGTTTCAGATCCAAAAATAGCCAAAGAATGTGAGTTCTAGGAAATTGTGCATACTTAAACAGGTCATTACATCAATGTTTTTCATTCCAGCTGTCTCACCTCTGTCTGCCGCTTACAGACTATAGCAAAGAGAAATATTCCCATTCCCAGAAATAGGGCCAATAAGTGTTTTAAAATGATACATGGGCTCCTTAGTGTGTACAAATACAGGATATTCTTTTGGATTAGAAACAGCACATTCCACCCAAGTCCCTCAAGGATGCCTATGTTAGTGTTTCCATTTAGAGGAAGACTGTGATTTTGAAGCAAATTTTCTATTATCTCTATTTGCTGTGAAGGTCCAGAGGAGGGCCACAGAGATGATCAGAGGGCTGTAGCACCTCTCCTATGAAGACAGGATGAGAAAGTTGAGCCTGAAGAAGAGAAGGTTCCAGGAAGACCTCATTATGGCCTTCCAGTACCAAAAGGGACCCTGAAACAAAATGAAGAGGGACTTTTTTTACAAGGACATGAAGTGATAGGACAAGGGGTTCTTTTAAACTAAAAGAGAGCAGATTGAGATTGGATATAATGAAGAAATTCCCAAGTCATCCAATGATTCTGTGATTCTATAAATGTACTGGATGTTGGACCCTAATCATTAACTCTTACTACTGTAGATCTTATTTGTTCACATTATTCAATAAGTAGACACAGCAGAAGTCACCAGTCTATCCAGACAGGCATAAGATAAATGATTATGTAGAAACTACTGTTCAGCTGCTTTTTCAGATGCTCCAGGATTCCTAGGAGCTCGGCCAAAATGACAACACACTGATGGTTTATTTTTCTTCAGAGGTACAAAGGCATTTATGGTATCTAATCATTGTAAGAGAGGAAAAATAAGAGTCCTCTAAAATCATGGGCACTATTTTAGGTAACCAGTTGTACTTTTTTCTCTCTTTTTTTTTTTTTACACTTATGATTGCTATCAGCATTTCCTTAGCAAGTAGTTATATGCCAAGCTACTAAATAGGATCCTTAATTTTGGTGTGACGCTTGGGGGATACAAAGTATAATGTGACTGTTAAGTATTATTAATCTGAGCAGAGAAAGCTGATTAATGAGGAAGAGTTTCTGCCTTTTAGCTCTGGGATGGAAGGTACTATAATAACTTTTTATGTAAAGACCTTGTGGTGAAATCCTCTTTTTGCAACATCATAATTTTCAGCTAATTTCTTTGTGTAGTGTCATAGGAACCAAAATACTTTCCATCTTTAAGTGATTACGTGGGCAATAAAATACTGAGTTAGACAGTTGGCATAGTACTTCATAACGTAAAGAGAAATACTGGTTCTCTGGAGAACAGGCAGGTGAGCCTTGACTTGTCCTTATTTCAATATTGACAGCAGTTGGAATTTTTATTGTAACATTATTTGTGTTTAAAGTTTTTCTAAAATTCCCCATTCCTTTACACTCTACTTTATAAAGAACAAATTCTAAACTTCATCATTGTAAATGCAATTAGTTCAAAAGGTTTTAAATTATAATTAAAACAACAACAACAACAAAACACCATACTTCCTTTTAAAAAAAAAAAAATTGTGATTTCTGTAACAATTCCAACAAATTTTGGGAAAAACTACCTTCAGCTGGCTATAAAGAAATCATCTGAATTATGTCCTCAACTTCCATCTTCTTTTATGATTTCTAGAAAGGAAAGTCCTGCTGTTGCTCACTGCTCAGACCACTCCTCATCAGTTTTACAAATGTACAACTGGGCACTGTCTTGGTATGTTGAAGTCAGAACAAGATTCATGGGATTGACTCCTCTCCACTTTCCAGTTTGACCCTAAAATTTTCACTGGCACTGTGGAATTGCCTCTGGCGTAGACTGATAATGTCAGGAGGATGGAGGAAAGAAGGACTGGACTATGCAGCTAAATTAAGGTAATTCTACACAGACAGGAGGACCATTTACAGGATATGAATATATACCAAAATACAAGTATAAATTTACAGTTTCTCAGTATTAAAATGAAGCAAATAGTTCTCCAGATGTGTCTGGCCTATGGAGGCCATTTATTCACAGGTTATCTTAATGTGCAAACATGCTCATTCAACATAGAATACAGGGATTTTATTCTTGAGTACCTTTGCATACGTAAGTCACTCATGAGACCAAGACAAAAGTCACAGTATCTAAAAGGTAGAAAATACCAGTGTCTAAATTTGGTAATGAGTCAATTTTAACTCAGTGCTACTGGACTTGAGAAACAGAATCCAAAATACTTTCCTTTAGAAAGGAGAGACAGCAGACCTATTCATTGAAAATTGGGGTTGGGGGGTGGCGGGGAATTATGTTTTCACATACCATAAGACCAGAAATTATGACACAGTCCTGTGATAATGCAGATCTCATAGTTTTATAAATATATTCCTGTATTTGCGCTTCAACTCCTAATCTGTTATCTTCATTGCAAAAATGAACTGAATATCCTCAATCTGAACTGATCCGAATTTACCCTAATGGTAACACTTAGCAGCCTGCTATCAAGTAATCCTAAAAATTTCTCTTGGGCAGGAAAAACAGGGTGAGTTTACTATGATAGTCACTGAAAAAATACTGCACTGAATTCACACTTGATCATTTACGGAGTCCTTGACCTTCTCTTTGGGTTTGTGGCCACCAAACAGACTGCAGGTACTCCTTGTTCCGCTGCTACCCTACAGAGCAGCAGCACCAGATTTGTGCTCCTCTTTAGTAATGTTTTCCCCATGCATGTAAACCTCCTCAGGCATACCAACACACTGATTACTCATGGATTATCTTTTCCAGGCTATTGCTTTCCACAACAGAATCCCCCACACTACAGTTATAATCTATGCTGCTTACACGTGTTATTGTACTAAATTATTACAAGTTATCTGAACTACTGTAAATTTCCCAGCAAGTGATCTTATATTTCTAGAAGATGTAACTGTAAATATTTCATAGGAAATCATTTCATAAAATAGATTTTGATATGTTTTTCCTTAAGCAAGTTCTACCTCATCTCTGACTTAAAACATTCTATTGTTACCATATAAATTAAGTTGAAAGCAAAGAACTTGTGGTAACGTCTCTCTAATTCTGCCAAGAAATATATCCTTAAATAAACACGTTTCATTCCAAACCTTGCTTTGAGACCTCAGGCGGCCACAGGTCAGATTTTCCATATTACTAACACTCAGGCTTTTCCAGGAGTAATATGAACAAATAAATTCTAAAGAAGCAACAGCTGATGATCAGGGCCTGACATCACAGTTTGGATGCTGTACACAAGGACTGCCATAAACTTTGCAGTTTTCAGTTGGACCAGTGTTGCACCATTTCCTACAATCTCTGCCCATCAGACAGGCTTCATCAGCACCGCCTCAGTGTGTAAGGTATTTTTTGTGCCATGTGTTGGTAAGCTTTATGTAACAATCTCGTTATGTCACATAGCTTCTGGTTTTGTAGGCTTGATAAAACTTGCTATTATGTTCTACAAATGGCTTCTGCTGGCATCAGCTCCTATCAGTTCTTAACAGTATTGGCATTCAATTAGGCAATGGGGAAAAAACATTTCCCGTCACCCGCACTAGTGAAGCAAGGTATTACAGCACTGGGAACTTCTTCTTAGCCTTCCCAGTGATAATAACAGAAGTAACAGGACTTTTCTTTGGGTATTGATTGAAATGATCTAATTCTGATTACCAGAACCTGTAAACAGCTTCTCCAGAGTGAGGAGGATTTAATTATTTCCGGAAGAAAGAGTTATGTAAATCTGAAGTGTAGTAGGTGTGCATATGGACTAAATATTCCTGCAGTTCTTCAGCCTGTACTTCTCTCTTTTCTTATATTGCAGAAAAGTAAAAACAACAAAACATCAAACCAAACCAAACAAAAAAGGAAAATGAAACAGAAACATTGGAGGCATGAGCAGAAAGAATACACAGGAGATAGGACTCTATCTGGCAGGCAGTTGAACACCATGTAGCCCCACATGCTTCTCCTTGAAGCCGAAAGATGCCAGCGGAATTCACAGCACTGAGGTGAGCCAGAAAAAGGACAGCAGGGCACCTCACAAAGCTTCAACAAAGAAGAGATGGTGAAAGAAAAAGGTTCCAGATTATATCCTGCTTAATATGAACAAGATTCTTGTAGAGACAGCATCCAGTGCTATGTGGATGGGGATAAAAGAACAGTGAGTGTCATTGATGCAGATAGCCCCGCATCAGCTTTCTCATGTATGTCCCCAATCCTTTCATCATTATCCAATAACACATTAAAATATCTTGATCAAAATTCTGCCAAAGTTAGATTAGCATGAGCATACAAAGAGATAGGCAAACCAATATTCCTATTTTAGGGGATTCCCTGCTAAGCTTAAAACAAACAATACCAACATTAATATTTCTATTAATATTAAATAATTACAAAAGAGGTGTAAGATCTCATGGCTGACGATAAGTCAAGCTGCAGCCAGCCCACTCTTGCCTGTGCTCTTGCATACAGGATTACTGTGATCAACAGCAAAGACAAAATTGGTTTCCTGAAGCATGTGTAGGGAGAATTTACCCATGGCAGGCTAATTCTAGGCACTGAGTCTCCCTTTATAATCCATGAAACGCAATAAACACTTTTAGGAATAATTCATAGGATTTAGACATCTATTCTGGGCTTAGATTAGTTGAACTCCAAAGGTGCTTATTTCTATCTACTAAATATAAATGAGGATAGCGTGATGAGCTGAGATGTTAACAGCTACATTTGAGGCATCAGATCTTAGATGAGATGAACCACTCTTAGGAATCCAGCTTCTTGTCTGCTTTAGCTTTTCCTGAATGCATGACCTGGCATTTGGCTTTGTTAGAACACACTGTTCAGATAGGCCCAGCTCAACAAGTAGTGTGACATTCAGCAGATTAATATGCAATTGTAGACTTTTTTCACTGGTTTCTGGGTCACTGTGTATATTGGTTATGTAGATCTGTGCAGAACAGTACTGGAAACATTCCTATTCAGTGATGACTCCTTATGATTTGCAGCAATATTTGCAATATTAAGATATGTAACATTGCTTCTTCAGTCAATCCCCGCCAAAAAGTGAGCTTCTTTCTCTGTTCTATAATAGTAGGAATACAAACATGGTTCTTGGCAGCTGTTCTCCTTCAGAGTGTTTCATTAACAAGATTATTACTCAAGGACCTCTCTTTTCAAGAACTTACATATAAGGTAGCCAAATGGGACCTCTAGGAGTTATTGCAGTCCCATCACAATTACCACATTCCCATCATGTAAAGGCAACAAGACAAAGCGAGCTCTCTAATGTAAGCAACTATTACATTTGTTCTAAATAGTTTGTAATGTTTTTCAAAAAGTTTTCCCCTCTTAGCTATCTATATTTCACAATTTCTAATATACAAAAGATGTTATTCTCAACCAACACTTTAAACTATTGTTAATAACACTGATTCTTTTGTTTCCAGTTTGGCTTTGGTCCTACATCCCACAGAAACACTGTGGAATGTCCCTTCACTTAGCCCAGATGGATAAAAGGTTCATAGCTGCCTTACAGACCTGCACTCAACAGGAAGCAAATGCCTAAACATATGGGTCATAGGTTTCAGCAATACAAGTCAACCTCAAAGTGTTGTTCAGTGCAACTAAATGCTGAAGTCCTAAAGTCTTCTTAGGTTGGTCAATTTTGAGAAGCCTTGGAAGAATTAGGGGTTTCATTTTTCCCAGCTGAGCCCAAAGTATGAGAATTAACCCTGAGGTTAACACTTGGCCAAATTCTTCCTTAAGACACCAATGGAAATACAATAAAACTTTATTTGACTCCAAATTAAGATGAAAGCTGCCTCCTAATGCAATTCTCATTGCATCAAAACACAAATAACACTATTGCAGGAAAACAGTTTCCTTTCTTTGTGCTCCAGACGAAAAAAATTAACAAGCTGGAAGTAATTCTCTTCAGCTGAGGATGAATACATGGCATTTGCATCTCGTAGAAATCACGTGTAACAGTCATATTTCTGAGTATGGCCTACATAAGTACAGGAACCTCGTTATCATATCATCAACAGACAATGTATTACTATGGCCAAGTCTACCGGTGCTGTACCAATGACCATCAGTGACAAGGTGATCTGAACAAGCAGATGCAGAGGAATTAATCTAAATGGGAGTCTGTTTCATCATTTTCTTTGTACTGTTAGCACAGTGTGCTGCTAATTTTGACAAGGATTTAAATTATTGTGTTCAAGTAGTTGCTAAATTGATCAAGAAACCTTGCATAACTTCATTCTGTGCATCTTAGAGTCTTCAGCATCATCCAACAGGAAGACCACTTTTCTCCTCTGATTGGGCAGTCCTATAGGAAGCTCCTTTTCTTTTTCTGAGTCAGTGGTGAGAGGAGTGTAAAGACAAAGACTGCAGCCTTGGTGCATTCTGATGATTCTGCTTCATGGCATAGCTTGTCTGGACCTACCCTAACAGGAAATTTCAGTGCTGAGTGTCTTAGGTATGATTGCACTAAGGCTGAAAAGTACCCACCTCTTCAGTTCAGATGAAATTAATCATCTTGAGAAGCTGAAGGTATCAAAAGTTACAATAATCAAGGCTTAGCAAGTGCCTCTAAATATTAATGCTCTTCTTTTGACCAATGAATAGGATAGACAACATTTCAATAATAAAGATGTTTATTTGTTTTTTAATCAATTTAAAAAAAACAACAACTGGAAAGTGATGCAAAACTTCAAGTTGAGGATGTAAATTTAGTTTTTACATTAATGTTTTTTGGGTGCATGATGCCTCCTTGAAATGTGTCTCATCTGAGTATCTGCATATAGATTTTTATATGTGATCTTAACTCTAATTATAATTAATGGAGATCTAAGATTCAACACTTTCCACCAGATAAGAGTCAGGTGATACTTGAGATGCCTCAAGATACCTAAGACTTCCATCTAGATCTGAAAAGTCCTGTGAACATCTCCTTGACTGGTATCAAGAGCCAGGTGGGTACAATGGGCAGCATCCCTGGTGGTCTGAGGTTAGGCAAGTAAATTCATATTCCCCGGATTTCAACAGATTGTAACAAGATCTTGGATACCTCTCTCAATTGTAGCTACATCTGGACACCTACATCTAGTGTCTTAGTAGCGCACTGATTGTCACGTTCTTCATCCATAATCTGATTGTGAGCCTGGATCCTTTGCACGCAGCTCATGACAGGTACTCAGCAAACATGAGAATTACCTAACAATGTCATAGAATCATAGAATCATAGAATCATTAAGGTTGGAAAAGACCTCTAATATCTAGTCCAGTCATTCACCTACATCACTGTTGCCCACTAATCCATATCCCTCAGTAACATATCTACTTGTTTCATGGCACCTCCAGGAACAGTGACTCCACCACTTCCCTGGGCAGCCTGTTCCAGTGCCTGGTCACTATCTGGGGGAATAAATTTTTCCTAATATTCAACCTGAACCTCCCCTGGCACAACTTGAGGCCATTCTTGTGCTATCACTGGTACCTGCAAAAAGAGGCTGACCCTCACCTCAATACAACCTCCTTTTAGGGAGTTGAAGGAGCAATAACATATCCCCTGAGCCTCCTCTTCTTCACAAAAAACAACATCAGAATGCTATTAGTTAAGCCTTAAAGCAACACTGTGTTTGCCCCATGCGCTGTGATGAATGCTTTTAACTAACAGATGACTTTGTTCAGCAAATCAGTTCACACAAAGCCAGACAGAAGCAAATTATCAGAATCACCATCTTTTGTTACCAAAGTACAGGGGAGAAGCAATGCCCATTGCAAAATGGTAGATTTCAAACTTAAGGAGAGTAGATTTAGGTTGGATTAAAGAAAAAGTGTTTTACAGTGAGGGTGGTGAGGCACTAGGACAGGTTGCCCAGAGATGTGGTGGATGTCCCATCCCTGGAGACATTCAAGATCAGGCTGGACGAGGCTCTGGGCAACCTGATCGAGCCGTGGATGTCCCTGTTCTTTGCAGAGGACTTGATGACCTTTAAAGGTCCCTTACAACTCTAAGGATTCTATGATTCTGTGATTCCATGTGAGGTGCTGCCACACTGCATCATGCTGTGTTTCTCCTGATTAATGACAAATCTCATTTTAAGGCTGCTCATCTCTTCAGTGACCAGTAATATTCAAGTGTTATTTTGTTCTGCATAGCCATGACCACGTTATTTTTAAGATATTTGCTATAAATAAATAACGTTAAATTTAATGGTAATTTATGCCTTTTTACTGCCTGAACAAGCATTTCATGACTTGGATGGCAGGCATAGTGTCTTAGTCCAGCAGAAAGACCCTGCGATAGTAACCAGCAATGAGAAGAAATTGAAGCATGTAGTGAGGTGAGGAGGTACCTCAATCAGCCTTGCTTGGAGATGTCTTTCCCAAACTCAGCTGAGGTGCTCAGCCACCCCTCAGCTTGTATATCCTGGGCAGGTAGGCGTGCAGGTCTGAGATATTGGCTAACGGTGTGTATGGGAGGTGAGTTACATACTGACCTCAGACTCGAATTAGAGTTTACCACATAGCGGAAATGTGGCCCACACAACCTGGAGTTTTACAGCTATTAAGAAGCATCTGAATTTTGTACCATAAAGAGACATAATTTGATTCTGCATTAAATCCTTTCTGCAACACTCTTTCCTACTCAAAGCAGGATATATATTTTTAATACTCTTGTTATTTACTTTTTATATTGTTCTCTGTTGTAAATTGGGAAAAAAAAGTTATATCATAATCATTAACATATTTTTATTTTCTGAGCAATCAATTGGATTTTTTTTGCTAAGTAAACTCATTGGAAGTTGACATTTGGCTGTTTTTCTTCTGGATAAACTTGCTTTTACAAAGGAAAACTATTTCTCTTAAATGTTATGATCAGTTCTCAAATCTTTACAAGAGTGTACCAGAGCATTAGTGTTAATGACCAAAGAAGTATGCTAGAAAATAAAAAAGTGTAGTATATCTGCTGCAGTCCTGAGGTGGAAAAATGGATATTCTTGCAACAGAAAGCTGCCAGTCATAAGAAATTAACTGTGCCTATTCTTGAAGTAAATCTTAGTATATTAAAGCCTTCCAAAGGTTTGGATTTAACTAGATAATCAGTGTGATGGACAACATCACATTTGAACATATTGTACAAGACTACACTATCCTACAAGATTTGTGAGCTTTAGTAATTCATGCATTTATTGATCTCCAATAGCTTAATAATTTGTATACATTTTATCAATTCTTCAAATATTAGTACTAATTTTCTATCACATAATAAACTTCACAGTTTCATTTCAGCCCTTAGCTTTAAAAATTATTCCAGTAGGGTGAAAGTAATGTTACAGCTGGTACATCAATTTTCACCTAATTCTGAGGAAGTAAAGCTCTTCAAAGATTTAACCTCTTTGGGAGCTTATTCCCTAGAAATAGTTTTATCCTATAACTTTAATACAATTCAGTGGGAAATATTTGACCAAAATCATTTTGTTCCCTCCATTGTTGGCTGGTATCTCTGTTAGAAAAATCCTTGTGTAAAACGGCACAGGTGGAGGACTCGACCTAGAATGGTGCCCTGGAGCAGCACATTACCTTCCTCCCCATCGGCAACCACAGGCTGTTTTGAAACTGTCAAAGTCTCATTCTCACTTCCAGCTGAGTTAGAAGGGACATTTGACAATGAGAGGGCTGGTGTATGTCTTGGTAAGCTTGAAAAACTGTAAGAGGCCAGTTCAGAGAGCTTGCAGCTACAACTCCTTAAAACCTGCTCTCTCATATTCCAAAAATAGTTTAGATTTTGATAACTAACCTTAATATAAACTACAGAAGGGTCATTGGGTGAGGAGAGCACATTGAATTGTTTCATTCTTGAGATTTTGACAACTTGCTGCTCAGTACAAAAGCAAAGTTCATACTAAATATGATTTGTAATGAATAGTTTGATCTGTTCTATTCATATCAATGACTGATGTGAGTTTATATCAATGTATATACATCATAACAGTTTCAATAAGCATGCAAACCATAAAGAATTTCTTGTACTGTAGCAAAGTGTCTAGTTCTGTAAAATAAGGACTCTCGATAGTGATCACTGACAGTGATTTCAATGGGCTTTCCTGAAACTGTGATGGCTTGCAGAACAAGGTTTTAAGGGTAAACTTATGACTTCAGATAGGCCACCACTGCTGCCTTCCCACTCAATATTTTATAGCCTGTCTGACAGAGATCCAATATTTTTTTCTTCTTTTCCCGGGGACAAAAGCATAATGATGAAAGCTATTTTTATGACCTTTTCTAAATACGTAGTTTGATATGAAAATATACTCTTCCTTTGGCCAACAGAGCACTATGATTAGTGGATATTGTTCTGCTTCTACAGCTTTGCTTTTCATTCAGTTGTGCCTCTGTGATACAGTCGAAGCCCTTTACAGTTTTCCCATAGGTAAATGTATGTGAAAGTTACATATCTGATGGATGCAAAACCAGCTCTGGATCATTACCTTCCAAAATATTTGTTCCTGGCCAAAGGCAAAAAAGTCCAAATATCTTCTCAAAAGGAAGCAAAACAGCTGTTCTTCAATGGTGTTTGTCCCACTTATTGTATAGCAGGTGTCCTATTCATGTTTTCTTAAAACAATATAACTCAGAGAAGTGAGTTGTCTTAAGGACTGTATCACTTGGGTGTTTTTCCTGTCAACAGAAACACTGGAATGAAAAGTACAGGTGGTAAAAAGTGAGGGTACCAAAAGCAGGTAGCACAGAATTCATTCTTTCTGCAATAAGATGACCAATTGGATTCATTCAGAACATATGGGAGGAGAATATCAGAGAGGCAGACATTTATGATTCGTGTAGTTACAAGGCAATTCTGAAGTGTCTGATTTACTCACAGTGCCTTGCATTATACTCAAAGAGGCAAATAACTGCTCCTGACATCTTCTCTCACCTCTCAGGGAAGTAGGAACAGAGCCTTTTGCAGCAAAATCTTTAACTGGCTCCTGTCCATAACGAAGTGTTCAGGACTAGATTTGCCCATGCCTCAGGTAGAAACAGCCTGCTGGGCTGGAGGGACAGATTGTCACTACCTGTGCTGGCCCAAGGACACTAGTTTCACCTCCAGGCTTCTCATTCTGTCACTTACCTCCTCTCCTTGGAGACATTTGCTGATAATACAAAGCTGGGAGGAGTGGCTGACACACCAGAAGGCTGTGCTACCATTCAGTGGACAGACTGCTGAGTTGGGCAGAGAGGAACCTGATGAAGTTCAACAAGAGCAAATGTAGAGTCCTGCAGCTGGGTAAGAATAACTGCATGCATCACTACTGGTTAGGGGATGACCTGCTGGAGAGGAGCTCTGCAGAGAAGGACCTGGTTGTCCTGGTGGACAACAGGATGGCCATGAGCTGGCAGTGTGCCCTTGTGGCCAAGAAGACCAATGATGTCCTGGGGTGTATTATAAAGAATATGGCCAGCAGGTCGAGGGATGTGATCCTTCCCCCCTACTCTGCCCAGGTGAGATGACATCTGGAGTACTGTGTCCAATTCTGGGCTCCTCAGTTCAAGATGGATAGGGAACTACCAGAGAGAGTCTAGCAGAAGGCCACAAAGGGGCCTGGAGCATCTTTCTTAAGAGGAAAGGCTGAGAGACCAGGGTCTATTCAGGATGGAGAAGAGAAGACTGAGATTTTCTTTTTTTTGGTGGTGCCTAGTGGCAGGACAGCAGACAATGGGCACAAACTGGAACAAGACAGTTTGAAAGGAACATGAAGAAGAACTTCCTGTGAGAGTGATGGAGCACTGGAACGGGTGGCCCAGAGAGGTTGTGGAGTCTCCTGCTCTGGAGATATTCAAGATATGCCTGGATGCTTTCCTATGTAATCTACTGTAGGGAACTGCTTTAGCAGGGGGTTGGCATCGATGATCTCTAGAAGTCCCTTCCAACTCCTACAATTCTGTTATTCTGTGCTCTGTAGTCAGAGAAAGTATTTTCTTGCCATGTCACTTCAGTCTGCCTTGCTTTCCCTTCTACAATCTCAGAAGGACTGGCTTAAGGGTGAACGTGGCCTCTTCCACCAGTGCCAAGGCTGAGCAGCCCTGACCCCTTGCAGATAGAATACCAAAGGCAACATCAAGGCCTCCTTACAAACAGGTAACCTTTGCTGTTAACTTTAAGGGACCCATGATTTTATTTTAAAGCAGAACAAACATAGATCAAATTATATATGTACATGCAATTCTTTCATAGACACATTGATTTTGTCTTTCTAAATCACTGGAGTATTTTTTACATTCTCCAAAATAGTGTGCTTGGGTTTTGTTGTCCAGACAGATATAATCTAATTCTTAATGTTCTCAGCTTTTTCCTTCCTCAAAGAGAACATTTAAGATCAGGAGGTTGGCTGAAATTCTAAGAGATTCATAAGGAGCAGCTGAATGCCCCAAAGTAGAAGGACAGCAGGGGGGAAAAGGAAGAAAAAATACTGAATTTCGTAGCAGCATTCTTTATTTGTTGAAGAAGCATTTGCTTTTAAAGTGATTGACAGATTATCATGGTGACACAATGGAATTCAGTCTCACCCTTTAAGTTCTCAAGTATACTTGAAGCAGAGACAATTTTGATTATATTTAAACTATCAAAATACATATAGTGCTTTCTTGTTTGTTTGTTTTTTAATGGGAACATGAGTTGTTAGTGTCCAAAGATTTTTCAGATAGGACGTCATGGCAGTGCTGCTCTCTGCTGTTGGAATTTGTTTTAGAGCTACTTTCCCCAGATTTATTTTCCAAGGTTAATTTGACCTTCAAAAAACTGATAGCTGTCCTTTTTTTTCTGTTGTTTGATCAGAGGCTTCTCCTTGTCTAGACAAAGCAGCAATCTCAGAAGTGTTCCTTTCCCATGATAGATTTTTCAGGTGTCTTTTCTGAGAAGTTCCACCTTAGAATTTGATTTTTTTTTTTTTTTTTTTTTGCCTTCATAGGTAAAAACACAGTGTCTGGATTCTAATAGTTGAACTGCTGCTGTCGACACCAGCCTCCTCATCACTTCTAAAATTTATTCACTTAATCATGCCTTCTTAGTTAATACACTTACATGGAACTAATAACATAATCAAATTGAAACACTGAGAGGTTTCATGTAATAAAATATATCTTGCCTCACTGTGTTTTTAGACTGACCTTGACAGTGAGTTTTCTGCTTAAATCAATTAGTTAGATGGCTACTGTTCCCTCCAGAAATTAAGCTCTCTTTCATGATCTGAGTGATGTGTGAAATATTGCTTTAGTATTTTTTCAGACTTTGTAAATCATTGCCATGCTGTGCTTTTTCTTTTCTTCCTCATTACTGGTGTAAGGACAAATACGCACTGCAGATGAGAGCTGCTGAATGAGGATTCATGTGAATGGCTTCCAGGAAACTGAAGGAATAACGGACCAGGACATCTGAACCCCAATAAAAGCACAGACACATCTATGTGACTAAAACCTGAGAACCTGAGATGTGACTGTGAATGACAAAAACACAACTGTTCCCATGAAGTAGTTATGTTGGCTCAATCCTGAACAATACATCCTGACTTGTGATGGTTCTTACAGCTTCTCGAGGCCACTGTGGGAAAATGGTTCACAGATCCATTCTCTTCCACAGTCTGGACTTCCAAATTGTCCCACACTTTCCATAAAGTACTATGAGGGAAGACAGTCCCTTGCAGATGTCATATTGTGCTTTGGTCATTGAGCTGGCAAGGATGTTGGGAAATGCAGACAGGGTTAGCAAATTTCCAACCTGAAGTTCTGTGGCCACAATCTATTTCAACTGACCTATCCTTTATCCAGGAAATTCCTTTTCCTTTTTCATCATAAAACAGTGACATTCTCCACGGCAAAGCCTATTACATAATTCAATCTTTTTTTTTCATCTTTCTCCTTCTCCATCTTTTCCTTCTCAAATTCCTAAAGAAAAAACGGCTTTCAGAAGTGGGAATATTAGCAAGACTCCTAAGAGCCTTAGGTCATTTATAGTACCCTGAATGTACTCTCTTCTTTTGTACAGTTCATCTTGAAGGTCACATGAATTTTTTTACTTTTTTGAGGCTGCTATTTTTTCATTTTCTTCAGCAGCTGTTACTACTTCCAGCTGAGAAAAAAATATTTTGGAAATACTTCAACCATCAAAGAAGCTGTAAGTCTACACAGGTAGCTTTGTAAAGCAAACTCAATAGTTTACGCTCTTCTAGAGGAATTTGCAAAGCATTCATTGTCAAAAAGGACTCCACTAGAAAACTAGTTTTTATGAGACATCGAGCTTTAAGCTAAACCATCAAACTGAGATTTTTAGAAAATTGTAGCAAATTGAACATAGAAGTCAAGAAGAGGTACTTTTTGTCTGCCAAACTTAAGACTAAGAAAGTACATCTCATTCTTTTCTTCCTTTCTAAACCTTTTTATTCTTGGAATAGCTCCTAACTTGTGACCCCATCATCCAGTGTTACATAACCTGAAAGTAGCCCTTCATTATATCGATCGTCTCTAGTCAAAGGCATGAGGAGAACTTTCTGCAGTTGGATCCACAAGGTGAACGACTTTTTCCCTTCCTGTGCTGAATTTCTGATGCAGCTGGTGCAAGCTCAGTGCAGATAGAAGAGCAATCTGTTCTTACAGTAAAGAGCAAAAAAATGCTGACAGAGGAAGAGCATTTTTCTTATCATTATTTTACATGAAAATGCTATGATAGTAACAACAGGATATCTCAACATGCACAAAGA
Source organism: Pavo muticus (assembly GCA_016647715.1). Lineage (NCBI taxonomy): Eukaryota > Metazoa > Chordata > Aves > Galliformes > Phasianidae > Pavo > Pavo muticus. Next base: position 938,120 of record JACDJE010000393.1, read on the forward strand.
CTCCAACCTCTTTAGAATCTTCTTTTTACAAAAACACTTTTGAATGATGCTTTTCATCACTGAGCCTTTTTGGAAGGATCTTTAGAAAGGAAACCTAGAAGAGACATCATGCATTTCAGGCTGCATAAATCTGAACAAAATTCCATATGTTGCTCTTTCAAAAAGGCAATAAAATCCAGTTCATATTCCCTGCTTTTCATTAAAAATATATAGAAACAAATGACGCTAGAGAGTCATGTAAAGGCTCTGCTAGTAAAGCTTTCTTTTTCTTCCCCATCACTTGTTCTATATAGGCTGTATATTTTAAAGAAAACAATTTTGGAAATATGTCAGTTCCTAAAACATTTATAAAGGCTTTTCATATTTTTTTTCATATCCAGACAGACATACTTGGTACCATGGGTCCACCTATGTACATCTCTGAGTGAGGGAGAGAAAATAAAAATACAAGCAAAATAAAACCAAATACAATCAATACAATCCTTTAAAAACTGCAAACATCTATCAAAAGCTTGAACTTGGCAGATAACATATGTATTTTTAATTTTATTACAGGCTTCCATGAGATAACTGTAACATCAGTGAGTTTTTCAGATACTTTTTTTATACAAAACACAATTTTAAAAACTCTGATACATGCAAATATTGACTAGCATTTTTAGAACACACACAATATGCTTCAGTGCTGGAATAGTTCATACTTCGCATTGCTGTGGTTAATGTTGGAGCACAGTGACTGAACAAAACAGCCCAAAACTAAAGCTAAGCAGAATGACACAATCTTTTTCATGTGAGCCTGAAATCTCTGGGGAGGCCAGCATGGCAAAGTTTTCTGAAAGACAGGATGCTCCAGACTGCTGTTCACCAAAAAATTCCAGTTCCTTCCAGAATTTCCACAATTTCATAAATATGCTTCATGGTGCTTGTTTGATTGATTGCTTTCTTTTAGTTTTATTTGAAGATTTGCTTTGCCTGCCAGTCTGTGGCCACCACATGAAATATTAACCAACTACTTGGTTTCTAGTGTAGTTCTTAGCTAAGGACCTTTTGCTGCAAATACTTGTACTTTTGCTGTCCCATTTGACCTACAAAAAGCAAGTCGCCCTATTCCATGGACAACTAAAGTGTTTGCAGTATCATGTACTGGAAATACATCTTCCAGATCTCATGAATGATTTGAATGTTAATAATTAAGTAAATAAATAAATAGAAATCTAAACCTAATCCTAGAAGAAACACCGAAGGCATCTTGGGACTCACTTTATTTTACAGACGATGCTGCCACTGCACAAGCTGTCACCCATTTTCTTGTATTTTATATGACTTAGAATTATTCATATTACAGAAACATACAGGTTTAACACAGATTGGGCTAAATATTCATCTATATCAAAAGATAGTCCTGCCTATCCCCACCAAATTTCAAATTTATATTATTAATGAAGACAGGTTGTTCAATCAGAAATATGATTCCCATGAGAACTCGAGCAGGATCAACTGCACGGAGCTCAAAGTGAATACCAGCTGTCCTCTAGCGCAGGCTTATGCCTGCATCACAATATTATCTTCTCTCTCTGACACTGGATGTGAGGTGAAGTGGTCACCACTGTGCTGTCAAGTTCTGTTTAATTAGCTAGTGAATTTTGTAATTCCAGGGGCTTCAGCAAGTTTGCATAATTTGTACAGAGCGTACCTAGTAAATGAGGAGTACACTGAGCTCATGAACAGGCTCTTGCTATTGTTGCACAAAGCTATCTCAACAGAGGGCTTGTTTCTCAGCTCAGCATTATTAATGCCTTCCCTATTATTGCAGAGCGTCAGGAAAAGAATGCCTTTATCTCTCTTGTTTGCTGCAGGCTCTCAGCAGAGTTTGAACACATATTCTGCTTGGCTGGTACAATCTGGTTTGAAACTTACTGCAAACAGTCACAGGTTGAAAAATATTTTAAAAAAGGAACTTGCTACATCAACCATTCTGACTCATCAACAAACCAGTTTCCAGACAGGACTTGCTGGTCTTTGCTTTCCATCACAGCTGTTTGAACCAGAATTCCCCCTGCTGCAGCATTTTTAATGTCTCCATGCAGATATAGTGAGGTCTCATTTTCAGAAAAAAAAAAAGTCTTGCTCTCCTCCAACCAAACCCCATATGAAGGGACCAGAAGCCCTGAGCCCCTGCCCTCCCCACCACCCAGGGAGCCAGGTGGCTGAGGGGATTGGAAAGGTCCAAGATTCAGAGCACCCACCAAGCACTGGGCTCCTGCAGACACACAGTCCAGAGGGAAGGCTCTCTTTGTGGCTCAGAAAGGACAAAAATGAAAAATCCTTCATGGCTCAGAAAGGATGAATGGGCAAATCCTGCCAGCCTGGCATAAGAAGAGAGAGCCAAGATGCACAAAAGATTTTTCTTTTAAAAAACAACAGTAACAATCCCCCCTTCTTAGAATCCCTCACTAGAGGCTTTTCTGTTGAAGAACATCTCGACTGATCCCAAGCAGCTTTTTGGCCAGATGACCTTGGCTCACTTTGCCCTGCATCTGCTAGGTGGAAAGGCGCCATGTTGCTCTGATGGGTAGCTAAAAGGAAGTGGCATCAGCACAAACTTGGCCTGACTCTGTTGGGACCAGCAGTGTGTGTGAAGACACACATTAAACTCATTTCAACCTGACTGTGACCCTGTCCCTTATTGATGGAAGTTCTATATGTTTAATGAGGTATGAGAACTCTGCAACAAGCTACATGCTTTCTTAACCAGGCAAAAGGTATGGGAATTAAATACTAGTGGGCATTTTCCTTCATGCCACAAGCACAAACATCCTACATTCTACCCTGAATTACATATATTAACTCTAAATGTGGTGAACCTCTGTTGTAAAATCTGAGCATGGTAACACAATGCTCCTGAATACCTGGGAAACTGTCTTCCATTTCTGTACTGGCAAGAAAATGGGATGAGATGCATTTCACAGCTTTACCTGTTGTATCTTAATTTATCACTCGAGGTATACATGAATGTGAAAAGAGAGCAAAATTGTACTAGAAATCTCTTGCAAGCATAACTTGTGCTTTTTAACTGACTTGATTGTGAAAAAGAAATGCAAATGTCCTGTAAAATATTATTTGGCAAATAAGAGACTAAGAAGCAAGAGTGATGATTAGCTTTCAGTCTTCTAAGAAAGAGGAATGTTCCTTACTTTATTTTTGCTTTTCTTCTGAACTCTGTCAAGCTATATGGGAGATTCAGATCAACAATCATGAACTTGTACTAATACCACATCACAGATGACTACTATCATTCACTTTGATGACCACAGAATCAAAGCTCGGCATCTTGTGAAAGCCAAGCGGGGTGATTACAAAATCAGGCCCAAACCATTTTCAGCATTATATCCTTTAAAATGCTAATGCTTTAATCCATAGACACTGATCAAACAGCTCAAAAAACTCCACATTTGAGATCAAGGCTCTGGACTTTCAAGGGAACTTTCTCACTCAAAAAGTTTCAGAGGTGAGAAGCATAATTACATACATATTTCAAAGGGAGGGAAAAGTTTGAAGGTATCTTTGAAAATTAGAAGTTTGCCTCGCCTCCTCCCACATGGTGAGATTAGGTCTTTTATTTGTTTCTGGTAAGTTCTAGCAGACTGTGATACAAGAACTATAGACTAATTCTCTGTGCTTTGTTATTTACACAGAAGTTAAATATGATTTCATAAAAACCGATTTATTTTCTGCCTTTTTTTTCCACTTTATCCTACATATTCTTTGAGCTGAAATCCTTAAGAGCCAGCTGTTAAATAGTCTGAGATTACAGTATAGAATGTTAGAGCAAATAAGCAAATTAGATAGAAGAGAAAAATAGCATGAATCCCTACTATTCTCTACTATATATATATTTTTTTTTTCGTAAACCCCCATTGCTTTCTATTGGTTTGACATGATTTTGTTGAAGCTGCATGTCTTTATTCCTCACTTGAGCAATGGTTGTGCAGATGCTTACCATCCTGCAGCAGTGACCTGACACCAGCTGCAGTTACCTGGCTCACTCTGGATGTCTGCAATGCAGATATGCACATCTGAACTAGTCATCACAGATCTTTTATTGTCAATAAACATCTGGTTAATGTTGCCAGTGGAGCATGGAACATCGATGAGATTAACATCTGCTGAGGCAGGCAGTAAAGTTTCCTTGACTAGAACTTTTCTGTTAAAGGAGAGCAGGATGGTTTTCACTGTGCACAGTGAAACACAGTGGGCTAAGTTTAGGTGTCTGGTGTCGTTTTAGGTGCTTTGATATATCCCCTGGAGCCTCCTACAGACAGTCTGTAGAGGTGCAGATCTCTGATAAGTCCTGTATCATGCACACCAGCATTATCGAAATTGTCATGACTGTACACAACACCTCCAAACAAACACAGACACATCTGACCATGTAACTGCATCTAGACCCTAAAGTCAGGTGAGATGAGTCCCACCTGCGGGGACAAGAGAAAAAGTGACAAAAAACAAGGCTTTAGCTTATTCAGTTTTTCAGCTATGAGCTATACTCATCTCTCACACAGTGGTGGTCAGATCTAGTCCTATGTCATGCTGTCTATTTCTGGGAATATCCATAAAAACATAGGAAAAAAACATTTTTAAATATGTTTCTATACTTTTATGTGAGTGTTATTAGCAAAATACATACTGTTGGACTGCCTGAAAGACACTGTCATGACAGGATATTTTTATGTTTGGTGGCGTGCAAAAAGGGACAGTATGAAGGGATTGCCACTGACTTTGATGATGTCTAATCAGGGTAGAATCACAGAATCTTATAATAACCCAAGCTGTGAGGGACCCATAAGAATCATCGAGTCCAATTCCTGACACCACACAGGACCACCCAAAATCCAAACCCGATGTCTGAGTGCGTTGTCTCCTTGAACTCTGGCACTCGGGACCATGCTCATTGACCTGGGCAGCCTGATCCATGCCCACCGCCCTCTGGTGCAGACTCTTTCCCTCACCACCAGCTGCCCCTCCCCTGAAGCAGCTCCATGCTGTTCCCTTGGGCCCTGTTGCTGTCCCTGCGAGGTGTTGCAGCAACCACGAGGGAGCTAAGGACAACCATGACGTAGGCAAAAGAAAAGGTGAAACAGAGGCACCCAAACCAGATGGATCCAGAAGTCAAGTGGTAAGTCAGCAGTCAACATGAAGTCAGAATTTCGCTTTCCTGAAATTAATCAGAAGACCAGGCTTTGGGCCACGCAAGTCTGCTCCTACTTCTTTTCCACCAATTTCCTACCTTGCCTTTTTTTGCCCACCTCCCCAGTGAAACAGTAACAAAAATGTAAGCCCATTCTTCCATTTTCCTAACTTTTTCTCCAGGTGCTAGCTAAGCACGTGCACCCACTTCTTGTTTCCAGGCTGGGACACGTTTCTTGTGAAGCCATCCAGCTCTCCCTCAGCGCTGAGCCCATCCTGGCCACCTGCTGCTGTGTTGTCTGTTAATCACACTCTTTCCCAATGTGAGTCCCAGCAGGATCACTGCTGGCACAGATTTTCACTTATCCTGTATTAGATAATTACATGGAAGGGTTCCACACAACCAAGATTGTCTTTCTGTGAAGCTGCTGTTTTTTATGAGGTGCTGCATCTCATCCTCCAGCACCTTGATATGGCACCCGCAGACACAGCCTGCTCCCTCCCTCCATGAAGAAAAGCCTGATTGCTTGAGTCAAACTGAGAAATTCACCTTAGCACTGGAAAAACATTCACTGGAAGGCCCTGGCAGCACCTAAAAAGGAGCTCATCTCCCCTCTCCTAATGTAGATGTCTCTCACTGCAACAACGGATTTCACTGCTGCAGCAATGCACATGGATATGAATTTCATCAGAATTATGGCGGTAGAATGTGATTTAACAAAATTTAAAATATGGATATTTGATATTAAAGCAACCTAAAGAGGAGGGTTCTACTCCTAGATTTACCCACCAACTCTAATCTACACAGACACTGTTGTAGAGATGTTCATGGAAAAAATCAAAATGTTAGGGTAGGGTTACTCTGGAGAATTTCCCATCCCAGAAAGGAAGATGAAGCACTTGAGATACTAATAACCACAGTATGAAGAACAAAAATTACTAGGGTAGAGAACTTCTTATGAACTATACCTCTGGAAGGGCACAGAGCATCCAAAAGAAAGATGGACTATCCTATTTATTTTCAGAATTAACCTCAGCTGCCGAGTGCACTTTGGAAGTCCAAGGAGCAACAGAGGACGATACAGAGAGCTCTATCTGAAAGCAGAAAGGGAATAAAAGCTTGAAAGATGATGAAATATTCTGTGGCCACCTCCACTTCACATCTCACCCGAAATTGGACCTCTGGATGTACACAGCCTCCACGGTAATGCACTAAGTGGATCTAAGCCAGAAACATTCAGTCCCAGAGCCAGAAAACTATCTACCAGGTCACAGTGACACTAACACCTTTCATTTGGACCCAGAATTTTAAAGGCAGGGTCTGTTCTCCTCCAAAGTAAGGTGCACTCCATTCTTAAATGCTTCCCACTACTCCAGTGCACCATTTCCTAATCTTTATTGTCATTTTTAAAGTCTTCTCGGTTTTGATATTTTCATGCGTTTTAGTGGATTTCCAATAAAGAGAGTCATGTCTGGCACAACAGAATACACAAAAACACAACATAAGTTGTGGTCAGTGTTGTGTAAAGAAAGTCAGTAGGTCACTTGACTGATAAGTTCTAAAAAATTCTGTTGTTAAATAACCCTTTCTGGTGTCTTAAGAGAGTAGATTGAGACTTCAAGTGTAAGATACAAAAACAATACTGAAAAGACAGGAACATAGGAGGAATACTCAAATATTTTGTACAACTAAAAAAATATCTTTCCTCTTGTTCTCCTCCTGAGATACCTCAGATAGCTACCTTCAATGTGTCAACTGCTTAAAGCAATCTGTGTGGCCTGGACTTTTTATCCTAGCATCCTGCGGTTTTCTTTCATCCTTCTCCCCTTCTGTTTTTGGCAGTGAGCTTGTCCTGCCCGTTGTCAGATCATTGAGGGGTGTGAAGGCTGTGGCCATGGCTGAAGTCATCAAAAACTGGAGCTCTTGTCTGGGGCTCCTCTATGTCAGCATTTCTTACTGTACACATTATTTAAGCATAGCACATACACACAAAAAATACACTAGATATCACAGTAATAATGACTGATATAATCTGAGATTAGGTATGTTCAGAATCATGATCTGGTGTCTGTTTTCTCTGTATTACTCACTGTTCATTGCTTGGACTTGCTGACCACCCTGCACTCTGACAGCTATAACACAAACAAGGCACTCATCACCAGCATCTCAGCCTTGAGAAAGTTCCATTTTCACTTTTTTAGATTTTGTGTCTGTTTGGGTGTTTGTTTGTTTGTTTGTTTGTTGCTGGTGTCTCAAGTGAGCTGTACTGATCAAATCGTTTTATTTCAATTTGAACAATTAAAGAAAAATCCAGTTTTTCCTCTTTGCTCCTAGGGAGGTTGGCAGTATTTTGTTCAGCCCAAAATGCTTCCCCTCCTCCTCCCATTTGTTTCTGATTTGCTGCTTAGACTTTTGTGCCACGAAAACAGAAAACCAGAAAACCAGAAAACCAGAAAAGTGGAATTTTTTTGCACAATTCCAGTCTTCAGTTAGTGAGCTAAGTATATGAATTAATGAGCTTAAGATGCAGCGAGGAGACTTCAGATGTGGGCGGAAATGAATCCAAAAGTATGGACAGTAAAGCTAAATGACAGTAGGATGCAGACTTATGTTTGTAGCTGCATCTCCTCCAGCTATGCTTTTTTCTCACTCACCTGGACTTAATTTCTACTCACAGTTTATGTTCATGGCAAAACAAATTTCAATTTCATGCATCTAAAATTGCTTCTGTAACTGTTTATTTGATAAGTGCTTACATACTTATCCAATCAGAGAACAAATACAGCCTTTTATCATTTCCTTTTGGTCTATACAATTGAAAGGCACAGCCTAAATAATCAAGATGAATGAGTTTCAGATCCCTAGTCTTAATATATTTTGAGTTAGGTACATTAAAGTGACAAATGAACACAGTGAAATAAGATGTCCAGAGAAGTTGTAAGGAAAAAAAATTGAAGTTGGTTAATATCATATAAATTGAGAGCAAATGACTTGTTCCTTTTCCATAAAATCTACAGCTCAGGTATTTGCAGTCACCACACAAGCACTGTGATACCATACAGACAAGGCTGAACTATCCAACAACCAATTCAGGATATTTCAGCAACTATAGATGATAGTACAGATGTCCTGCAATATATTCCTTTAGATATCCATTGTTTGATGAATAAAGAACACATAAGAGGCTCACAACAACATGAGAAAATACTCTAAAGGATTGGAATAATGTCATACTTTCATATTTTATCGATTTAACTATATGAAAAATGTGGCTAATTGGAGATAAAACAATGACATTTTTAATTCTGCAACTGAAATCACAACCTTTTCTGAAAAGACTGAAAATGCAACACACACAGAGACTGGAAAGAGATGCAGTAGGGCATCCCTGAAACATTATCATTTTCTTAGACAACAAACAAGGAATATTAGCTGGTCACAATTAAACTACTGATTTCCAGAGCAGTAAAGGTACTACTGATGACTAAGGATTTTCAGAGGAATTGATTAGATTTTTTCTAGCTGTACCTACACTTTGAAAGACCAAGCATTCTTCTGACTGCTTTATTCTTAGAAGAAGGTTTATCCAATGCTTTGGATTTTATAAAAGCCCATATAGAGTCTCCTGTGCTGTTACAGATTTCATGAGCATCTGTGGATCCAAATTTACAAGGTATACTGAACACTATAACATACAGGAGACCAAAATCCAAAAGAGACACTGGAACTTCATAGAAAAGGGGAAAACCAGACACAAGGAGACAGAAAA
>JACDJE010000331.1:0-141601 GCA_016647715.1 Pavo muticus
TGGGGTAAAACTGTAGTTCAGCAACTCCTTCTCCAGGGAGAGATGTCCTGCTTTTTAACTCAGAAGAGATAGTATTGCTGGTGCTCTGGGACCTGCACCAATGTCTCTTACTGAGACCCATAACTGGCAGGAAATAATACTACAAATAGGAAAAAATAATTGCATGGTAAGATCTTATTTTGCAATAGAACATTTTATTGTTTACCTATTCTTTACCTTTTACACTTTGTTTCTTGCCTTGTGTTTTCTGCTGCAGTTTCTAGGTGGGAATCCTCCAGAGAATTGCTGTTGTTGCAGTACTTTGGCACAGCCTCTAATATGGTGTAGCTTCAACCTCTAGCCTCTTTGGCTGGAAAATATATTTTGACTGTCAATAAAGACAAGATCAAATGAGACAAAATGAAGCTTTTTCAAAATTATCATGAGGATCAGAGTATACACTGAAAAAGAAGAGTACCCTGAGGAGCAGTAAAGAGTCAAGATATTTAATTGATGTACTGGAAACCTGGATGAAGCAGCTGTATTCCCTGAATTGAAGCGTAAGTACGAATCTTAGCATCTTGAATCAGGCAGGAGTATCTTGTGTCTACTTCAGATCAGCATGCCCTTTTCTAACTTGCATAAAGATGTTTTACCAGTGATAAATATATATATATATATATATATATATTTCAGAAATGTAACAGAAACTAACATATCTACTTCCATCATCATTTTGTTGTCATGGTGGTTTTCAACAGCTTCTAGCACACATCTCCCATCTCTAGATTTACTTCAAAATAAGAATTAAAAATTTATTTTATGTGATAAAGAGAAGACGTTCTATTTTGAGAGAAGACGACCTTGTTAGATCACTGCAGTGGCATAAAAGTATTTCCCAAATTTCTCACACTGCCAAAGTCCAAACTAACCTGTTTACAAAACATGTTGGGATGCCAAAAAACAAACAAAAAAACAACAACAAAAAAAGAAGTTTTGTGTAGTTGTCTTCTTGTTTCACACAAAATCTGTAACTGAAATCTGTGTAGACCGTGTTGATTTGAAATGCCTTCCACTGTGATAGATCACGTGTCAAAAGCCTCCTGGCTGTAATAGTATTCTCTTATTTTGAAATTACAAGATCTTTGGCTCAGTTTGCAGCACAGTCTCTGAAATGCAGATGGCACAACTCTATTAAGTACTTCATTGTGATGTAATGGTTCCTCCCCTGGGTTCTGAAATACAGTGTGAACGAGCTACTAAAATTAACTGCGCAATGTAAGTGCTGAAAGTAAGACAAAAGAATTTTTGAAATTATGTCCCAAATCCCTTTCTCTGAACATATATCTGTTTTTAAATATTCATTTATTAGAATGAGCTGCTACAGAATATTTAGGGAAAAACAGCTTCACACACCCACAATGCTGTGTACAGTCTAAATAGTTAAAGCATGTTCTTTCTAAGTTGAAAATATCTTTTGGGGGTGTCTGAAAAAAGTTTTTAACCAAATCCATTGGCTGCGTTGTCCTTGGAATTCTAATGTAAATAAGATACAGACCTCAATACAACAGATTAGCTTTGCAAAATTGCAACTTTGGTATTTATGTAGCACTGAAGCAAGAAAAAGCTTGGTTGCTATGTTCTTTAAGGTAGGAACTTCAGACTTGCCCTTAAAAGCTGTATTTGGGCACCGTCAACTTCCTTCTCCCACTGCCCTTGGATACTCAGCTACAGAATCATTCAACCCAGCTGTCTCCTTTTCTTTTAAGCAGCTGTTCTGAAAGGTCTACATGTTGGACATCAACTTATCCAACCAACTTAACCAAGTTATCATTAAATGTTATGACTTAGCATTGCCATAGGAGGTAGGACAGACAAGCAGGGCAGCACTATCTTCACAATCTTTTACAGTCTTTACAACAGGAGCTAAAACTACTGTGGTAGCCAGCATGCAAGTGGACAAACAGGAATCATGCACCAGTGAAGGGAGGGAGATGAGCACCGAAAGGAGGGAGTTTTGTGAGATCTGTTCAATTGAATAGCCTTTATTCTGCTAATTCCCTCTCAGTACAGAATCCTGCAGCTGGAAGCAGTATGCATGCCATCAAGAGCACAGAAATGCTGTCTGAGATGCCAGTCTAGCTCCTTGTTACCATCAAAGAATCACAGAATGTCAGGGATTGGAAGGAACCTCGAAAAATCATCTAGTCCAATCCCCCTGCTGGAGCAGGAACACCCAGACTGGGTCACACAGGAACGTGTCCAGGTGGGTTTTGAATGTCTCCAAAGCAGGAGACCCCACAGTCTCTCTGGGCAGCCTGTTCCAGTGTTCTGTCACCCTCACCATGAAGAAGTTTTTTCTCATATTTACGTGGAACCTCCTGTGTTCCAGCTTGCATCCATTTCCCCTTGTCCTATCATTAGATGTCACTGAGAAGAGCCTGGCTCCATCCACATGACACTCACCCTTTACATATTTATAAACATTAATGAGTTCTCCCCTCAGTCTCCTCCAAGCTACAGAATCCAGCTCCCTCAGCCTTTCCTCATAAGAGAGATGCTCCACTTCCTTAATCATCTTTGTGGCACTATGCTGGACGCTGTCAAGCAGTTCCCCATCCTTCTTGAACTGAGGGGTCCAGAACTGGACACAATACTCCAGATGCGGTCTCACCAGGGCAGAGCAGAGGGGGAGGAGAAGTTCTCAAAGCCTACTAACCACACCCCTTCTAATACACCCCAGGATGCCATTGGCCTTCTTGGCAAAAAGGGCACAGTGCTGGCTCAAGTTCATTCTACTGTCCACCAGGACCCCCAGCTCCCTTTCCCCTACACTGCTCTCCAACAAGTCAGTCCCCATCCTATTCTGGTACCTGGGGTTGTTCTTGCCCAGATGCAAGACTCTACTCTTGCCGTTGTTATATTTCATTAAATTTCTCCCTGTCCAACTCTCCAGCCTGTCTAGGTCTCGCTGGATGGCAGCACAGCCTTCTGGCATGTCAGCCACTCCTCCCAAGTGCAATATTTTATACAATATATGCTGTATAAATGGTGTAAGTGACAGAGCATGGGGCAAGTAGCATTATGGACACTATGAGTATTCTAGGTCCCTTCAGGAGCAGTGGGTTCCCCCAGTGCTTTAGCACTCACTCAGCATTGCTGGCTGCTGGCACTGGTCCCATCAGCAGACCCATTTGCTCCCACATTTAAACACCCACTCTGTGCTGCTTGCTGCCAGTAACACCTTTCCGGGTATATCTTTGTCTTATTATTCCTCTGTACTGCTGATTTTAAGTGACATTAGCGTTAAATTCACACCTTCCTATGCAGAAAGCAGATGAACCAGGTGGTGTTGGTGATGATGTGTCTGCTGAAGCAGTGAACAGACACATGTGCATTAGTGCTGTGCCTCTATACTTGTCTCACTGCATCTAACATTACCGCTCTTCTCCATTCCCATAAATCTGAATTGCTGTCTGTCTTCCCTTCACAAGCAGGCAGGGAATAATTTCAGCTGAAATTAATTAGCATCAAGTTCCAGAACTCTAGTGGTGTGCAGAAGGGTAATAGACAAAATGTAGGAATGCCTCATTTCAGGGGTTACTCTTGCACCTTAGCCTATGCACCCATTTCATCTTTTATGTTCTTACACACATTACATGTTCATGTTATGGGTGGCAAAGGATTCTTTTAAGAACGTACTCAGACATTTAGCCATTGCATAGGATTCTTAAATATATCACCTGCATTCAGAGAAAGCTTATTTATAAGATAAAAGAAATGAAATCAAACCCAATTATGGCTCTGGCTTTGCTGTATGTTTTCTAGAATGAGGAAAAAAAAAAGAAAAGGAAAATAAATGGTAGAGAAATGGAAATATATATATATACACATATATATACATCTTTTACATTAAGTTTGAGAGGTTCCCTGTGTTGCACAGCCCCCTTTCTCCCTTTCCTGTGATGCAGCAGTACATGACACTTCTTTTAAACCAGAAAGGTTTGAGAGAAGAAGGATCCTCCATGCTTCACACAACAAAAAATCACATTGACTTAACTGGAAACCTTGCATGTTCAAGAAGTAGGGGTTCAATCTCTATTTCAGAAGAGATGAAAGAATTAACTATTTCCCATTTAGAGACAGAATAATTCCAGCAGTGTTGCAGTGGTGGTGATAGAGAGATATCTTATTTATTCTTCTTTTCTCTGAGGCAAATATATGCCAGTGACTTGCAAAATCGGAGTAGCCATTTACAGCGCTTGATGCATCGCAAATCTCTGATGAACACAGTATATACTGCTAGAAAACGTTATGGAAAGATCTACTGCTCTACAGCAGTGGCTTTTCATAGCTTTAATTATAATCGAGGTGGCAATACAATCTGAGTCTGTACACTCTGGGCTCTGAGCTTGTCTGATCTCTCACTTTAAGAAGGCTCAAATCTGGCCACTGCTTTGATGGGAGTCAGCGATAAAGCTAATCTCCTAAACAAAGCTGGAACCTAAGATGCCCTAAAGGCATCACAGGCTAATTCAAAGGTTATATTCATGTTTACTTGGTGACTTCTAAAACTGACAAAAGGTTAGCAAATGATAAACTCTTAGTCTCTTACCTCTTCGCAACTGCAGCTCAAACAGCAGTCACTTGGTTTACCTTCCATGTAACACATATTAGACTTTACATCACTGTTATTAAAACTTCAGTACTGTTACATTTCTTATACTAAAAATATGCTCCTTTTGTGCATTGAACTTTGTTGTTGCTTTATTGAAGGCATTTTATCCAAGGTGAGTATGGCAAATGAGAGAGCTGCCTAAATTTCTAATGGCTATCATTTTTTGTTTGTTTGTTTGATGTGCTGCATGACTCCAAAGGGCGAATTTATGAGGAGGGATGGGAAATACTGTAGGGAAAAAAAAAAAAAAAAAAAAAGGATAAGCATGAAAAATAAGGTAATAATGAAAGAAAGATAAGACAGCCAATGGGAAGGTTATTGGCTGTGTAGCTCTGGCCCAGGGTCAAGGAAGCCAACAAAGTTCTGTTTTCCATTTGTAAAGCGACATTTCATCTGTATCTCTACTAACCACCTCAATTCCTGAAGATAACAGAGCCCAAGCTTAGCCCAAGGTGGGGTGTCACACATTCAGACTGCTTCTACAGTTCCTATCTGCTAATCCTGTTAGTGACAAACTCCTGGTAAACAGTGATGATCGTTTAGATGGGAAAAGTTAAATAAATTGGGTGCAGGAGAGTTCTTGACCCTGAGTGATTAGTAAATGAATTATCCTGAAGTGTGAAAATTTGGAAAAGGAGAAGAGGATTTTGAGTCCTACATTCATACAAAGGATGGAAGAAAAAGGAAGCAAGGATGAATCAGGTCTAACATCTGTCAGCTCATGAGCTCATTTTGGTAGTAATTTCCAGAAAATGAAGGGCACCCATGACAAAATGAGGAATTTTTCACTACGTGTAAACACTGGGATACAAATAAATTTTAAAATTAGTAGTTTTATATGGTATATAGATATAAAAATGCATTTAAAAGGTGATGACATCAGATTGATCTGCAAGAGTCTATGCCATTCCAGTCTCATCTAGTCTATATCTCAGCCGAGTTGGGAAGTCATTAAGATTTGCAGATATGTAAACAAATAAGGGAAAGCTTGCTTTCAAAATTGTCATCTGAAATCTGGGAAGAAAACTCTCTAAGTCTTGCACCCTGTGTGAAAGCTATGTTAACCTTACCGTAGCAGAAGGCAGGTTCTCTCACTGTTGGGTGAGGCCATCAGTTCAATATAGGTGTGCTCAAAAAACCAACACAAACCCACAATTTCTGAACAACAGTCAAAGAGGAGCACCACACCAACCTGTCCTCCAACCAGGTCAGGTCAGGGGATGGTCACTCAAGGCAGTTGCAGAGACCTCAAGCACAGTGCTGGTGATGGAGCACACGAGTGTGGTGCATTGCTTAATAGCAGCACAGTGTCTTGGGGTCAAACTCTCATTACCACAGTAAAAAGGTTTGGCTTGCACATGTCGGAAAATCTGAATTAAGAAGACCTACTGCAAATAATCACTGCACTTGAATCAGGAGGAAGGATCAGCCTGTACTTCAGAGCCCCTCACTGTACTGAGCTGAGCCTTTCATTACCCTGTACTCAGAAATACAATCGGACTGAAGTGAAGGTGCTGCATACGGGGGAGATCCTGCAGCATCCCCGAGTCGGGATCCCTCTTAAGAAACAGAACACAGTGCAGCAAGCAGCAGAGAGCAGCCTTTGGAGGGAGCCAGGCTGCAAAGGGCAGTGAGAAGGATATGAGAGTGTTCTGGTAGTCTAAAGAGATGTGATAGAGAGATGCTGCTGAGTTAAACTTATTCAAAATCTGAAGACAAAAAGGCATTGCACTTTAGGTAAGAACCAAACATAAAAGTCTTTTGTTGTTTCGCCGCTTTTGGCTGAATAAACAATGCCTTGCTTTGAAGAAGCCGTTTCTGTGTCATTTTAGTCAGCTGGTAGTCACAGGCTCTCGGTGGAAGGCTTCCCAGTACCAAATGTAGTTAGGCCCTTTAGATTTATCCTAACTGGGGAGGCAAAGGGCTGCATCATGGGATTACTCCCACAAGAAAAATAATAAATAATAAAAAAAGCAAGCCAGCCACTTGGGGGTGCAGGCATGCTGGGCTGTCACAGCAGCTAAAGTGCAGCTTGGCTTGTAATTATGACAGCTGGGTTCTTGGTTGTAAAACAGAGATAAGCCGTAAAATTAGCACCGTTGTGGAGAAATGATGCATTAATATCAGAAGCTTTGTAAAGGCTTCCTAAACATCTCCTATCTCTGCACTGATAGAAAAGCACTCTCCAGGAGACAAATAAGTTGTTGTTTGTTTTTTTTTTTCCCAGACAGGAGTTCTTCAGGGAGACCTCTGGCATGGGCACTGACTCACACGGCAGTCGATTAAGTAGATGCAACCTCAGGGCATGAATAGGTGTGTGCAGCACATGCACAGAAGACAAAGGAAAAGTTTTGGTGAATGCTACCAGCTATTGTTTGTCCAGAGATATGCTGGAAGAAAGCCTGAGCTAATATCTCTGCTACTGTGGGCTTCGTTAGTGGAGGGAGGAATTTTTTCCTCTTTAGCTGCCCTAACCTGCTGGGTAATTTTGCAGTGCACCGCGGAGCCTCGCACCTCCGTGCTGAGTGAAGTGGGTGTCTGCGTGCACCCGTGCCCTGCGAGCAAGCAGAAAATGCTCCATGGATCCGAGGTGCGAAGTGCCCTTTATCGAAGTGTGTTATTTCTAGTAATTCCATCGCTTAACCAACACAAAAAACCTGATCTTTGTAATTCTGTCCTGACACTGCGGTGTGTAGGAAGTGAAATACCTCCAGTGTCAGAGAAAAATGCATTTAATTGCAGGCTCAGAAGTAAAACCAGAGCTTTAGGGGAAGAGCTGTCACCCTGCCACTTACCGGCACTTAGACGGAGACAAAGGGCTTGTAAAGAGGAGAAGTTGGAAGCTGCGGTGCGATGGTAGCTACCAGGAGGGATGACTTCAGCGGGTCGTTCCGCGGCGCCTCCTTGTCATATGCATCAGGTTGATGCTGTCAAGTGCATTCTTCTCACTCCGCAACTATATTAACATTTAATTCAGTACTAACATGGGCTCCTTCACTAGAGGTGATGCAAAATACACATATAAAATATATGAAGAGCCTTTTGTCTCCCACTGGACTATCAGTGCTTACTTGACTCTTCTAGCTCTATCTTCTACCTGTACAGGTCAGGCAGGAAAAGCAGCACCCATGCTGCCAGCAGTGGTCCCACACAGGATCTTTGCCCCGTCCATCCTGTACATGTCGGTGAATTCACCACCTTCTGCTTTCCTGCGGGGATTGCTGTATGGGGCAGGCTGACACCCAGCCTACGGCAGGGGGAGAAAGGAATGAAGGACGCTGATTTAGGATGAAACTCCCTTTCACTACTGAAAGGGGTGGAAGGCAGGACCTTCACCTTTCCCTTTGTACCTCCGGCAGCGGGACTTCCGCGGGAAGAGGCGCATCAACACAAGACCAAGCAGCGCAGCAGCAAAATGCAAATCCCCGGGACCAACCACACCAAACTTTGCCCGTTCCCAGACGGGGTCCCGGGGCACCGCGCTCCCCGCTGCGGCGGGGGCGGAGCAGGTGTCGAGGCGCGGCCGGGCAGCACCGCCCGCCGCCAGAACCGCCCCTCGGGAGCCGCTCGGAGCGGGCAGAGCGGTGGGACGGAGGCGGGTGTGCGGGCCAGGCTGGAGGCGCGGCGGCGGCACCTGGCGGGCGCGGCGGGGCAGCCTGCTCGTTGCTGGTAGGGCGGCGGCAGCGGGAGCAGCGCTCGGCCCGGGGCCGCGCCGGGAGGGACCAGTCTCGCCTCTCGCATCTCGAGGAGGAGGAGGAGGAGGAGGAGGCGGAGGAGGAGGAGGAGAAGAAGAAGGAGGAGGAGGAGGCTCTGCTGCTGCTTTTCCGTCGGTAGTAGCGGCGCGGCCGCGGGAGAAGAGGACGATGAGCCGCGCGGTGCTGGCCTGGCTGGTGCTCTGCGGGAGCCTGGCGGCGCCGCGCCTCGCCCGAGGTGAGCGGCGGGGACGGGGACAGGTCGGGTCGCGGCTCTCCCGAAGTAGGAGCCCAAGTGCGCGGGGTCCGAGGGCGGGTCGCGGGTTCCTCCGCCGTGGCTTCCCTCTTACTGCCGTTTACAGATAAAATACTTCCCTGCGTTCCAAATAGCCGACAAGCGAGCCCTCCTCCGGCACGTTCTGTTTAGAAACTATGCTTAATTATTGCGTGGGGGAAGAGCCACTGTGAGAGATTAATCCAGATGAGCTGCTGAGAAGGTTTGATAATACCCGCAGAGCTGCCCACATCTCTTTTTCTTGCCTCTACGCCCCGGCCATCGGACTGGGAGCCGCGTACCCAGCGCAGCTCGCAGCAGTTCGCGGGCACGTCCGGGGGTACAGTATCGTGGCAGCGCTGAGCAGCGCTCGGCAGGCGACCCGCCTCTCCTTAACTAGGGCATCTCCAGACGGAGCACCAGCGGCGCCTTCTCAGTCTCTTGTACCTCCCTCGCTGGAAAAAAAGAAAAAAAAAAAAGTCCAAAAAGCCAACTTTAGACGTTTCCCAGTTCTCTTTATTATTATTGGAAATAACCACTGGTGGTTACGTGGGTTTTCCGTTTTCATATTACAAAAAAAAAAAAGTTGCCGGAGCTCAGCTAGCAGCGGCGTTGGGCAGGGTGGGAGGAGGACGGGAGCCGTGGCCGCCGCTGGGCCCCGCTTTCTCTCTCCCCACGGCAAGAAGCCCTCCGTGCCCCCCCACGTGCCTCAGCAGCGGTGAGGGAACCCGCCAGGAGGCAGGGACTCACCCCCCTTGTGGGGCTGTTTCTGTCCTTCCGAGCGCTGAGCACTGGGGAAGGCAAACAAACCTCGGGGGGCTGAAGACCTTTGTCTCATCCCGGTTGTGCCTTCCCTAAGCTTAACAGAACAAGTGTTATCCTAATGAGTAGCATGATGTTTTCATTGACTTGGACCTGTTCTCACCGCTATTCGCATTTTATTCTTTTTTAATTTTAAAATGAAGCCAGTGTATCAGTAAATTTGAATATTTTATTAGAGCCTAAATTATTCAGCACGGTAGCTTCTCAAAATCCAATAACATTCATGCAGTTGCAGTGAGCATGCGATGGCTTATGCAATATGTCCTTGTACCTGCGGTTTATGCCTGAAGTCTTTTAAGCACAAAGTCTAGACATGCCGTAAATACTTTGCATTGGGCTTCTGTAGGACTGAGATGTCTTCTTGTTTAAGTCTATGATCTAGCAGTGCTTTTAGGTAACTTCAGAACAGAGAGAACTTGATAGATTTTCTAGAGATGAGAAATAGGAAGAAGGAATCCATTTGTTCTGCAGTTGCTTAAGCTGTAATTGTTCAGCTAAAGGTTTGTCCTTGGCTTTCAAAATGGAACAGAAGAAAATTAGTCTTTTTTTTTTAAGCTGCAGCAGAATAAAATACTGCTTGACAAGTCTGACATAGTGGGTTAATTTTGCTCACTGTTATAACTTTTAATAGATCTTCTCCAGTTATGATAAGTATAGTAAGAAACAAACTCTTTGGAGAGCAGTTTTTGAACAGCACAGAACTTTTTGTGCATCCTTTGAGTATGAGTTTATTTGGATAATGAAGTATAATTGATATATCATGAACACCTGTGGTAAGATCATCTGTGCTTTGGCCAGTTATTCCTTGCTTTCTTTGAGGGATAAATTTTCTAGCTGCAGATCAAAGTCAGGTCGCATAGTTCAGTTCTGGCCAATGTTTCAAGTCTACTGTCAGATGAAAAATACAAACTGTTTAGTAGAGCACGGAAAAGAAATGATGATGATCAACTTCCTGTTGATATATAACATCTTAAATACATTCCTTGCTTTTGGTGTTTGAAACATATACGCAGTGTTTCAGCAAGTCATTTTGATGAAGGGGGGAGGCAGAACTGGGAGAGGGGCAGGTGATGAGTCTCTCAGTGAAGACGGGAATTTTCTTCTTTGTGACTGGTCTGATAAATTAGGAATCTCATGCGCTGTAACAGGAATCTGTTCTTCAGAGGTGTTTGTATGCATGTGTACGATGAAACAAGATTTCAAGGGTGCTGTGACTTCTACTCTGCAGCTTGCAAGGAAGATGTCGGTGCATTTTTAACAAGGGGTGTCCTTTTGTATTCATTTCCAAACAGCTGTGAAGGTTTACATTTTCTTTGGTTGCTGCTCCTTAGTCAAATCGCAACAAGAGCAAATCTGATGTTTCACCACGCAGTGGACAGGCAGTCACTACAAGAGTGACTGCAGAGTCTACAAGAGATGATTTCAGATGGAAGAGATTCAATGCCTCTCATCTACAGAAGTTCCTTAGTCCCAGCACGTATGTTTTTGGAACAAATAAGCTCAACACTGCCTATAGGTTTCAGAACAGTGAGTGAGGATTGGGATCAAACGGAAGGAAAACATAATTTAGAACTGATGGCTATCTTAATTCCCAGATTTACCTCATGGAATGGGGTAAGCCGATCAGCTACGGTGATGATGCTGTGAGCAAATCAGTATATTCCAAGCCTGTCCATTATATGTTTTTGCAAAGGGATCTTCTGAAGGTTTTCCATTTGAGTTGTCTTTATCACAGAGCTGATACTTAAATTGCATTGTGTATTTTCACTTCGCTTGATGTGGAATTTTTATGTATGGTTTGCCTAGAAATGATACTGGTGTTGCCAAAACCAAGCAGATCCCATTCTACTTTAATTTGCGACTGTGTTCAGTGAGCCTGAGATAAAATATTTCTGAACTTTCAAGGAACTGTTTCAGAGACGTTGCTTTTTCTCTGTTGTAGTGGGAACCTTCACTCTCTCTGAGGCTTAAAAGTGTATGTATAGCCTCTTTCTGTGGCTGGAATGAGCTGCAATGAGTAAAGCTGCAGGGAAACATGAGAGGTAAACTGTAGGTTTGTTCCCATGTAGCTATACCAAAGGGCTGAAAAGATCACAAATGCTGTTAAGGCCAGCATTCCTCTGTTTTACTGAACACCTTTGCTTCTTTGGACAGCATCTGTGTCTGTACAGACGGCTGACAGTGTGACCCTGCATAATGATTTTCACTGTTCTTTTAACAAATTACATTTGTATTCAAATTGATTTTCCATGACTGCTCATATAGCCTCCAGAAAGCATGTGTAGCAGATACACTTTTGCATCCAGCGCATGTCTGGTCAGCCCAGGACAGAATGTGATGTCGAGCCATTCTATCTTATAACAAGAATTAATAGTCCTGCCGGTATTAGTTGTTTGTGTGTGTGTGTGTGTTTTGTTTTTTCTTTTTCTTAAGTATCCAACTTTGTCTTCCTCTGCCCTGCTTATATCCTTCATGTTGTTCTTCAGAGGATATATTTTATACAAAGCTATGTTTCAGTGATAGCATAGTGAAAAGGATCACTGTATTATCTTCCCTCCCTCCCCCATTTTTCCAGTTACCATCCAGTTGAAAATGAAGGCAATGATCCACTTTGGAAGTTATTTCAGAAGACAAAAGTTTTGCATTGGGAGGCTGTTTTTTATGCCTTGAGCTAGCTATTTGTACAACACTTATCCGTACAGCAGTGCTGGCGTACTTGCAGCCAGATATCCCATCAGAGTAAGTGAAGGCACCGGAACCTGTCCTGGAAAAGTCATGTTTAGGGGACTGTGAGAGTCAGAGTAAGTCTGTATCAATCTAAAATGTTGCGAATCTCATGGCAATCACTGTTACTGCTTTCTCTGTTTTTAAAAATGTATTTTTTTACTTCAAACTCACATGAGCTCCAGAGCAGGAGTATATCTGAAATCTTAGAGAATGATCTGCATCACGTTACAAATGATGTTTGAGCACCTTGAGACCGTTCTGCCTCAAGTTAGGAGTATGGGCTGAACATCAGAACAACATTAATTTCTTTCAACTTTTTAAGGCATGTTTTCACACTGAGAACGTATGTTTAATTTTTATTAGTCAGATGGCACATTAGGAAATGAAGGATGCGATAAGGAGATGCAAAACTAAATAAGGATTCTAAGTACCTTAAGATTTACAAACTTAAAAACCCTGAAAATTGCTGTGATATAATGGAGGACCTGCACACATTTTTCTTATAAAGGGTGTGAAGTGAGGATGTAAGAAGAAAGGCAATGAGGGTGTAAGTTCAATGCACTGTGTCAGTGATAATGGCTCTACGTTTCCTTTTTGTTTTATTAATCAGCAAGCTGTGTTGCTTTCCATCACAGTGGGAGTGTTCTGTTTTAAGTTTAAAAAACTGAGAAGTGAAATAGACTGTGATTTTCTGGTCTGAGCAGCAGGCACAGGGAGAATGCTCTCCTTGCTCAGAGCTGGGGCAGGAGCATTGCAGTCCAAGTAGGAAGGCAAAGGTGTGAGCAAAAGCTGTGGTCAGCATGGGTCTAAGTCACTTTGAAGTGCTTCAGACTGCAGATTTGAATCTGAGTCCCAGTTCTGTTTTCTCGCAGCCAGACTTTCTCAGCCTCCTTTCCTTCTTCCTTTCCTGCTCCCATTGTAACTCTTTTTTTTTTAAATTGTTTTCAGTATTAAACAATGCAAGGTATGTTTGCATAGCCAGACCATGGCCTTGCTGTAAGGAAAAAAAACTACAGTGTAGGCCTATGTGACTTCTTTGTCTTTGGGTATCTTTGATTATCCTCCAAGCAGTAACTTTTTGACAGAGCTGAAAAAAGTAGAAAAAGACGACTGCTTTGCCAATTTTTAGCTGCAGTAATTTTATTTGCCATGCTTCTATGTAGGGAGGCTGACAGAATTTTTATAAAACTACTTTTTTCCTATCATTGTCAAGATGCTGTGTCAACCTGTATAATTATGGAGAACTGTGACAGCAGTGCGTAAATAACAGTAATTTCTGCCCTGTGATTACTCATGTCTGTAGGTTTCTACAATAGTGAAGCTACAACAGACAATTTAGGAAATACGTTTGGATAAGTCTTATATATACGGCGTGTGTGAAAAACAGAAAACAAAGGGGGATTGATTTATTTTATTTTTAACATTTACATCTTCATGTCTGCATCCTGCACGTGCACGGCAGCCTCTATCCCTCTCTGTGCTTGATATCATTGCACACAAGCATTCCCTTTAATCCAGGCTTGCTCTCTGATTATTCTCTATTACAGTCCCATAGGCCGTACTACTTTAATCTGTTTGCCAGTTTTCATTTTTCTAGCTAAGTATTATGTTTTCAGACAGTGGCATGGGCTTTGAGACTGTTTTTTTTCTTATCCATACCCTTTGCAGCTTAGGTTTTTCAAAACAGAGATGGAGAAAATATCATTTGCTGTGTAACTTGTCAGGTTCCTTACTTCTGTGAGGAATTGCACAGGACTGCCTTACAAGGGCTTTTGTAGGTTAAAAAAAGATCTAGTAGCTGATTGCTCTCAGATGCTGTTCCGTAACTATTTAAAAACCTCTGAACGTCCATTTATTTGAACAGTTTTAAGGAAAAATTAGATTGATACAGTGAATGGTGTAAAGTGTGGATGGGGAAATTTTGGGCTATTCTCATGGAAAGCTAAAATGATGCGATAGTTCTCTGCTATTGATGCTATTGTCTAATTTCTTAGATGTTTCTTTTATGGTTTACCTTCTGACCTCACCTAAAATGATGCATTGGTTATAAGTACTCCTTCAGGATAGAGATCAACCTCTTTAATAATAACTTCAATTTCCATAGGCGTGATCAAGCACATCCTGTTCTAACCTCTTGATTTCCTTCACCAGGCCTCTCTTTAACCTGGAGTACTTGTGCAGCTGCATGTTTTCTTTCAGAAATGCAGTGTCTTCATACCCTGAAACTTACGCATATGCTTATGCTCTGTGGTTCCTGTACTTGGCAGTTCTTGTTTTTCCTTTTACTTAACTCTTCCCAGAAGGGTGGGTATTGTTCACAAATTCAGCCTGCTACTGAAGTCACAGTGAACAGCCAGAGATCAGCCAGAAAACAAACAAAAAAAAAGGTACTTGAAGTAACGTCAGGCACAGTCAGGAATGTAGTAGTCTCAGAGGTGTTGCAGTGCTGGTGAAATCTGCTTGGTGAAGAAATCAAGGCAACGTTCTGAGCCAAAACTCTGAAATCTTCTGAGTAAAAATCTGCTAGTTGCTATTTACCACTGATGTTTCTGTAATTTCAGCACTGGTGGTGGTCTTACACAGAGCAACAGTGCAGCTTCTTGGGTGACTTATGGTAGGGTCAGCCAAAAGTGCAGGAGCTACTGGTGCAAGGAGAGCGATGGGAAGAGGGAGGGAGGAGCGAGTGGTATGGTGCTATTGGACACTGGATGTGCGCTCACAAGGTTTTTGCAAGGGATGACTGCAGATGCTTTTCTCAGTGGCAGCTTTGATATTTTTTCATCAAAAAAAACCCGCATTTCGGAACTTACCCTCTGAGTCCATTTTTCAGTACCAAGCAGGTGAATTTAAACCATTCTGAGAACTTAAACAAGATCACGTGTTCCTCTACCCTACGCGTGAAATGCCACGCTCCTTCCTGCACATATATAGGGAGGGCTGCTCTGAAAGTAATGCATCCTATTTCATGATATTATCCCATGGCATCAGAGGTGCAGGCTGGTTGCATGGCAGTAGAGGTTGAACCTTCCCACCAATATTCTTTTACATGTTGTTGCCATGTGACAGATGGCAGCAGAGGAGCAGTCTGACAGAATGGCTTCTGACATGGCGTGTGAAACAAAGATGTGTCACTGAATTCCTCCATGTGAAGAAAATTGCGCTCATTGACATTCATCTGCACTTGCTGAACATTTATGGAGACAAACCAGTGGTTGTGAGCACTGTGAGGCAATGGATGGTGCATTTCTGCAGTGATGACAGCAATGGGAAAGACAAGCCACATTCCAGGTGCCCATGCACAGTTGTCACACCACAAAATGAAGAACATCTTGATCAGCTCTTCCATGCAGATTGGTGAATTACAGCCAGGAAACTGTATGGAGATGAATATTGTCTTCATTGTGTTGGAGATGATGGTGGCAACATTGGAACATTGCAGAGTTTGCGCCGGGTGGGTCCCGTAAGTGATCACACAGGAACAGAAAGAACGCTGCATGCAAGTTTGGCAGGACCTATTGAACCAATACGAGACTGAAGGTGACAGTTTCCGGGATCACATCATTACTGGTGATGAGACATGGAGTCACCACTATGAGCCGGAGCCAAAACAGCACTCTATGGAGTGGTGATGTGAATTCCCCATCGAAGGCAAATTTAAAGATGGAGCCCTGAGTGGGTAAAGTGATGTGCATTGTTCTGGAATAGGGATGGGATGATCCTTCTGGATTTCCTGGAACATGGACAAACCATCAACTCTGACCGCTACATTGTGATGCTGATTAAACTGAAGGCTCGAAATTCCAGAGTCCAGCTAGAGAAGAAGACAAACTTTCTCTGGCAGCATGATAACACCGTCCCCATACCAGTTTGAGGACTGTGGAGCACATTGCATGTATTGGCTGGGCTGTCCTACTCATCCGCTATACAGCTCAGATTTGGCACCTTCTTCCATCTGTTTAGGCTGACAAAAGATGAACTGCATGGGCAACATTTCCTATTGAAGACACCATGAGATCACCTCCACTGGTGCAGATTTTAACAGGGATGGCATGCAGACTCTTATTCATAGTGGTGAAAATGGTGGTGACTATGTTGAAAAACAGTGTTTTGTAGCTGGGAATTTATTATTTGGTACTGTTCTGCTCTTAGTATCTGTTGTAGTTTCCATAGAGGCAAATAGGAGACATTACACCTGGAGCAACTGATACATCCTCTAGTGTTGAGACCAGGTATAAAAATCAGACCTATGAGTACTCTTTGTGAGTAGTCGTTGTGTTTCTGTCTGTGTGCTTGTGTTGAATTCTTGTGGCTGTAGGCAAAGGAGCAAATTCTGTGTTTCTCCTGCACCTCCTGGTCCAAAGCATCTGTCTGCTACCTCACTGTCCTGGGGCCAATTATGTGCCAATTAACAAAAATGTCCCTGGTAGGTTATTTGATGAGGACAGATTACAGTGTTTTTCTTCCCTAATTATTTTACACCAAATATTTAGTTTATGGAT
This sequence comes from Pavo muticus, assembly GCA_016647715.1. NCBI lineage: Eukaryota > Metazoa > Chordata > Aves > Galliformes > Phasianidae > Pavo > Pavo muticus. The sequence goes on from JACDJE010000331.1 coordinate 16,672, forward strand.
AAAGATCGCTCCCTGGCCACAGGCAGCAGGCAGGACGAGATGCCTTCCTGACAAATTCTCCCCTTGTTCCTAAGCAAGTAAATTGATTTAAAGCTGCTGGTGAGCAGATGTGGCTCTGGCTCCTCTGCTCAGCTAAAGGCTGAGCAGGGAGAGAGAAGCAGCCAAAATGAGTAAAACCACAGCATGCTTCAGTTACTCTAAGAAACTCCTCAAAATGTTGACCTAAAATATTTTGGTTATTTGTTTCGCTAGCAGTTCATATGCGTGTGTGCATGCTGAGTCTGGAGCACGTTGCCCAGGGGAGCTGTGGGTTCCCCATCCTTGGAGGCACTCAGGGCCAGGTTGGGTGGGGCCCTGGGCAGCTTCATCTGGTGGGAGGCAGCCCTGCCCATAGCAGGGTCTTGGAGCTCGATGATCTTTGAGATCCCTTCCAACCCATGACACTCTATGATTCTGTGGTTCTATGAGTATTCGGTAAGTATGTGACTTGATGAGGTGCCCTGACTTCATGAGGCAGCATCTGCTATGTCAGCCTCACACCAGATGTGGAGGAGCCATGTCTCTTCTTGGGGTTCTAGTAGACAAGTTTTGATTTGTTTTTTATATGTTTCCAATGGAAAGCAATCCGCAACTAAAAACAGATCCATTGCTTTCTTTTTAAGTAGTGAATTGTGTTTAAGGCGTTACCCTTGAAGAAAAAAATCTGGATAAAATTTTAAATCCCCACTAAATGTTTACTTCTAAGGCAGAGAAGGGGAGGAGGAACATCCCAAATCTGTGCCCCAAGTTAACTGGAATAAAGATCACTCAGATTTAATGTCAGTCATTTTTCTGAACTGGGCTTTTCTTCTAAAGCAGCACCATTTTCTGATCTGAAGAATTGTAACAAGAAACATGGGAAGTTTCCTTCTTTCATGCTTTTGGAGTTTTGGGAAGGTATTCTTTCACCCGGTAAACCCTTGGAAAATTCTAGTCTGCTAGATACTTTCGCTTCTTATGATAGTGCCTTTCATAGCAGTCTTTTGTCTTGTATTACACCAAGCTTTTATTTTTTTCCCCCATCTCTTGAAGTGTGCACCTTCCATATGACACAAAGAGCGTTCCCAGAGTCTGAAAACAAAGGTCAAGGCATCATGTGAGAAGGTGTCTGTCACAAAGAGCAGATAAGCACAAAGAGCAAATCTCACAAATAATGAGATTTGATAACGTAAATCTGCTAAGAGCCAGGATGTTAGGTCCTCTGTAGAGTAAACTCTTGCACTACAAGCACTGCAGCTGCTTGCACATGGATTTTTAGTGCGTGTGTATGTGAGGTGTTCGCATGCTGGTGATATTTACCCGAAGTCTTGCAGGGATTTCACAAACAGGTAATCTTCTCAAATTGCTGTTTCAAGAGAACTCTCAGTTGGTGTTATTCCATGTTCCTGCTTTATTACTGCATATGCAAAAGATTCTCATTTCTTTTTCATTTTCAAAATGAGGTGTTAGAAGCTTTTAAAATTCAAATTGCAAATGTGTATTCTGTTTACAGCGTGGTACATGTATTTTGTAACAGTTGGAATAATTTTTAAAAGCCTTTGATATAGGATCTCAGAACAGATTTTCTGTACAAAAACCAGCTTCAGAGCGAGTGTAGTTTTGTTCTGCCCATTTTCCTGTTAAGATATGGCAGTAAAATTACTGAAGATTTTAGACATATTACATCTGTTCTTTGAAAGAGAATAGCATAAAAGACATAAAATTACTGTTATAGTAGATTACAAGCTATAGTGTATATCTGCTGAAATTGACTTTATAGGAGATGCTTCTTCTAAATCGATGCAGTTTAAAAATAAAATACTAACTTCTTTTGGATCATACCTTCCCGGAATGATGCAATAATGCTGTATCATCCTGTTCTTCAGCCTTATGGGCAGTGCCTGGGTGCTGGGCTCTGATAAGCAGCCCCAAGGCCACAAAAGGATATGAGCACTGATACTTGACCAATGGATGGTTTGAGATACTTGTATGCATGGCCCTTCCTGTTGCAGACTGGAAGGAAAGGATTTGCTCTTGACACTCTTTAAGGCATAGTACAGCCTTTATTTTCCTGGTGAACGTGAGGACTTGGCAGAAATTGTCTGTATGGAGTTTGTGGTGGTGTTCTTGGAGCTGTGTAGATGTGCTGATGTGGTCCTGTCAGAGCTCATAGGTGATCATCAGTCTGTCTTAAGTGGTGTGAATTGTAAACGAATGTCTTGTAGGGGGGGGATGGAGCATTACTGCATGACCATGCTGTTCTTGTGGCAGCTTTTGGCTTGTTCTAAAATTATCTGTAACCACCAACACATGATAGATCTTTATACAGTATTTATGTTCTGCAGTATTTACCAAATTGTCAATAATGGTGGTGACAGTTGCAAAGAAAAAAATGCCTTCTGCATTCAGTGTAGCCAGCTCAGGCTTCCAAACATTTTCTGGGAGCATTTCCCTGCATTAGAAATGACTATATTTATCCTTGGTATCTGTATAGTGACCTAGTTTATTTATCACTACTCTGAATTTTTAGACTGCCTGTGCTGTTGTCTGGAAGAGCAAAGAGATTTTTATTTATTTATTTGTTTGTTTTTGTGAGAAGAGGTGCAGTTCTCTTTTGTTTGCTTGGATTTTTTATTTCATCAAGCCTCTGGCTTTTATGAGATCCTACTTTCTTCCTTTGAACAGAGGCTTTCCGTGCAGTTTTTCCGTTCTCCTGGAACTCTCCTGATGCACTGAAAGCTTTCTATTAGATCTAAAAATTCCCACTGTTGCAAGCTGGAATGGCCAACGACTAGAATCAGCTGATACTGCAGAACAGTTAGGGCAGAAAGTTCAGGCGAAGGCTTCGCTTTGTCAAACACAATGTTATTTGAAAATGTTTTTCATATTTAGCATTTTTATTGTGCATTAATCTGCTGCTTCCTTTCTCTGGACTGGATTTTTATCGTTTCTTTTATTTCCTCTTCTTTTTTCTTTTTCGTTTCCTAACGTTGAACTGACTTGAGCTTCTGGATTTCTGATTTATCAATCAGTTCTTCAAAGACCAAGAGTTCTGATAGATATTAATCCAAATTTGATGTTGGAAGTAGGTCGCTTTTCATATTTAACTCTTCCAGGAATTTGGATATTTGTGTCTGCTGTTGGTTTTGACAACCCTGGGATATTTCTTGTGAATACAGTGGAATAACTTTACACCAAAGCTTCCTCTAGTTTAATGCCCGCAGCTTTGCCGGCACCATTATCTCTATTGCAAGCTGTCTCTACGTGTCCAAATCCGGTAATTAAATCTTCAAATCATATATGCCTGCTTTTTTATTATTATAAGTAAATTTTCGGGTTTTATGTTTTCCCTTCGGGAAAGAGCTGCTGTAGAACTCACTAGAGGACTAAAACCTCTGAAATTTTGGTTCATTGCATTACATTTTCTGGTTTGGACTCATCTCTTAGGCAAAAACAGAGAGGAAAAACTGACAGCACTGCATTAGATGTGTTTGTTCGCTAATTAGTGCAAGTTTCCTTATGGTCTGATACGGGGTTCTTAATCTGGGTTGCTTGCTTGCCAGCATTAATATAAAATATATCTCGGCATTCTTCTCTACCTCTGATTTTGCAGTTACAGGTACCAGGAAAAAGAAGGGGCTTACTGGACATTCTCTGGCAAGGGATGGACGCAGCCATCTGTGAACCTGTTATCTTGGCTGATCGGGGTAGTACACGGAGACTGGGGCCAGTGATAGGAGGCCTGGCAAAGAAAGTCTAGAGTCATGGCTATGCGGGACAAATGATACTGGGCACAGAAAGCAGAGATACTAAATGCTGCCTTTGCAGGCAGGTCTATTGCTATTCCCACATCCAATATGGGCTATAATAATTTGGATGGATGAAAGTTGGTCGGATGATGGGACTTGGAGGGCAGTGGTCGATACTGGCTTACAGCAACTGGGGAATTGATGGGGTCTGTCTGGTAACTCATTTAACATCTTTATCCATGACCTGGAGGAGGTCATGGGGGGGTTTTCTGACTGAGTATGTGAGTGACACAATTTGCGTGACCACAGGATGCCCCTGAAGGCAGGGCTGCTGTCCAGAGAAGCCAGACTGGGTGAAAGGGGTAGCAGGAGCCATAAAAAGGGGCAAATGCAAAGTGCTGCCCTAAGAAGGGAGAGCAGCTATAAGGTGGTCTGTTTGGGATACCCAGCTCAGGAAAGACCTGGATAAACTAAGATATAAGGTCAGGGGAGACCACAACAGTGGTCAGGAATGAAGACCCTGCCCTGCAAGGGAAGGCTGCAGGACTGTGGCTGGTTCAGTCCTGGGAGATTCTGGGAGTCCAGTGGTAGCCCCAGTGCATGTGGGAAGGAAATCAAGGCGAATGAAGATGGACGCTATGTGGACGCACATGGCAGGAGGGTAGAAATTTGTTCTTTAAATTTGATCCTTGCTGTAGGGCAAGCGTGAAGACTCATGCCCCTTCCAAGACCCTTTTTGACCAGTTATGTGAGATTCAGACAGTTTTGTACAACTACCCGTCTGCAAAATACTGTTTTTTTTTTTTTTCCTTTCTGTGTAGAGGTTGGGATTGATTTTATGTGTGTACTACCAAAAAATAAAATCTTAAGCTCTGCTGCAGGGTACATCTGGTATTTTTTTTTCTTTCTGTTTTTGATTGCTCACTTATTTTATAATTGTTGTGTATCATTAATATAGTAGTCTAAGCAATGTAAAGCAAGCTGTGATTTTCAGTGGTTTTGTTTGTGGTTTTTTTTTTTTTGCTTTGCAGTTTTCCCTTTGTAGTTTTGTGGCTAGGTGGGCTGGCAGTAAGAACCCCAAACCAAAGATTTACTTTCATTATTAACTTCCTTTTATGTTTGTTTATGAAATACAGATGGAACAAAATGGTTGACTGTACATAAAGATTCTCCTTGAACATTTTCCTCCTTGAGATGGTAATAATGGAAACGTCCAATTTCCGGATTGTGACAGAAAAACATCTATTTCAAGGATATTGGAATGAAGTTTTAAGTCTGCGTTTTAAAATGCAATTTGGATTTGGCACAGAAGATCTTAGACAGAAACCTCCTGCTAAGATGATGAGATTTACAGATTTAAGATTCAGTGATCATGCAAAGAGTTTAATAATTCTGCTGATATGAGTTTTAAGGGAAGAAATTAAAATGAACTGAATTGGTGATTTTTGGTTACGCTCTGGGGAAAGACCAGACATTTTCTAATAATTAATTATCTAATTTAAAACCTCCTTGTTTCTTGGCTGAAGTAAGGAGCTAGATATTTTGTAAAATAAAGCAGCTGATCTTTAAAACTAATGGGAAGTGCAGTTATATTTTTCAGAAAAGCTGTAGGCTCTTCAGTTCACAGGGCTCTGCTTTAAGGAATTAGTTTTGAGCAAATTAGCCAGTAAAAATAGGTACCTTGAACTGATTAATTAATAAAGGCTATGTATAAACAGAGATCATCAGTATGGCAATCTGTGTAAGAAGAAAAAAATGTGCATGAATTACACAGTATTGATTTCTGACCATTAATCATGTGTTGTGTTTCTCTTAGTTGCATATCAAATGTTTTGTTTACTTGAAAAATGAATAAATGTAGCTTGAGTAAGCTGAGCAGTTCTAGAGATTTTCATTGCCTTTGATTGCCTTCATTGCAAGTAGGGAGTGCTCAGTATTATTTAGAATAAAAAAGACAATCTTGTAATGCTGCGGATTCTGAAAATGTATTCTGAGATGTAAGCATTTTGCTGTTTATCACGAAAGTCACCAACTTAGAATTGTATTCAGTGTCAGTAATTCCTGTAGTGTCCTCTAGTACTAAGGGAATCTCTCTCAGCCAGTTGTACCACTGTGAGAACCCTGATTTAAGGGTGTCCTTTCCAGTGTTAACTTTTTCATTACGATTCTGAAATGGTGCCAGTGATGCTGATACAGCATTGGTGGCATAATGTGTGGAGGATGCTTAATATCTTTGACAAAAAAAGTTGCTGATTTCTGTTACTCCTATTTAGTGCATTTGACTGCAGTAATAAGATGACTGTGGTTTATTTTCAAGCCATTGGCTTGATTTCCAGTTGTGCTACTGCCATACTACTGTTAACGTAATTTCAAGTCTAGTGCATGAAATTGTTCTGCAAATGTTATGGTTGATAATTGGGCTAGGCAGTACTTTTCTGTTTTTGCAAGAAGTTCTATTGAGTTTCAGTAGAGCCAGTGACATGGTACAAGTTTTCATGGCTGGTTTTTGAAGATCGTTGTTAAGTAAATCTGTATTGTTGGCTTTAAATATCTCTACTCTCACAGTCTCTAGGGATGCATCAGCTGGCACCACTGCATTGCATATAGCCAACTGTACAAGGAAATGAGTACCAAAACATTACAGCCTAAAAATAAGAGAAAATGCTGGCAGAACAGAGGTGGTAGCTTAATGAAGTATGAGACAGCAGTGGTCAAAGTGGCTGTAGTGCTGGTCTGCTATGACCAAAGATGAGTGCAGTAGTATGACAAGGAGAGTTTCAAGGACAGGTTCAGAGAAAATGAAAGGCAGCTTTGTTGAGCTTCTGGAAGAAAAAAAATCTTTCCAAGGCTAAAGGGCATTGTGGAAGAGAATGAAACACAAGTTGATTTGGAGATGACTTCTTGAATACATGGAACATTCAGCTAGACTTCTCGTTACTGAGTAAGAGATGATATATTGGAAAGATCCTTTCAAAGAGCTTTGAAAATACTGAGTAGTGACATATGTTAGATGTGATAGGAAAAGGTGAGAAAACGGAGTAATGATCTAGTTAAAGCAAAATGCTTGTGTAATACTCCACAGTAGTATTCAGAAAGTCATCATCTATTCCATTTCTGAAAGCACAAGTGAAAGATGACAAATCAATACAAATTCAAGCAAATGAAAACTTGTGATAATTAGCTGTGCCAGTGGATTGGAAAGGCTGTGTCTTAAGGATGCAATTAAAGGAAAAATTCAGCAGAATGTCAGCCAGCAGTGATCCCCAATTTCTCCCTTTTTAGAATCAAATGGTGAGCAAATAAAGTGATCAGTATTGCAGTATTCTTGTTTGTACAGTATAAGCTGTTGTAATTGAAGATTATTCACATAAAGTGAAGCAGTGGAGGCATCTGAAGACTTTGAGGGAGTAGTTTACTTGTTAGTTAAGCTGACAGAATGAAATAGAAATTTAAACAAGAAGTGATGAACTTGTAGTAGAGATTTTGGTGAAAAAAATAATTGAATTAGTTTGAGCCTTAATCCTTAGTGATTTTTTATTTAAAGGAAAAGAGTATGCTGGAAAGACACTTATTCAGAAGGATTCCACTATTTGAGGAATGTGGGAAATAGTGAGCTCCCACACCAATGTGCATATACAGGTAGTATGATATACTGGGTTGAAGATGTGAGATCCTTGTACTCTCCATCCAAGGAAATGAAATCCAGGTTCCTTGGTCTGGTGTGCTCCGAATTTATCCAAAATAATCTGAATAATCAGGGGACTGCAGCCTTGGACAGTCATGCAGTCAATGGAGACCATTGCAGATTTAGGTCATGAAGACCAAGGTGTTAGATATTTGTGGCCAAAAAACGCATTATCAATACAAATGATACTATATTAAACAAAACTGAAAAGTTGGATAACTTTTGCAGCCAGTATCATCAGCCTTTAAAAAATCAAAAAAAGTGATCTGATGGATGATTTAATTATATTGACTTACAGAAAATTATTTATCTTAGGCAGTATCTGAAATTTTTAGATGGCCATGTGTAATGATTCAATCAACTCATTGGGTACTAGAACATCTTTCAGGAGAAAAAGAGAGAAATGTGATATTGTGATATGTAGAATTGTTTAGGTCCAGCTTACCAGTTCTGTTTGGTATCTTTATTGAGGTGGATGAGGGAACTGAGTGCAACCTGAGTAAGTCTGCAGATAACAAGGTGGGAGGAAATGTTAGCCTGAGAGTAGGAAGCCTCCATGGGATCTGGATTGGATGAATAGAATTATTAAGGTTGGAAAAGACTTCTAAGATCCTGGTCCAGCCATTCACCTACCACCAATATTGCTCACTAAACTATGTCCCTAAGTACTACATCTACCCTTTCCTTAAACACCTCCAGGAATGGTGACTCCATCACCTCCCTGAGCAGCCTATTCCAATACCTCAGTGCTCTTTCTAGGAAGTAGTTCTTCCCAGTATCTGATCTGAACCTCCCTTGGCACAACTTGAGGCCATTACCTCTCATCTTATTGCTGTTACCTGGGAGAAGAGGCTGAACCCCACCTCACTGCAGCCTCCTTTCAGGTACTTGCAGAGAGTAGTAAGGTCTGTTCTGAGCCTCCTCTTCTCCAGACAAAGGAATGCCAGCTCCCTTGGCCACTCCTCGTAAGACTTGTGTTCCAGACCCTTCACCACTTTGTTGTGCTTCTCTGGACACACTTCAGGGGGTCAGTATCTTTCTTGTAGTGAGTGAACACAGTACTTGAGTTGCAGCCTCACCAGAGCTGCGTACAGGAGGACGATCACTTCCCTGGTCCTGCTGGCTGCACTATTTCTGATATAAACCAGGGTGCTGTTGGCCTTCTTGACCACCTGGGCACACCACTGGCTCATGTTCAACCAAGCATCAACCAGAACATCTGTATCCTTTTCTTCCATGAAGCTTTCCAGCCACTCTGCCTCAATGCTTTGGTGTTACATGGGGTTGTTGTATTCTTCTCTAACCTCCACTTTCAAAATATTTCAGGTATTTTGTGCTTAAATAGTATTATAAAAGCTATGTAATTTAATGCTTAAAAATAATGGAGCACTGAGGAAGAGAGAAACTTCTTAGCTATGTCTCCACTCTGCACAAACTAAAAAGGAGATTGCATGTTCAAATAACTCTACATTAACTTAGTCATTAAACAGTTGAAATCAAGTTTTCTTTTATTTTAAAGATGAAAAAACGTGGTAGTAAGCTGTAGCTAGAAATCAACCAGATGAAAGATTTATACTTTTGTTACCTGGCTTTTTAAGGAAAGAGTGTTAAGGAGGCCTGATTGAAACTCATCAGTCTTTTCTTACTATGAAGCTTTTAAAATCTCAGATTGTTAGAAGATTTTCAGTGGATGTTATTTACTGTGAGAATAAAACAAGTGGAAGGTGGATCTTGCGTAGTTTAATGCTTTTATTCAGACCTACTCGAAAAAAAAATAAATGGCAGACACCTGTGCAGAAGTAGTTGATTACAGATGATAAGAGAAGATTAACTGTGGAAATACAAGTAATGAAGGTTATTTATGCTTTTGTCTCCATTGCCTTCTGTCAGCAGTTGCTGTTTTCAGAAGGAGCCTGTATGCCTCTGTTTGAAAGCAAGCAAGTGGTTTTTAGGCATCTTTGAACTAACCCTATTTCTAACAGCTGAAACACTGGCCCTAGGTTTTTCACAACAAGCAGAACATTGAAGGCTGCTCCATCCCTTTGTTTTCTTTTATGAATTTGAATTGTGCAAAGCTTTGGTTGTTACATGAATTATAACTAGTCCATGTAAGAAAGTAACGTTTTCCTAGCACTTCCCATGGTCATTTATACTCAGGAGTTTGTTAGCATCCATCTAGCTCGTAGATAATAATTTTAAAATAAGCAAACACATGTTGTGTTAAAATGTAATCTGAAGAGACTGGAATAGGTTGAATAGGTAGAACAGGAAGCTATAAAGTAGTAAAGCCAAAATGTGCTTGAGTATGATAATATTATGAACTTGTACTGTATCAGTAGTATTTCAAGTATCTAGACGTGGTATTTACTAGTATCGGTTTGCCTGGGAAATTTCCTGCTTGAGGTGTGTTCCCTTGAGGTGTGTATTTTTTTTTTCTTTACTTGCTTCTCACTCTTCTAATAAAAGGAGGTCACAGATGTATTTTGATTTAGCACTGGATGTGAACAGGGCTGTGGCATGTCATAAACTTTCTGGATTTTAATTTTTGCATGATAAAAGCTTATTTTAATAGTGAAAACAAACTTAAGAAAATATTTATTTATTTCTAAATCAATTCAGGTGAATTCCGCAGCCACTTAATGTGGTGATTGAACAAGATGGAACAAACTCTCTTTGAGATCTTGTATAGTTTTAAGTTCATTAATGTTAGAAGGATACTACCAGTGCCTGTATCAGGAATGGTGTGGTGAGCAGGACTAGGGAAGTAATCCTGCCCCTGTATTTGGCATTGGTGAGGCCTCACCTCGAGTACTGTGTTCAGTTTTGGGCACCTCAGTACAGAAAGGACATCGAGGTGCTGGAGAAGGTCCAAAGAAGGGCAACAAGGCTTGTGAAGGGCTTGGAGAATATGCTCTATGAAGAGACACTGAAGGAACTGGGGATGTTCAGTCTGGGGAAAAGGAGGCTGAGGGAAGACCTTAATGCTTTCTTCCAATATCTGAAAGGTGATTGCAGTGAGAGCGGGGTTGGTCTCTTCTCACTAGTGACAGGGGACAGGACAAAGGGAAATGGCCTCAAGTTGCACCAGGGTAAGTTCAGGTTGGATATTAGGAAGTAGTTCTTTACAGAAAGGGTTGTTAAGCACTGGAAAAGGCTCCCCAGGGAGGTGGTTGAGTCACCATCCCTGGATGTGTTTAAAATCTGTTTGGATGTGGTGCTCAGGGACATGATTTAGCGGAGGGTTGTTACAGTTAGGGTAGTATGGTTAGGTTGAGATTGGACTTGATGATCTTTAAGGTCTTTTCCAACCTGAGTGATTCTGTGATTCTGTGATTCTATATGAATAGGTCACACCCATTTTCGGTGAAGCTCGTGTTCCACAAAGGTTTCTGGAATGACCTTTCAGATGATGTAATTAAAAGGAAGATGCCAGGAAGAAGGGACCTATGCAGGTTATGAGAGCATGTGTAGATGCAGCATCCTTCTCACACTAACCTGAAAACTGTCTTTTTTATTGAGCTGTTTTGGTTTTGTTTGCTTCCCTCAACTTCAGTAATGGTATTGTGTTCTTATGGCTTGTTTGGAGAAGAATGAGGGACTTGTTTATAAGAATTTCAGTAAAATTATTGGAACGATGTATTTGAATGAAGAGGAGAGGAATGTAACCTTTGACTAATCGAAACAAATGATTTCTCCTGTTTCTTTTGAATGTCTGCTGTTTTTTGTTTGTTCGTTAAGAGTTTGTTTGTTTGTTTTCCCCAGTAACTGAAGTTATTAAATCCAAAAAAGGATTTTTTGGATCCTTAAAAAAGGATGGTTTTGAGATCAGTACATGAAGGGATTGTTTCGATTGTTTCCTGGTTGCCAAGACCAACAGGTTTCAACTGCAAGTGCTTCAAAATCAGCGGTTTTAAATATAGTCCATTGTTGACAGCTATGCTAGAGTTATATTCAAGCTATTTCCCATTTCTGTCATTAGCTTCTTAAGTACTGAAGTTTTTAAGAGTAAGGAAGTAAATCGTACTGATTACAGGCTTCGGTTAAAAAGAAATAGTAATTTTCTGCACTAAAATTGCATGCATTTTTTCATTTAAAAATAATTAGATGTATATAGTGAATCAGCTTAAAATTTCCAATTAAAACCACTGAGTAATATAATAGAAGAACTTCCTGAAGCAAATGAAATTCCAGACTTCTGTAACTATCTTCAGAAGAAAATGAATATGTATAATGCATATTTTTTCTGCAACAGATGAAGTTGTTGCTCTTCATAAAAGGCAGAGAACAAAGAAAAGATGAGTGCTTACATTAGATGAGCTGTAAGAATTAGGTATTTCCTGGATATTGTGGGTAGTTATCAGAAATGCGGTTGCTCATTTGGGTGTTCATGATTATCAAGGTATTTCAAATACTGTGGTAAGTTTTAGAAGCCTAACAAAATAATGAAAACCACAGTGTATTTAATCCTACAGGGAAACACATACATTCCTTCTTAGGTTTAGTACGTGAGCACCCAGTCATTTTCCCCTCCAGTTTCCTTGGATGGAAACTGGATTTTTGGCTGCTGTTCAGCAGGGACTTATGAACTCGACAATAGCCTGTATTTACAGTTCTGTGGCTATCTGAAATGGGAATTATGTGTTACCTTTCACCAGTAATGCCACAAGAGGATTTAAATTATCTGGCACAATTTTAGTCAGCGACTATTCCAACAGCAAAGCCTGAGAAGAGCAGAATCATCAAAATGATAGACTGGGGTAGATAAGTCTAAGGGAAAAGAGAACCATGTGGATAATAGTAACACCATCTTAAACATTTAAACAGTAAGTCGAATCCTTCATGAAAGATTCAGTCATTGGATTTTTTTTTTTTTTTTTACCTCAGCTGTGTGTTACAAATGTATATGATTGAAAGTAAAGCTAAATATCTTGAGGAAAAGAAAGGAAACCACCTCCAAATGAGCCTTAAATAAATCTGGTATGTTTGTACATAAGAAACAAAGGATGTCTTCTGTTAATAGATTAGGAACAAGCTAGTGGGGGCTGAAGTTTATGCAGTTTTTATAGATTTTATGAAGATTAAAGACATTTTTCTTGTTCATTTGGCTTACAGACTCTCATTGAAAACTGACTCTTACCTGAATAAAAATCAGCTCTAATAAAGAGCTAGTTAAAGTTTTGGAACATCCTGCACTTGATTTGAAGTATTCAGACAATGATAATTGATATAAATGCCATTTCCCCAGATGAAAATCATATCCCAGGATTGGAACATTTCATATCTGGGAATACGCCTTGTTCTGCTTTCATAATGTATTCAGCCTGGTGAAGACCGTGCTCATTACCAGTAGAGGATTTAGACCATTACCCAGAATGGTAGAAACAGAATTCAGAAACCATGAAGTGGCACTCAGTGGCCTATTTAGGCCATATAAGTGCATACATTTTGTGGGTCTTTGTTGCGTACATGAAACTAAGAGATTAACTTTCAAGAAGTATTTCTTGAATCTACTTACACAAGTTGCACCTCTTGCCGCTAGTAAGGCTGCTGCCTTTTGCAGTCCACAGCTTCTTGTTCAGCCACTAGATGGCAAAAGGATGGGTTTGAATGAGACTGATACAAGCCATGTAGGTATGTAAATGTGCTAGGGAAATAAACAGAATCTTGAAAGATTTTCTTGAAGGTCTGCATGGTTGAGACTTATGACTTAATGACCATGGTACAAATTTCCAGGCAGAGCTGATACTGCTGGTTGCTTCAGTGAAGTGCACACAGTGTATCATGATGTTGCATAGTGACAAATCTGCAGTCAAAGAATAGCACTGTACCAGCACACACCTGTGTCCACACAGCTCTGGATGCTGTGTGGGTTCTGTTTCCTTCAGGGAAATTTGAGCTCCTCTGTACAGCGCAGACCTGCTCAAAATAGTGTGCTTAAATTTTTTTTTGCCTGATGGAAACAGGAAAATAAAGTGGGAAGTATAAATAGCATTTCCCATCACTTAACTTTGTTTAACTCCTGGCTTGATTTAACAGCCACTGGGCGAATATTTAACTGTATTTATTGTGCTCTTTGACTTATGTTCAGCTTGCCTGTTAATTAGCCAACCATATGGAAGATGGCAGTACTGCTGTAGGATCAATCACATCTGCAAACAGTCTGTGTGGAGCAGGTCATTCCTTTAAAGCAGAGAGAGCTGAACTGTCATAGCACACGCAGGGAAGCTTTAGAGGCAATCAGTTTTCTTTAGATTGCGTTATTATATTATTTTTTGTGTACACACCATGTATTGCCTGAGTCAAGTAGGAAAACACCTTTAACCGCAGCCCGGTATGTGCTGCAAGCACTTTGCCCCTCTGTTGCATTGGTCCAGCATTGCTGGAGCAGTGGCTGAGGGTGCTCAGCACTGGTTGTGCCAAAGGCAAATTGCACATCCCTGGAGCAAAGGAGCGATGCGGAGGAAACAGGGTTCTGTCATCTGCAAAAAGCATCCCTGTGTTACTCCTTGCTCAGGGCTCTGCCTGAAGGCACAGACCAGCACGGGGAATGTGTATTTTCTACTTTCTTCTGTCTTGCCCCTTTCCTTTCGTATTCCCTAGTTTGTTTTCCTTTCTTTTTTCACCGCATAAACAAAAACATCCATAGTTAGTAATTGAATGTGAAGGATGTTTGCTGGGACTGAAGGAGGTGGAATAGCATCGTGGGAGGAAATTTGAAAGCTGCCCTTTGCCAAGAGCTTAGAAGCTGTGAATCAGCAGGAGGGAGGGACTGTCATAAAAAAAGATCACCAGGATGTTTCATCTGTGTAAAATCAGAGAAGCTTGTCATGTTACCGAACAGCCAAGTGTCTTTTGTTAATTCTTACCCTGTTTTGCTATGCATTCTGTACTTAGAAACCCTACCAGAAGAAAAAAAATCTAAATGTCGCCATCCGTTTCTGTGTGGAAAAATTACGGTTCTCATGTTCTTTGGAATTGTTCAATTAGTAAAGTCTTTTCTTCTGCTTTTTACAGCCATTTTTATCATCATGAAAAAATTCATCTTTTACTATGGATTAGCTTCTTCATTTAGGAAAAAAATACTGTGATAACTGCATTTAAAATTATTTCATTCTTCATAGTGAAGTAATGGTTTGTGTTTTTGTGAGTACGTATGACTCAGTAGTTGCTGCCCTTCCACTAAACTGATAGTCACTCAAAGGTTAAGATGTCAAAAAATGAGAATAGTTTAGTACTCGGAGTGCTTCTCACACATACCTTTAGCCATGCGGGAATATGCAGAATAAAGTAAACACTCACAGAGTGTTCCACTTTTAAACCTTTGGGACTTGCATTTTACGTGATAGAAATCTGGGACCAAATTTTAATTATTCCAGTTAATCATATCTGAAGCAGTAGTATTATTTTAGAAATACTAGTTGAATACCAGTAGTGTAGGAGTAGGAGTTAAAGTGGTCATTTTTGGAAACATAAACCCTCTAAACATTACCATATAGGTAATGTATAATAGTTCAGGTAGTAATGACTGATTCAACATGGCAGATTTAATTATTTTAGGGGGTTTGATATGTGTGTGTGGAGGGATGTTATGGAAGCGACAGTCTGTTTGGACCACTGCATTTAACAACAGCCTTTATGTCAAACTTTGTTAAAAAGTCTTTAAAAGCCATTTCTGTGCTGAGGGCTTTCTGTCGTTTTGTTTGAGAATAATTAAATTACTCTGAGAACAACAATTTTAGGAATAACACGGAATGCTTTGATTTCAGTTACTTTGTCATCAGTCCTAAAGTGTTTGTGTAAGTCTTGCATGACATTTAAGTAGCAGCACACATGCCGGTAACTTCTGTTCCTCAGTAATGGGTATGTTATTGGCTAGCTATGCTCTCCATACTGAGACTGGGCATGTGCCAACAAATAAAGATGGGTGCTGCTGGTCAAAATGAACATTCGAAGATTAGGAAGGAAAAAAAAACACACCTGTAAATGTATTTATTTATGCTGTTTAGAGATCCAGAATGAGTAAGCCATAGCATTCTAAGTACTTTGAGAACAGTAACTCTGTGATGAGTGTAGCACTTGCACTGGATATTTTTGATTGTTATATGGTCGCCTGTTACTCAAGTCATTGTTTTGTATCATATCAATAACACTGCCTGAGAATAAGAGGTTTGAAGGTGTTTTCTTCACATAGAATCATAGAATGGTTTGGGTTGGAAAGGACCTTTAAGATCACGTAGTTCCAACCCCCCTGCTATAGGCAGGGACACCTCCCTCTAGACCGGGTTGCTCAAATGAAACATGTAAGGCAATATCCTGTTCTCCAAAATGCTGAACTATGTTGGTTGGACTTCATGATCTTATGGGTTGTTTCCAACCTGAATGATTCTGGTTTTGAACACAGAATAAATTGAAGATAGATAGAGAAAATGGATGTTTAAGGCTTCTGGTTCCAGATCAGAGTTTCTCCTATCTGAAGCAAAATGATGAGCTAGTATAGAATTGCTATTTTTCCCAGTATATATTTGACAAGCATTATGTATGATTTGCTCTGTCTGGTATAAGAGAAACAGAGTCCTGTCTTTTACTTAATTTTGTTCAAATATGTATGAACTGGTATTCCAACTGTTTCTAAGTTTGATATTAGTATAATCATTAAAGTCATTTGCAAACACCTTTTCCAGTTTTCAGATTTTTATGTACTGATACTTCAAACATGTAGGGAAAACATCAGGAACATTGGTTGAAATCAACAATGTGATTTGCTTTCAGTGTTGGTTGAGCAAAATTTTCACATACGTGGTAAGCTCTCAGCTCCTCTGTGCCTGCTTTAAATCACTTTCTTTTAGTGACCATGACTGTATATAATGATCCAGATGAGAGTTCACCAAGATCTTACAGAACTTATAGATCTTACAGATCTTACAGATCTTATAGATATTCAGGTTTCTGCATATCTACTAGAAATACATAATCTAATACATCCTTAGTATACTTCTTGCCTTTTCCAGGGAGTGAGGACAGCATGGATCATACGATTGATGAGATATTTGAGCTTACAGCTCAGGAAGTCCTGTTAATCTCTAGACACTGAGAACAGTCATGTTGTTCCAGAAAAGCCCGTTTTGTCCATTATTTCATTCCTTGAGTTCATCCAGTTATTCCTCTGCCACACCAATCTGCCTCAGTATAGATAACATTCTCAAGCTTCTTATCACCAGCATGGTTGCTAATGGAAGTACTAAAAGACCTATTCTGAGACATGTTTCAGAAGCAGTGCCTCTCTTTGCTGGAGTTGATTTTTGCAGCATGCTCATTATCCACATGGAGTCCATACTCACATTTCCTGTGCTAATGATGCTGACAGGAGGCCCTGCTAACACCGAGGTGGTGAATACGACTCCTCCAGCACGTTACATAAAGAGTAGCAATTACAATTAAATTATATGGAGAACAAGGATATACATAGCCTGTTATGATAATGATGTATTTCTCAGTCTGTCGTGAAGGTTATGCTTTCAGATGTGCATTAGACTCATTACAGTTTCATTGCATACAGCCTTGAGTCCAAAAAAGTGTCATTTCTAATTAATCTAGAAAACATAGGCAGGATGTGTGTTATTGTGGATGTTGGCATACCTCTGGTGGATGAAGTTAATGCAAGGAAAAACTGAGGGTTGCTGATTGCTTTGGAAGCGCCAGTAGCCACAACAATTTTCTAAGCTAGAGAATTGGTAGGAAACAAGAAGAGTAGTTCAAACATGCCCATAAGCACTATTTCCGTCTACATTTTATCAGGGAATGTTATCAATACAAACGATGTTAGCATAATAAAAGAGTGGTTTTGAAAGGAAGTTCAAGGCAGTGACACAGCAGAGTATCTTTTCAATCTTCAGCTCACTTTATTTTTAGCTTTATCTATCGGTTTGTTGTTTAGAGAAGAAAAAGTTGTGGTTGAGGAGAAGGAAAGAATAATAGCTTTTCTTTACCAAGTGGAAGACTAAAGAAATTAATGTAGAAGCTGGCTGCAAGCACTGTGAAAGACATCAGTTGTTTGAAAAAGAACTTAGGGAAAGCGTCAGACGCTTACCCATCCTTCCTGAGATCATTTTGAAGCTCCTTTCTGGGCAATAATAGAATAGTAAGTCTCAATTGTATCTCACTAACCACTCTGTCTCTTAAAAAGACACTTGTTTAGCACAGATGTTATCTAAACTGCCTTGTCTGTAGCATTTTCCATCACTCATTAGCAATGTGTATCTCATTCAGTTAAACCTTTCTTATTTCCTTGCCTGATCCTTATGTCTTCGCCAGACATACTTGCAATATATTGTTGAACTTCAGGCTAAGCTTTTTTGTCCTTTTACTAGTAGTTCTTCTTTTATTCCTTGTGTTAATTCTTTTGTTGTTTATGTCAGCAAGTAAAATAAACAATGCAGGTGCCTACAGAATGTACATAGTCTAAACAGGTATTTTTTGAACTTTGTAGACTGATGTCAAGCGTTACGCTGAATATAATTCATATACTATAAACAGTTTTGCTGATCTCGGGGACCTGTTAGCAAGATTTTCGAATGTCAGGAAACTGCTTTCAAGTGCTTAATATAATCTATTATAAATAGTCCCTTACACCTTTTATTCTTTCATGCATTGTAAAAGTTCAGAATAAATCACAAGTAAAAATGTGGCATCTAAATACTCAATTTTGTACTTTAGGCAAATATAGTTTTTAATATTCTATTTAGATCTTAGAGCTTTAGAAGGAGAACAGAAAACAGCAAAATGCCCACAACATGTTGGATATCCCACAGTCTTTTTTAAAAGCCCAAATTTGTGTTAGCATTTGTGTGGTGTTCTTCCATTTCGCCAAATGTTCTCACTCGTGTTGTTGGAAAGAGAAGTTGTCCTGTCACATCCTCTGACAAAACATGTTATTAATAAAAAATTAAATAAATAAATGCTTTGCATAGCTGTTTTCTTTGTACATGGAGGAGTCCATTGCTGAAGAATGAATGGCAAGCCGAAAATGCAGAATAAACACCTACAAATGCATCTAAATAGAAAATCTTCTAAAAGAAAAGAATAGCAATTTGTACAACAAAGCAGTGCATCACACTTAACAGCTATCTCTGTGAAATAATTACAAGAGAAGAAAAGGTATTTTGATTTACATATGTTCACTTGCCTGTTCTAAGAGAAGCCCATGCCATGTACAAAAAAAGGAAAAAAAAAGAGGAAAACTTGGGTAGATGTCTGTGAGCGTGGGAGCAGTGGCACAGCGATACACTTGCATAGTTTTTGAATTGAAAAGAACTGGCATTCGGCAGTTCAGAGCATGGAATTTATAAATATCTAAGCAAGAAACATTGTACTATGTGGCTAAACATGCTTAAACTCTACAAGACAGGCTACGGACAGTACTGATTAGAAATTTATTAAGGAACAGAGATTGCATTATTCTTTATTAGTATGGTAATTGTAACATTAGAAAAACAGAAACGCCAAAAAAAAACCCAACAAGTTCATAGTTTGAGAATACGTATAAATCTTTGGAACACAACTTTATATTTACATGTATTTTGTTTGAGCATGAGTTTACTGACCTGCGGAAACAGCACTCGGACTCCCAGAGAGTCAGAATGTAAGGTAGTTTATTAGTTTAAGGTGTATACACCGGCACACGGCGGGTTTGCACCGCCCCAGTTGCGCAACTGGTGGCTCTCAAGCAGTCAATATTTATACCATGCAATATGCACACTCATAATTCCGCGAAGCAGGTAATGCTAACTTACTCTAGGCAGTGGGTTGTCCTATGCTAACTAATTCCATGAATGTTTTCTTGTTTTTCACTTCTTCTTGGTCATGCGCAGTGTATTGTCCAGTCCTTCTAAACATGTTTTTCTTTGTGGTGGTTGGTCTGGTTCCTTATCTGAAAACATTACACCTGGAATTCCAGGAGCTTCATCCTTTGCAGTGTGCTATTGGTAAGCGAAAGCTGTGCCCCTTTTCTACCAAACTCCTCCCAAGTCCTGGCTTTTCCTAGTAAACCACTCCCAAAACTCCACCTATGATGTAAGGGTTCTTCCCAAAATTAATTTCTTAGAAATTAACTTTTTCTGTTTGTACAGGGGGGGTCCCCCTGTACAACCCCTTGTACTGGGTCCCTCTTAGGGTCTCTGCCTCTTCTCATTACCAATTTATGTGGTCAGAGCTTTCAAAGTACTGTGCAAAGGTATGTGTACCAGACCTCTGCTGTAGGAGTTTGGTCTCTGGCTCCCCACAGCCTCCTTACGGACTGCAGAAGGAAATCTCTTAACCTTATAAAGGGTGCAACAGGAGTGAATCAGTGTCTCTGTCATTTGCTTTTGTTGTTATTTGTCAGTATGTTTTTATTTTCCTCTAGCCATTATTTCATACAGCGTGAAGCTGAAGTGTGACAGAGGGTTCAGAAAAGACAGCATGAACTCAATAAATATCCTGAGTTAGAAGGGACCCACAAGGACCATCAAGTTCAACCTCTGGCTCCTCTCAGGACCACCCCAAATCCAGACCCTGTGTCTGAGAGCAGTGTCCAAATGCTCCTTGTACTCTGGCATCTCAGGGCTGTGCCCACTGCCGTGTGCCCTGTGCAGCCTGTTCCATGCCCACTGCCCTCTGGTGCAGACCCTTTCCCTGATCCCCAGCTGCCCCTCCCCTGACACAGCTCCATGCCGTTCCCTCAGGCCCTGCCCTGCAATTGCTGTACGGCTGGTTAGTGCGTAAGCTTTCATCTGTAGTCCACTCATGTCAGTTAGCTACCAAGTACATAGTGTAAGGTATTTTTCCTTTACTTCCACCTCCAAGGTCCACTCTTTCTTTCTTTATCCCTACACATTTGGGTGCTTGGAAATGACGCTGTTTAATTATCTTATTTATTCATGGGAGGCTTTCACTATCTTTGCCTGGCCTGTTGTATAGTAATTCCTCAGTGGAAACAGGTTAAAAAGCAAAACAACAATTATATTGGAAACCTCAGCTCTGGAATTTTACCTGATGAACCTGAACACATTTGTTCTGCTAGCTATTCAGCTTAATCATCTAGCCCATATTGCTCTCCCTGAGTAGGACTGTCTTCCAGCTGATCATGCATTAGTACTTAATGAGGTAACTAATTTTTAAAATTTAAGTCCTGTGGCTGCCACTGTTCTCCTTCAGACATAGTTCCAAGGCTTGTTGTCAGGAGAAGTCTTTTGAATTCAGTCTGAAAAAACTGTCGGGTTGAGAAAATCAGCTTCTGGTCACTAATAAAGAGTGGGTATTAAGATAGCTTGTGCGCCACTTGAGAGGTGCTTCACAGACCATTCCTAGAGATCTGGTAACTAATAGCAGATGTTGCTTTGAGTTGGCATGGGATTCAAGTGCTTCGTATAGAGACCGACAGCATATTCCCTTCCATTTAAACACCTACATCGTTTCAAATACTTTTTAGTGAATTCTGAATGTGAAAAAATTATCTAGCTTTTTAAATTTATTTTTTAATTGAGCACTCAAAATATATGTAGTTCTGTGTCCATACTGTTAAGTCACGCTTCTCTTGACAGAAAGTGCTCTTAAAATTTTGTGTAAACAGTTTTATAATGATGTCCTGTGAAGAGTTTATGGTATGATAGTTATAGAGTAGACTGCTGCCTTATGAAAGACAAGTTGGTTGCAGGTTGGTTTCCTAGGGTGGGAGTGTGGGTGTGGGGGGAGGATGTATGCATGTGAAAAGTGATATTTAACCAGTTATTTTCACAAAACTGCTAAAAAGAAAATTATCCACTCAGTGAGTTGATGCACATTTAAAAATAATTTTGTTAAATTGCGTACATCTTTTCATTTGGGAAAGCAGGCAAAAACAGTCCCTGTAAGTTAGAGGAGCGTGACAAGGGAAGTAAGGGTATCTGGACATCCATACCAAAGAATAGGCATTATTTATTTTTTGAAAGGAAAACTCAGAAGAGAGGTTTGGGTTAAGAGGACTAGGTGTTTGTGCATGGGTAAGGGAAACAGGGCAAAATGTGGAATAAGTTGGATTCACATTCTTTCCATTTCACCTCTGCAGGAGAGGTAGCTCAAGTCTGTACAGTGATTAAAGTGTGTTCATTTCGCCCCTGCCCCCTCAGTCTGTCAGGAAAAGGGACTGCACTGGAAGTACAAAGAATATGGACTAATGAGCGGGGAGAGGAACTGAGCTGTGTGTAGAAAGTAAGGGCACATCTTTCTGTGGTCTACTCTGAGAAAAAGATGAAATCATAGAATCATAGGAAGACTTAGATTGGAAGGGATCCTAAAGCCCATCTAGTTTCAACCCCCTGGCGTGGGCAGGGTTGGCCACCCACTAGGTCAGACTGCCCAGAGCCCTCCAATCTGGCCTTGAACAGCTCCAGGGACAGGGCTCCTTTTAAGTACAGTAATGTCAAAATAAGGTCTCAAGGAGTCTGCACACATATCTGGGATTGCACTTACACAAGTGCAGCATCCTTCACTTGGCCTCATTGTACCTCATTTTGTTCATGTAAGCCCACTTCTGAAGCCTGTCCATGTCAACTGGATGGCATCCCTTCTTTCTGTTGTATCAACTGCACTGCTCAGCTTAATGGCATTGACAAACTTTCTGAGGGTGCACTCTATCCCAGTGTCTATTAAAAGATGTTGAACAGTACCAGTCCCAAGATGCACCTCTGGGGGCACTACTCATGACCAGCCTTTGCCTGGACATAGAGCTGCTGACCACAGCCCCCTGGCTGCGACTATCCAAGCAATTCCTTGTCCATCCTTATTCATTATGTAGTCCACTGTTCCAATTTGGATCTTTCCAATTTAGAGATAAGAATATAATGTAGGACTATATCAAAGCCCTTGCAGAAGTCCAGGTAGATAACACTGGTCTCTCTTTTTCTACTGATGTGGTCACTCCATCATAGAAGGCCATCAGATCAGCCATGCTAGCTGTGTCAGATTACTAGCCTCAAGTTCCTCAGGTCTTCTTTTCTCCCCTTCTTGAAAATGGGAGTGATCTTTCTTTCAGTCACCAAGGACTTTACTTGAGAGCCATGACTTTACAAATATAATGAATAGTGACTTGGCAACCACATCGATTCTTTCAAGACCCTGGGATGTATGTCATCCAGCCTGTTAAACACTCAGAGTCATCAAGTGGTCTTGAATTGCATTTTTCTTACAGCGGGAGGGATTTTGCTCCTTCAGCCCCCACCTAGAGGTTCAAATACACAAGGTATGTTATGTTGTTGAAGCCTGATTTCAATAATGGTCTTATCCACATGTGTATGTGATGCAGAAAGATCATGAGAGACTCCTCATGGACTGGGAGACTGATGTGATGTCCCAAATTTGCCTGCATTGAAGTCTGAAATCTGGTTTCATACCTTTGACATTTGCAAATTAACCTCAAAGTGTAAGAATTAAGAGACCTCAGTTCAGGGTCCTACTCCATTTCAGGCTCCTTGGTGCTTTTCTCACTCCTTCTGTTCTCTTTTCTTATGTTCCTATTACTCAGATAATAGGGCTTGTTCGGTAATAATAGTGTTCCCTTAGTTCCGGATGTAAATACTGTAAAAGCGTTTAACGTTTTCTCTTCTGCAGTACAGAGGAGCGTGAGTACACTGGTTATAGGTTCTTTCCTACATGTATCTTGTATGAATAGTATTTCCCACTGGAATAGGAACTATAAAAAGCTAATATTTGGAAGTCTGAGAATAGTTATAAGTATTGTTCTGTTAACTTTAAATTTGCCTTCTGATACAGAATGCAATTACTTTCTGGAGCTGCAGTGGGAATCGGAGTTGAGGAATTCACCTTATTATTTAAAACAACTTTGAGGGATAGCGAAAGGTTGTTTTCTCTTTCTGAACTACTAAAGTTAATAGTAAGCGCCTTCACAGAGTTAGCAGATTAATAATCAGGGATTTTAAGACTACTCAAGGTTAGGAATTTATCTCTAGGCCTTTTGAGTTCTCAAATGTAATCAGTTTAATTAGTTAGATGATGCCACCTTTAAGAATGTTAACATTCATTGAGCACTGAGCTGTTCTTCTCTCCAGTTTGCTTTCCTTCAGAAGTGTGTTCTCCACTGAGTGCTTCATTCTCAGTGAGCTACATAATAATCCTAAATTTTTGAGATTATTGTAATGTTTTTTAAATATTGTTTAAAGTTATGGCTTACAGAAGTAACTGAGTTTCGAAACAGGAAACAACTTCTGCCCGTGAACGAAAACATGGTTCCTGTTACTCAGTTTCCTAATGAAATTACTTCATTTTTTTAAGCATTTTTTTATGAGTTTACACATCTCTTAATGTTCAGCTTGACTAATTTATGTGCTTAGAAAAGAGGAGTATGGGCACAAAAATTGTAAAGGAATATACAGTTTGTGAGTAAAAGCAAGCACTACGGAGGAAGAAAGTTTCCTGTTGTCTGAATGATCTTTTTGTAATCTTTCTTTGGCTGATGCTTCAATACATGATTAAATACCTCTTCTACAAAGGTAAGTCTTTTCGTTATTGCACAAAGCTGTGATGAGTGTGCCCACTTAATAATGTATCACCTCATTCAGTGACAGTTTCAGCAGCCTTTGAGCTGTTATGCAGTGATCTCAATGGTAATGCAGGATTTTTTAGAAAATGGTGGTGACTTTCTAGTGAGTTGTTGCATGTCGGTTTGTTGGAACTTCTTGCAGTGATGGTATTTATCTTGCTTGAATAGATGCAGTAAGAGCATCAGCTGAGAGAAGTAACACAATGTCTGCAGGCATAAAAGAATAGACAAGTTACACGTTGAGCTTACAGACTGAAGCAACTATTTTTCCCTCATTTTTTTTTAATTGTGTTAAGTATATGAACAAGTTGTTCAAGTAAAGGGAAACTTTTTTGGTCAGGACAGGGACTTTACTAAAAATTCTTGCTGAATGGAAGCCCAGAGGAGGCCATGAAGATGCTCAGAGAGCTGGAACACCTCTCCTGCAAAGACAGACTGAGGTAGATGGGCTTGGATTAGCTTGGATAAGAGAAAACTTTGGGGAGACCTCATTGTAGCCTTTCAGTGTTTAAAGGGAGATTAGAAACAGGGAACAGGCTTTTTACATTGTTTGGTGGTGACTGGGGGGAATGTTTTTAAAGTAAAAGAGAGGAGAATAAGGTTAGATTTTAGGAGGAAGAATTTTGCTCAGAGGGTGGTGAGGGCCTGGCACAGCTGCCGAGAGAGCTGTGAGTGCCCCATCCCTGCAAGTGCTCAGGGCTAGGTTGGATAGGGTCCTGGGCAGCGCTGTCTGGGGGTAGCAGCCTGCCCATGGCAGGGGGTTGGAACTGAGTGATATTTAAGTTCCCTTCCAACACAAATCAGAGTGAAATAAGCCATCTGTATTTTGGACTCCTGTTCCTCTTCCCCACACTGATGGCTGCAATACCAAAAGCATTAAGGAATCACATGATGGGCAGAAATACACTAATGGTGAGTGGAGTAAGAGATATGTGAAGAACTGAATGTGGGCTGCAATTAATCCCATCTCTTTATTTTCTTCTTTTGCTGTTGTCTTTCAAAGCATTTTATGCCTCTGAAAACAAGAAGAGTAGAGAAGGCATAGGAGCAATGAGACAAGATTGGAAGGCAGCAGACTTTGAGGTGAATGAAAGATGTGTGTGAATGATAACGGGCTGCAAAATAAAGATAGGATTTAAGTGATTGTTCATTCTGCAAAGATGGATTGACATCAAATGGAAGAGTTTTGTTTAACACAAAGTGATGGACCTACTACTTAATCCAGTGTTTAGTGCAGTGATACTTTCTGGCAAGCTTTATTGCCATAGCTTTTCTTAGGTTCAAAACCCAATATGGATGTATTCACAGAAGAAAAAACCTCACAGGATTTATCCTGCTATAATGTTATCTACACTTACTTCAGAAGTCTCTCACTGTAAATTGCTGGAAACTCTAAATGTACCACCATAAAGTATTGTTATTCACTTGTTTTTTAAAATTCTGCTGTAAATTTTTTTTTTTTTTTTTCCCTCTGCTAAGCTCTTTGGTACAAGACAGTGTAACTGTTTTTATATTTAGTTCCTTGATATCTAAGGAGTCATTTTTCAGCTCCATGAAGGAGCATTTCTCAGCTTGCCTTTTGGGCCGCACTGTCTGTGAAGTCCTAGTTGGCAGGCTGGGAAGATGGAATTCCAGAACCCAAACCTTTTTGAAAGATTTTTTTTTTCCCATTTATTTATCCCAGAGAAGAATTATGGTTCAAAGCCTGTTTGCCTCCTAGTCTCAGTAGAGTGGGTCGTTATTGCATATCATTCAGAATTTACTCCTGAAATAGAATGATTCAATTTGTTGCAGGCTCATATTTGTAATATTTTTGCATGCTTCCTGAGTGTGTCTGAAAACATTTGTATAACAATTGGCTGAAATGACCTAATGTTGTTGTCTTTTCCTAAAAGGAAATGGAAGCAGGACATGTTGGGTAGCTGGTACTATCAAGGTATTGTTTCTTCTTTGATAATTTTTGAAGTTCAGCTCACAGACCATATATTTTTTGGCGATCTAAGTTCTCATTGGTTTGGCTTATGACGTCTGCTTATGACATAAGATGAGCAGCAGGGATAGCAACCAGTTATGAACAGTCTGGGTAACATACCATGTTATTCCACTGTTGTTACTACAAGGTTGTTTCTCTTTTTCCTGTGATTACCTATTTCAACCATTGTGTACACTTCTAATAAATGAAAAAGTAGTGGTATCTCTGATATCTTTCTCTGTGCATTCCTGATGTGAATAATTCTGATTTGCTGATCAAAATACAAAAAGCAGCCATTCCTCCAAAACAAAAATGGCGGGGTTTATTTTTTTTTAATAATGTATTATGTGGTTTGGGATTGTTTTTCACTTTACTAAGGAAACCACAGCAACTACATTCCAAAATGAAATTTTGTCTCAGGATACAAACTGAAAATACTTCTGCTGTCTTGAAAGCTTTCCTTTTTTTTAATTTTTTTTTAATTTTTTTTGGCAGTCCAAACTATTCACGACATTCAGTTCTAATCCACAGAGTTAACCGCAAAGCATTATTTCATGAGTAAATTGTCTGTTAGTCCTGTATAGTTCAGCAGTGTTCTGCTTTGATTCCCACTGATTCCAGCATATATGCCTTCCATGTGGCTAAAGTAACATTTTCTTCACTGACCTCATTGAATTATTTTCTTTTATTAAAGATCATCTGAAATACAGAAAGTGGAGAATTTCAGTCCAACAGAAAGGTTTTAACATTTGTGGATGAATGATGAAACTAGTCATTGACAGCAGGACTGCCTGCTTGAAGTATATGAACTTCTATCTAAAACTTTTTGGAGCTGTTATTGCAGACCCCGGAGGCTGCTTCCTCTACGCATTTTGTCTTATGAATGATTTTAGCATGAAGAACACCTATAATAATAAATGTTTCTACATTTCAGAGTTTGCAAACAATAACTTGTTAGAATGAAAGCATTATTTTAAAGCCACATTGTCCTACTGCCTCATCTGAATGTGTCTTCCATTCATATATTTGTTATTTACTTTAACTCTGGACTTAATTTCTTCTAAATATTAAATATTAAGTGAGAGTGCATGCAGAACACTTACAGGCACTGGGAGGCTCTCAGAAGATAAAGAACACTGCGTGCTGTAAGTACCTGAGAGAGAGGAGTGACTGTGTTTACATAAGTACACCTAAATAATGAAATGGATTATTTTTTAAATGTGAGGAACCAAACACTCAGTTTTTCAAGGAAGGGAGGAAAAGATTCTGGAATGTGCTGGATGTGAATATAGGTGGAGTTTTCTTGGCAAGGTTTGCTCCAAAGTAGATGCTGAATGAGATTTTTCTTTACGGGTCTTTCATCAAGATGCTTCATTTTTCATAAATGGAGTTGGAAATTAGTTTTCGGTGAGTCTTCTCAGGCTGTACTGGCTTGGCAGTTTTTTCCATCTCATGGCAATGGTTCTATCCTACAAATCTAAACAACTCCAGAAAGTGAGTATGTGCAAATTCCTTACCTCTCCAGTCAATGTAAAAAAATCAGACAACTGCAAATACAAAACCTTACTGCGAATGGCAGAGCTCCATGTGGATCCTCTGCATGGAAGGTGGTTTGTGTTGCTTTCTCTGTCTGAGTATATAAAGATTTTTAATTTATCTTCCCACTTAGTGGAGTTGCTGAACATTTTGACTCTGTATAGGCTGAATAATTATGAGCCCATAATTATTTAACTAGTGCCAGAGCAATGCTAGAAAACAGGTAGTATGCATTTTGATTATTTGATGGTGAATTAGCAGAATGCATGAAAAGTTATTACATTTTTCTCCTCTTTCTTTATGCACATTTGACTGTGATGAGCCTTTAGAGGCAGATTTTGAAAATCCACATGGAAAAGACGAGAGTTAAGCTAGTACGGGTGTGAGATCTGAATCTATGGCTTCAGATTCTTTACAAAAGAGGAATTCTTACTTTTTTTGTGGGTACCAACAAGAAAAGCTTCTGGAAGCAACAACAAAAAAAACAAATTGTAAAAATACTTGAAGACCTCTGTTTCCAACTTTCTCTATCATTTTTACTGCATAGCTTAAATCTATTTTATCAAATCCCATGTAGCAATTTAATAAACTAAACCAAGAACTTAGCAAAACTCTGTTTCTGTACTTGCATAATAGTCTACTTCTCTTTCACTCATCTAAAAGTGTTCTTTATGAGACTCAAAATGGGTGAATAAGTATGTTATCATCAAGGGATGTGGGTAACTTCCCTGATCCAAGATGTTTGAATGTAAGGAAGGGTACTGCCACTAGGGAAGGGCTGCTGTGTGCCCTTGTCTTGCTGGAGAGTTTGAAGATTCATATATAGTCATTTAGATTGGAAAAGGCCTTCAAGATCACCAAGTTCAACCGTCAATCTAAGAAGTGCAACAGTACTTTTTATCTATTGCTAGCACATATCCTCATAAGAGAAGATGTGTTTATATCTTCACCTAGATGTCTCTTAGAATATTATTATTAAATCATGAAGAAGTTAGTAAACACTTGGAGCAGGTTTTTTAAATGAGAACATCTTGAATTAGAAGAGACAAGGATCACTTCTGTGTGTGAACTTTTGCATCAATAACTTTTAGGGGTTAACCTAAAATGGGTGAAAATGCCCCTGTATCGAGTTATCTGTGAATACTTATTAAACTCTCGTACTATTTAATGATGTTGGTCTTGCAAGTGTGGACAAACAGCAATAACAGAAGCAAGGGATGTGATAAAGTCTTAGAATGTCAGTGTAGTGAAAATTTCAGGAGGGTGATGCACTGTGAAAAAAGTGATGGATAAGATAATCATCAGGCAGTCTGGCTTCTTTATGAGAAAGTGGCAATCAAAAACCCATTTTATTCTCAGGTGGAAATTCAGAGTGCAGACATGGCTGTTAACCATTCAGATACAGGATAGATCCCTTTATCTTACTAATTTCCAAGGGATCCACGGAGCTTCGCACAATTAAAAAAAAAACAACAAGATCTGTTGAGAAGGTGTCACTTTCAGAATGAAATGAGTAGAAGGGATTAATTTAGTCTCTCTGACTGGTCCAAGACTCATATGTGAAAGGATTTTGTGTATAGTAAGGCACAACTACCACCACAAAAAAAAACCAATTTTAGAGTGTCCGTAAGGAAGGAAGGACTTGAGTATAGATTTTCTTTGCAAAAGGAAAGATGCAAAATGTGGTGGAAAATGTCATTTGCTTAGAGAAAATAGGAAGAATGGTAAATATCTAGACGGCTTGAGCTGAGGTTTCCAATATAGATTTTGTGATAACTTCTAAGGCAAAGGACAGGTGTTCCTTTACAAATGTACTTCTTTGTGAAAACCCAGCAGGCAAGGGCAGAGCGAGTAATCTGAGGAAAAAGCTGAAAGCATTTTCTTTTCCCCCAAGGATTTTACCACTGTCTGTTTCTCTCAAAGTTGATATGTAAGGATTCAGTCAGGAGTATGGAGAGATCTTACTCTGCACTCAATACTGTTTTTTTTCCCTGCACTGCTGAGATCTTTGTCTTTTTCTCATCATTTTGTCTCTAGTAGCAGGAGATTCTCACACAGGATCCTAATGAATGAGATTTAAACACTGTGTCTGTTGTCAGCCTGTGCCTCTTGTTTGTGTAAGCATCTATTCTGTCTATCCCACCTGGTTTTCCAGGAGGAGAAGTAGAGAAAGGTTGAAGCAGTCTTCACACAGATACAGCAGCCAGAATTGTTTGAATACTCATTGTCTTATACTTGCTTCCCAGAATGGGAGTTTTGTAGAAGTGGTGTCTTAATGGTATGGCTCTTAAAATCAAGGCTCAGATGTCTTTGAAGACCTGTTTTGGAGGACAAAGTCAAGTTACTGCGTATGGTGAAAACGGTCTGATGGAAATGTGTGTTCAGCATTGAAGTTGTTTTGAGAAGAGTGTGGCAAACAGTAGGAGCCTTTCTATGATGAGAAGCTTTTTACACTGTTATCTTCAACACTGTCTTGCTTTCAATTGCTAACACCGGAAATTTTAAAGAATGGCCGTATTAAATGATTGCTACCAGTAATTAAAATCCAGGTAGATCAGCTTCTGAGCCTTGTCTAGTTGTCTCTGTCTTTCTAATTTATATCTCAAAGAGTTATAGTAACATTCAGCACTGTTCATTTCCATCTTTCCTCAGTCTGGTGGAGAGCTCCAGTTGGCTTCATGTGAATGGCTGTTGGGGAATGGTGATACTTTAAAAATTTTACATTGACAGCTGTTAAAATGGAAAGTAGACCTGCCAGAAGGTGTCAGAAACAGGATCAGTATGGACAGCAGAATAAAATCTGGGGAAGCATGTAATTACATTTATAGCCTAAAATAGACTACAGTTAAAAAAAAAAAAACAAAAACCAAAACTGGCTGTAAACATTGATATTGTTTTGTCCAGGCCTCATAATGATAGAAATTAATTTGCAGAGCTAGTATTTGTAGAAATTTATTCTTGGAGAACTCGGCCTCTGTCATCCTGCCATGTATTAGTTTCGATCTTGATGCTATGCTTGTTGGCATGAGATTTGAAGTTTGAAAGGAAAAGCAAGTAGCAGGCTTGTTTTGTGTGGGTCTTTTAAAACTGTTTGATATGGATACTGGTCTACCAACTGAAGAAAATTTTTCAAATGAAGTTAAAAGAAACCAACAATGTGAAATCATCTGACTGCAAGACGGTTCTCTTTTGTGTATCTGAACATGGATGCCCATCGCAGTAGCTATGTTTAAAAGACTGAAATTTCTTAACAGATCACCAGTTTTCAGCTCTTATATTGCGGACTGTCCTTCTGCTGCGTCATTATGCCCATTTCTTACTTTTACAGTCTTTTAACTGATCACCCATTCTCCCTACCCCCTATCTTGCTGGTTTTTTTTTTCTTTTTCCATGAGTTGGTATTGCTGACCATATACAGTAAGACCAAAGAGAAGTGAATGATTTTACCATCAGCTATTGCTCCCCTGCTCCTTATTCAGTGAGTGTGATGTGGACTAACCCTTTTTCTTCCCCCAGAGGGAATGTAGAGTGCTTCCTGGATGGCTACCTTTTCTCCTGAGGACAGAAATACTGTAACATTGACTTGTTGACTTGCTTTTATTTCTGGAGAAGTATTCTTTGAAAGATTTCCTTAACTGTACTGAAATTAGATGATTGGGAAAAAAATCAGCAACGGAAAGGTGGTGATTCTAATATTAATGTAATTCTAATGAAACAGAAGTGGCGGAGTAACTGGGTTTAGGGCACTGCTTGTAAAAATGAGTCGTCCGTGCAAATATGCTGGTGTTCACAATAGTACTACAGCCTTTTTTTCCCTCTACTGGATGTTTTCTCTTCTATGTATAATGTTTAATTGCCTTGAATGCTACATATCTTTGGAATTGAAGGCACATTTATACCAGTGCATTAATAATTGTAGCTACATGCAATTGTGGATTATTGTGAATTTACATCTTCATGGTTGTGTGTTTTCTTGCAAAAGGTATGTTGAAAGAGTGAAGCTAAACAGCAAGCATTTCATCAAGCTTCTTCTGGTGATTTTAATTTAGCTACGCTTTGGCTAATAGTCATTTGAATGCTATTATGAAAAGAGTAGAAACATTTAAAAATATTTTAGTGACATCACTGATAAAAGTAACAATTCAGAGGAATATAATTGATTAACTTCGAAAGAGAAAGTTCCTCTATCAAGTAGTGAAATCTCAGTGCTCTTCTTGAATGCATGGTTTGGATTTCTTATGCACCCAGTCATCAACTTGCATCCAGCAGTTATTACTAAGAAAGCAGAAAAAGTTATATCTGTAGTGTAGTCTTTAATATTTGGGTGGGTGAGATGGGGGGAAAGGCTTTTTAGATAGCACCACCTGAAGACGTATTTTCACTGGCAAAAATATCACTGAAAATTCAAAGAAGAGTTGCAAATTTGGAGTGACGCAGCTCTGAATGGAAAGTCAGACATGTCAGAATTTCATTAAACATGAATCTGGAGATGGAAGTGCATTTCCAAGCATCCATTTTGAATCTAGGAGTTTCATTCATATTCCAGTAACTTTTAAGTGGATGTTTATGACTTCCTGTTAGTGACAGAAGACTGGATTTGCTTGTGCATGCTCCTCAGTAAATTATTTAAAAAACGTGTCATTCTGAGAGCTAGACAAACTCATGTGGAACTCTCAAAGCTGTTGTTCATGTGAGAAGCTTTTCTGGAGGACAGTGCTAACAGTGACTAAAACCTATACATCAGCTAGACTGTGTTTTCTTATGGAGCTGGGGAAGTGGCGGTTACCGTAGACCTTCTGTAAGGAGTTAGAAGACTTCATATTTCATCCGAAGATCTTTCCAGGCTCTCTCAGTCCTGTCCCATCTCTTCTGTATTCGCACTTGCTCTTGCAAATGGAAGGAGAACAGACAGTGATTGGTGCGGTGGAGCTTCATCTGTTTTTCTATACGCAGCTATGGTTTTCAGCCAAGAAAGACAAGGGACGGCAACTTATTTCCCTAGTGTCACTGAAGGGAAGCTTTTCCAAGTCTGTCCTTCCCCAAACAGAGCAGTTGCCAGCGTTTTAAAGTACAGTGCCAAAAAAACCAATCATACACTGCTTGTTAGGAATTACATTTACACGTATGTTTGAAAGCATTTGAAGTTTTATCAACCTAGGTGACATGAAGTCATGTATACATTTAAGGAACTATTAGCTGCTTTAAGGCTGAAAAATCAAGTTGACATAGAATATGATTCAGCTGAGTATCTGCTAATTTAACTGATCTATGCAAGTGTGGAAGGCTCCTAGGGATTAGCTTAGAAATTGCTGGAAAATCTGAAATAGAGAAGTGAATCCTATTATATATGCCTAATGTATGCAGCTATGGGCAGTCATTGGTTCTTGTGAATCAGATACCTTGTGAATTTTAATTAAGGTACATAATGAGTATATCTTTATTTAAAATGTTTAAGGTACTGTAAAACTAACAGAATTCATATTTCAAAATGTGTAACAAAAATACATTTTATATACTAATATTTGTATGTCATGGAGGAATTACTGACAGATTTAAAAACTAATCTGCATGCAAACATTTATTATAATGCATTGCAGAACTTTTTTTAAAATACTTTTTCACAACCAAAACAATAAGTTTGTTATCTAGTTAAGATTAAATGTTTCTTCTGTCTGCAGTCTTCTTGTGGAACTCTTACAAAGTTGTCACCCAGGATTTAGTGATGGATTGAGTTGTAATTTTGTCTGTGTACTCTTTACTTCTTTCTTTCTGTTCCTCCCCACTGCTCTCAGTGAAATCTAGTCAGAAGTGACTTCCAAAAGAAGGGAAGTTGTCAAATTTGGTTTACTCACAGATAACACATTTTGTTCCTTCTAAAGACCAAAAAAATAATATGAAATGCTTCATTTGCCATTATAGAAGGTGGTTAACGTTAGGTAGTTCAATTTATTTCTTTAAAAAGAGCATTTCACTTTTTCTGTTTCGGTGGCATTACAGATTTAACAATTCAAATGCTAAGGTAGTTAATACTTCTCGGGGAGTTATCCCAGAATCATAGGAGTTGGAAGGGGCCACTGGAGATACACCAACCTGCAGCAAAAGCACGTTGCTACAGTAGGTTGCACAGGAACGTGTCTGGGTGGGTTTTGAATATCTCCAATGAAGGAGACTCCACAGCCTCTTTGGGCAGCATGTTCCAGAACTCTGTCACCCTCACAGTAAAGAAGTTCTTCCTTGTGTTTATATGGAACTTCTCATGTTCCAGTTTTTGTCCTTTGTCCCTTGTCCTTTTGCTGGACACTGTTGAAAAGAGCCTGACTGCATACCCTTCACTGTTCCCTTTTAGATACTTGTGTGTTGATAAGATCCCCTCTCAGTTTTCTCCAGGCCAAACAGTCCTAGGCCTCTCAGCCTTTCCTCATTAAGGAGGTGCTTCAGGCCCCTCATCATCTTTATAGCCTTCCACTGGACCCTCTCTAGAAGTTCTTTGTTTTTCTTGAGCTGAGGAATCCAGAACTGGACATAATACTCCAAATGTTGTCTCACCAGGACATAGTAGATGGGGACTGTCATCTCCCTTGACCTGCTAGCCACATTCTTTTTAATGCACCCCTGGATACCATTGACCTTCTTGGCCACAAGGGCACACTACTGGCTCATGGTCAGTATAAATTTCAGATTCACTATTGAGATCTTCAGTTACTTAACCTTTTGATTCTTCATCATTTGTTAGAAACCAGAAAGCATATTGAGCTCTAAGAAGTGACAGTGTGGCAATTAATCTCTTAATCTCTTGTACAGAAGAGGATGTACCAATTACATGTTCAGTATTTGCTGATGTTGTGGTTGAACTCGTCTGGCAGATTAGCATTACATGGCTGTTTTCTCACCCCTCCATCCCAAGTGGGATGGGAAAGAGAAAAGGGAACACGGGAAAAAAAAGAAGAGAACTCATAGATTGAGGTAAAAACTATTTACTAGTACAGAAGAGGAGGAGAGAAGTAACGATAAGAATATATGTAAATGTAAATATATATACGAAGGCTGCATTGAAAGTAATGACTCTTACTTTATCATGTTGGCCCAAGATGACAGAGGCAGGTGTTGATGATATGGCAGTAGAGGTTGAACCTTCCCACCAGTAGTCCATTACATTTTGTTGCCATGTGGCAGATGGCAGCAGAGGGGCTGGCTGACAAATTGGCATCTGCCAAGGAATTGCAGATGAAGTGAAGGATGTCACTGAAATCCTCCATGTGGAAAAAATGACACCCATTGACATTTCTTGACACTTGCTGAATGTTGATGGAGGCCAAACAGTGGGTGTGAGCACAGCGAGGTGGTAAGTAGTGCATTTCAGCAGTTACAACAGTGACAGTGGGGCACTTCTACTGCTTCAGATTTTCACAGGTGCATCATGCCAGACACCATGAAGAAAATCAGCTCTGTCCCAGCTGAAAGCTGGACAGCTGAGCACCTGAGACCTAATTTCACATCTGTGCAATATTTTTGTGTATATATGCAATTCTCTAAAGAGAATTACAGAGACAAATTTGGAACAGCCATTTTAATAAATATTAGTTTTCTAGCTGCAGGAAAAAAATGTGCAAAATTAAACTAAAAGGATATTCAGTATACTCTTTCATGGTATATGTGACAGCATAGCAATATAAGGATTTGATGCAATTCATTATTGTATCTTCTAACAAAATAATACTCATATGCTCGGGAAGTGTCACAGCCCATGTGCGTGCTCCGAGTAAATTATGGTTTTTGGCAATGTCAGATATTTATAAGTGGTCGCCTCTAGTGGCTGGATGCACGAGATCTGTCCCCTCTGGAATAAATGCAGGAATTCCGTTCTGCCTACAGATTTTGTGCAAGTTGTCAGACTTGTTGTGAGGTCTGGACGCCCCAGACACATGTCTCATGTACGACCTGGTGATCTACCATATTCCTCTTTGTTATCTCAACTGGTTCCTGTTTTATTGGACAGAGTATCTGCAACAAGAATGTACCAAGGACAAGAATGTCAGAACTGTAGTATCTGATTAGTTGTTTATTACGTTAATTTTGCTCTGAAACTGCTTTGTTGGTAACGGCCTGCACTGAATATGCACATGGAATCTGAGTCTAAGGGGGAACTTGAGACCACTGACTTGTTTGACATAGATTCAACTTCTAGATTTTTTTTAAATTTTCCTTAATCTTATTTCAATACAGTACTAAATAGTTCTAAGCAAAGCTGCTGAAGTATTAAAAAAAATAATAATTTAAAGTAAAAAATAATATGCATTTTGCAGGTGTTTTCTTAAAATACTTAGTTGATGATAGAAAGTAGCCAAGCGATTAGCTCCAGCTGCAAACATTGTGGAGTGAACTCCTAAGGTTAGGTGAGATGAGTTGCATCTAATCGTCATGTGAGGGCTGTCTAAACACTGCACTGCTTTACTGGAAAATCACACAGCTTACTGCATCTTTATTGCAGGTGAGACTCTTAATACCTGGCATGATTTTTACTAGCTCCACTCCTTAGTAGTGGTGCTTAGCTCCTCTAGAAGGCAGCTGTATAATAGATTAATATTTCAGTGTGTGTGTTGAGTTGAGAGGATTCAAAACGGGGATGCATTCTAGAGTTTGGGGGGCTCTTTTTCATGTATTAAAAGATGTGCAAAATTGTTTATAAATGACATCACTCATGCTGGGAAAATAATCGCTTCAAATAATGATTTAGAATAACTACTGAGACTAACGCACAAACCATTTGAAGAGTAGAGTGAGATCTGAAAGTCAGTCATGATCCTGAGCATACAGATGTATATTTATCTGCCTTTATTAATGGGTTTTGAACTGACTTGGCCTTCTTTGAACTGTTTAAATCTCTGCTTTATTGACAGCTTGAAAGTCATGCTGAGATACTTGTGATTAGAAACTCTCCATAAATCTCCCATCTATTTTATAAAATAGTGAGTAATAGTACCTAAACCAACAAAAATCGATGAGTGACATCCCTGACTTCTCCTACATTACAGCGTATGAAGATCTACTGATGTTCCGGTTTGAGAAAGTTTCTTTATTCTCTTAAAAGAGTAGCACTGTCACATATGTGTGATTCTGCTGTGTTTCTGTATCAAAATGTTTTCCTTCTAGGGAAGCTTTTTGATAGCAAACCTCAGTGTTGTAGTGTGCTGATGTAACCAAGCCTGTCAGAGTTCAAGGAATTGTTTGGACAGTGTTCTTGAGATCATGGTTCTTTGTGGAGCCAGGGTTCTTTACAATGTGTTCTCTGCTATGATTTGATTCAGTGATAATACCACATTGATATATTGATGTGTATCCTTTCTGGTTGTTTAGCTTTGTTGTAGAAGAAGTGTTGGTAGTGATTTAAGCTTAATGGCAGATTAGTATGGTAAGTTTCTGTAATTTCTCCTGCATGCGTGTACTCTGTGTGCATTCCAGACAGTGGTTATCTTCAGTTTGCAAAAATATTCCTAGACATAGTATTTACAGCAAATAGTTCAAAATCAATGCTACATCATAGCATGAAATGTCCTGTATTTATATTGGTGATTTGACTTCATAATTAAAGACACCAGTCCTTGAAACTCACTATACAGTAACAATTTTGTGAAAGGGGAGAATACTGCTGGCAAAAATTATTTTGGATAAAAACAGGTGATTGACATATATGATGTTCAGTCTTAAAAAATCCAGCCTGTAAATTGGAAGCCTTATCAAAACTTCATTAACTTTAACAAGTCTTATAATATGCATTCAAGGATTGAACTGTAGGGTTTGGCTCAAATTAGTACTGAGTTGTTCTATGTCAACTTACTAATAGCATTAATCTTTCTCTGACCTGTTGTGGCTAGTTGTGTGAAGAGAGGACTTCCCTTTTTCAAGTGTGAGGAGTTTTTGTTTTGCACCTGGAGACGTAGGGACAGCATGTCAAACGCGCCAGGCCCTGTGGAGTTGTTGGTTTTATCTGTGTTTGTATGCGTGTGTGTTTGCAGGGACATGGAGGTTGTCTTTCCTGGAACACATAAATGTGTCTTCTGCTGCCTTTCCATACTTTACTGATTTCCAGCTGACTGTGTTTGCATAAATAACACGCAAGTTGGGAACTATGTTTTGTTTTTCTCCTTTGGAAAGGAGAATTTTCTGCCACAGAAAACACGGGTCTTGCAAGCTGATTTTCCTCCTGCTGCTTGGCTTGCTGCTAATGTTGAGTCAATTGGCTGGACCACTCTGCACTGTGCCTGTATGTTTGTTATAGCTGGATGTATGTTTTCAAATAATAAATAACACTTATAATTGGGTAAAAGCCTGTGTGCTAATTGTGTAATGTAATGTAATGTGAAAATGGTAAGTGAAGAATAGAAAGTCATATCTACATTTTACAGGGAGCAGTGTTCTTTTTTTTACAGAAAGTCAGTCCAGTTCCTGTGTTTTAACACCATACATCCTTGGGAGCCATTTCATCAACCATTTTTTTACAAGAAAAGTAGACATAGGTGGTGACTGCAAATGAAGAAACAGGAGGCAGGAATTCAGAACATTTCCAAATGATATTCTGGGTATTCATAGATATACATAGAAACAAAAAAAAAAGTAAATTGAAATCATTTCATCAGAGGCACTGGGCAGCATTTTGCTTGACAATTAATGCTATATTATCAACACTCAGGAGCAACTTGTAGCTTTAGAGTGAAAGCAGATATGGAGCTGTTATAGACCTTCAGTATAACAATCAAGGGTCTGGATAAATAATTTTCCCAGGCTCTCATCAAGTTACTGTTTGTCCACTTTTAAAATCTCTGGTGGAAAATGAGGAATGCTTACCTGACCCGTCAGGGTGGCTGCATGGCTGCAAACTGTAGCTTGAGGATTAGAAAGAGCATCCAGTAGGGCAGGCATTACAGGATTGCTATCAATTATTTCTTTTTAGTTCAATCACTCTTAGTGTATTTTTTTCTACCAACCCTGATTTTCCTTGTCATTGACTGCAGTTTTGATTGTTTAGATTCTTTGCTCTGAGAAAGCTATAGTTTCTGTAGATACATTGCTTTCTTCTTTTCTCCTTATGGCAGTTTCAGTAATGCATTTGCACTGCATGTTTCATATGACCTAGAAATTTTAAGAATCGTTATTGTAAAAAAAATAATTTCAGGGTTGTTGCAAAGTAATTACTAAGAAGCAGGCACCCAAGAATGTCTCCCTGTTGTGAGTGTTTACAACTTGCTTGTTACTATGACTTATTCTGTATACTATTCCCTGAAGCTATTACTTACTGGGGATGGAAGAGCTAGGTCCTGTTTGATAAATTACATTGTTTGGGAAGTTTATTGTCATTTTATTTTTTCTGACTACTTGGTTCTTACCAAATATGACAAGTGAATTTTAGAAGGTTTTTTGTCTCTGCGAAAAACTGAAGTTTAAGGTGATCCTGCCCTGCTACTCTGTGCTGTTGAGACTGCATCCAGCTGTGGAGTCCTCTGTATTGGGGAGGCATGGTACTGTTGAAGAGCATGCAGAAGAAGGCCACAAAAATGACCCAAGGGATGGAGCACCTCCACTGTGAGGACAGGCTGAGAAAATTGAGGCAATTAAAAAGAGGTTAAAAAATAAAAGATTTAGACTGGATATAAGAAGTTTTTTATAGTAAGGCAGTGAAATACTGTCACAGGTTGCCCAGAGATGTGGTGGAAACTGTCTCCCTGGAGACACTCAAGGTCAGGCTGGATGGGGTTCTGAGTAACCTCAATCTAGATGTAGGTGTCTCTGTTAGTTGCAGGGAGTTGGTATAGATAGCCTTTAAGGGTCCCTTCCAACTCAAATTACTCTATGATTCTGACAGGCAGTGGGATTGAGTGCGCCCTCAGCAAGTTTGTGGATGACACGAATCCGAGTGATGCAGGTTACACAATAGAAGGAAGGGATGCCATCCAAAGAGATCTGGACAAGCTTGAAAAGTGGGCCCATGTGAACCCAATGAGGATCAACAAGGCCAAGTGCAGTGTGTTACACTTGGATCAGGGCAATAGCAGAGATGTGTACAGACAGGAGAAGAACTCACTGAGAGCAGACCTGCAGAGAAGGACTTTAGAACCCTGGTGGATGAAATGCTGGGCATGAGCCAACAGTATGCACTTATAGCCTGGAAAACCAATGGTATCCTGGGCTGCGTCAACAGAAGGGTGGCCAACAGGGAGAGGGAGGGGACTGTCCCCCTCTGCTCTGCCCTCCTGAGACTTCATCTGGGGTACTGCGTCCAGGTCTAAATGCCCCAGCACAAGAAAGATTTGGAGCTGTTGGAATGGGTCCAAAGGAGGGTCCAGAGGATCAGGGGGATTAAGAATCTCTCTTACGAAGAAATGTTGAGGGAACTGGGATTGTTCAGCCTGGATAAGAGAAGGCTCTGGGAATACCTCATTGCAGCCTTCCAGTACTTGAAAGAAGCTTATAAGCAGGAGGGAGACTGACTTTTTACATAATCTGATAATGACTGAACAAAGGGAAATGATATTAAACTGAAAGAAGGAAGACTTAGATTAAGTATTATGCGGAAATTCTTCGCTCAGAGAGTGATGAGGCCCTGGCACAGCTGCCCAGAGAAGCTGTGGTGCCCCATCCCTGGAGGCGCTCCAGGCCAGATTGGATGGGACTCTGGGCAGCCTGAGCTGGTGGGAGGCAACCTGCCTATGACAGGGCATTGGAACCGAGTAGGCTTAAAATTCCCTTGCAACCCAAGCTTTTCTGTGATTCTGTCTTCTTTTGAAAACTGCTGATGATGCAGTGACTTACAGAATGCCAGTTTTCTCTCCTTACTGTATTAATGACAGTTTTTCAAATAATTGCAGTGATTTGCTTATATGCTTAGCAGAAATGAAATATGAAGAAAGCTATGAATTGGAATGTTCCTATACCCTAACTAAAAGCCAGATGTATGCATCCTGTTGAACCTGGTTTGGATGGCTTAGGCATAAGGTCAATGCTTCTACATTTATGGAAGCCATATAAATATTTAGATAATACTAAAATATTTAATTGTATCTTATAGTGATGTTGTTTCTGCTAAAATTCAAAGGTTTTGTTAATGGTAAGTTAGCTAAATTACTTCAAAATAAGGCAAGCAATTTATTTCTACTATGCAGTTCTGTTAAAAGGAAAAATAAACAACTTTTGACTGTTCTGGTAATATGTATTCTCTACATACCAGTTGTGGTTTTTATTTAATGAATTAATGAGCAAAGTGATTGTCTTTAGTATAATCCAGTGTTAAAATTTTCTCTCTCTTTTTCTGTTACAATAGTTCTGAATTAATAACAACATAAACACAAATTTTTTTCAAAACCAAAAGATTAATGCATGTGAGGAAGGAGTGAGTACAGAAGGAGGAAAAGAGGGAGAAAGCAGCAGGTGAGGGGATAGCAAGGACAAATTCAGTTAGTGTGGCTCCTTTAAATGGAGTAGAATTGGAATACTGTATGCCCTCTGGTGCCCTTGGGACCAGAGTATGACCCATCTGCTGACCCGGCCCTGGTTTTGCCATCAGCTGGGGCTCTGTCCTAGTTATGCTGTATGGTGCCCTGTGAGCTGCCAGCAGCAGCTCGTACATCCCAACTACAGCACCAAAACTGTCTTTGCACCTCACTTGTGTAAACAGCTGGAGTGTGGGCATGAGCCACAGGGTGAACCTCTGCACCTGTATGTATGCAACAGGAGCTGGCCAGAATCCAGTGCTTGGGGATGTCACCTCCCTCTCCTGGGGACATCACAAGGGGTCTTCCTTGCCAGCGGCATTTTTGTCCTGGTTTTGTTCTGGTATTCTGTTGAGAATAATACTGGTAATGCACCAATGTCTTACTGCTGGGCAGTGTTTACACCAAGTTAAGGACTTCTCAGCTTCTCATGCTACTCTGCTAGCAAAGAGATGGGATGCACAAGGTGGTGGTGGGGGACAGAATCAGGACTTGAATGAGTCTGACTGAATCCAACCACATGACATATAATACTCCATATGACACACAGTTTTCTCTCCCATCCGTCATGGCAAGGGGGTGAGTGAATGACTGAATGGTCCTTAGCTTCTTTCCAGGCCAAAACAAAACATTCTTTTTTGACATCCATAGGGAGGCATGAGATGATGATAAATCTGACCAGAGTGTGATATAACAAGCTATATTTGTTCTAAGTGTTTTATTCACTTAGTAGTTGCTTGTCACAATGTGAATTTATTTGATCTTAAAGTGTATTTACTTGCTTGCAAGTTAGTTCTAAGTAACCCCCCTCTTGCTGTTTATTACCTCTGACTGCTGGCTTAACGTTGATATTGGTTTTCGCAGTTTGCATGTGCTGTACATGACATTTGTTCATATTACACTGGCTGTGAGCCTAATCTGACATTTGTACTCAGCGCTGTTGTTGCCCTTGTTCTTCAGGAACTCTTTTGTGTAAACTTTTATCGAGTGTTATTTCCACCTTTTCTCCATGGGGATCCAACTGTGCAGTACACTTTTCCCTTCTCCTTTCCATTCGCTTTCCCATTCTCCCTTCCCTTCCACTTCAGGCTAGTTACAGTAGTACTTAAGAATTTTGATTATCTATGGGATGTTGAAACCAGCATGCTCCTATTGCACTCCTTCCTGAAAGTGTTTCAGGTTTTGTCTAGGATTAAACAATCATTTAAGAATATCACCCAGAGATCTCCCCTGAGGCTAGAGTTGTGAGCGGCAGCATGTGTGGAAAGGTATGGGCAGGCACCCAAGACAGTGGGCACCTAAAACAGTGCCTTGGAATTTAACTCCTGGACAAGCGCAGAAAAACTGGTTAAATGTTTGAAAAAGGTATGCCATCACCCTTCCAATTCCAAAGAGACACAAATTACTGCAGCATGCTGGGGCATGGCCTATGCCTGCCAGGCTGCACCCAAGAGTAATCCATCCCCCACAGTAGACACTGCAACTAATCCAACTCCTACACCTTGCACAGTGGCTGAACGAGGAAGCAAACCCTCAGTGATATCTGTCACTCCTATAGCCAACAAAAAACAGTAGAAGTGGGCATCAGCTCTTCTACTAAGGGAAGAAGAAGGTTTTTCTATGAGGGAGCAGGAGGAAGAATTGGAAGCTGTAGGCTGCACCACAGCAGGGCCATTAATGAGGAAGAAAGGAAGGAGACAGAAACCATAAACAAATCAGAAACCA
Source organism: Pavo muticus (assembly GCA_016647715.1). Taxonomy (NCBI): domain Eukaryota; kingdom Metazoa; phylum Chordata; class Aves; order Galliformes; family Phasianidae; genus Pavo; species Pavo muticus. The sequence goes on from JACDJE010000331.1 coordinate 59,408, forward strand.
CGCAATCTCTATTGCTGAGTGAGCTCTGAGATGTGAAAATATTTCAGCCATCGTCCGGGTGAGCACACTGTCACCTGTGTGCTCCAGTGTTGGGATGGTGGAGCCAATAGTTAAGAACTGGAGGGTAAGGATGCCAAGCAGATGAGATCTCTCTCGGGAGAAAGGGGCAGAACGATTGGAGAAGGAACAGAAGTCCACAGCTTCTGGAGGTGATTTTTGTCAGGCTTGAAGTAAAAGTGTCCATTCAAGGAAGATGTTATATGTCACCCAGGCATGTGTACCACTGTGGAGAGAGCTATCCAGTTCCTGATGGAATTAGCCATGCTGGTGATGATTTACAGAGACTGGGATAACAAGCAGATATCCAAAGATCCAGATGAAGTCCAGTACAGGCAGTTTATGTGGTGGAATTTTATAGAAGTGTACTATCATCTTATGCCAGCATGCTAGCAATAATGAACTAAACAGATGGAGAACTATCAACAGTGAATGAATTGTGCAGCACTATGAAGGAAATACCTCTTCCATATAACGAGTTTGCATCTCAGCAACAGAGAAATTTTCCTTACAGGTTCAGTGGCTCTGAAAGAAAACGTCTTCCTCCTCATCTATAAGGACCTGTATCTCAGCTATTAGAAGAAAGCATTCCACTGCTCAACAGGGGGAATAAAGATGGTACGCACCATCTTCCACCTGTGTAACTTTCCTTCCGAAAGATGGTTTTGCCCTAAAACAAAGTAAAGTCAAAGGAGCTGCGCAGAAGAACATCTTGCCATTGTGCTACCCAAGAGTACAGTGACAAGGTGAATGTTGCCAGATCCAAATGGCTGTGATCAACAAAGTAACTGTAGATATATTAGTCATGTTAGCAACTACGTCTCTGTGTGCTAGCAAAAAGTAAATACAAGCTTAGGCACTGTGGGTTTTTGGAGAACACATATTCCGAGTTAAGGTCTGATTGTAAGCTGAGTGACCTAGAGGGAGAACAATTTTACACTGGGCCCTGAGCAATGAGAAGCCTCTGGACAAATTAAACATAAGTTAATTTGCATAGAATAATAGAATTGCCAAGGTTGGAAAAGACCTCTAAGATCATCTAGTCCAACTGTCCATTTATCACCAATATTACCATACTAAACCAAATGCTTTACTACCACATCTACACTGTTCTTGAACACCTCCAGGGATGGTGACTCCACAACTTCCCTGGGCAGCCTGTTCCAGCACCTAACCAGTTTTTCTGAGAAGAAATTCTTCATAATATCCATTCTGAGCAAGATATGAATAAAGTCCAACTTGATCACCTCTCATTCAATCACTAGTTATGAGGAAGAAGAGGCCAACACCCACCTCGCCATAACCTCCTGTCAGGCTGTTAGGGAGAACAGTAACGTCTCTTCTGAGCCTTCTCTTCAGACCAAACAGTCCCAGTTTCCTCAGCTGCTCTCCATAAGATTTGTGCTCCAGACCCTTTGCAGCTTCATCGCCCTTCTCCGGACATGCCTCAGTGCCTTGATGTCTATTCTGTAGCGAGGGACCCAAAGCTGAACATCGCAGGTGTGACCTCACTGGAGGTGAGTACAGAGGGGCAGTCATCTCCCTGCTTCTGCTGGCTACGCTATTTCTGATACAAGCCAGGATGCTGTTGGCATTCTTGGCCACCTGGGCACACTGCTAGCTCATGCTCAGCTGAGCAGTGACCAACATCCCCAGATCTATTTCCTCCACAGAGCCTTCCAGCCACTCTGTCCCAGGCCTGTAGAGTTGTCTGGAGTTGATGTGTCTAAAGTGCAGGACCTGGTGCTTGGTCTTGTTGAACTTCATCCTGCTGACGTCAGCCCAGCTATTCAGCCTGTCCATATCCCCCTTGTAGGGCCTTTGTACACCTAGGCAGATTGATACTTCCTCTCAGCTGGATGTCATTTGCAAACTCACTGAGGGTGCACTCTGTCTCCTCGTCCAGCTCATTAAAGATATTGAACAGGACAGGCCTGAATACTGACCCCTGAGGAGCACCAGTCATGACCAGTCACCAGCTGGATTTAACTTCATTCACTACCACTCTCTGGGCCCAACCCTCCAGCCAGTTCTTTACCCAGCAAAGAGTGTACCTGTCCAAGTCATGGGCTGCTGGCTTCTCCAGGAGAATACTGTGGGAGACAGGATCAAAGGCTTTGCTGAAATCTACGCAGAAGACATCAACAGCCTTTCCCTCATCCACCAGAAGGGTCACTTGATCATACAAGGAGATTAGGTTGGTCAGACAGGACCTGCCTTTTGTGAGCTGGCTGGCTGGATCTGATCCACAGGTTGTCCCACATGTGTTGTGTGATAGCACTCAAGATGGTCTGTTCCATAACCTTCTCTGGTACTGAGGTCAGGCTTACAGGCCTATAGTTTCCTCGGCCCTCCTTAAGACCCTTCTTTTAGATGGGAGACACGCTGGCAACCTCCAGTCCTCTGGGACCTCTCTGGTTGACCAGGAATGCTGATAGATGGTGGAAAGCAGCTTGACAGTCTCCTCCTTTAGCTTCTTCAGCACCCTCAGATGGATCCCTTCTAGCCTCATGGTCTTGTGACAGACCAGGTAGAGTTGCAGGTCTCTAAATGTGTCCACCTAAATTGGGGTGGGTTTATTCTGCTCCCCATCCCTAACTTCCAGGCCAGGGGGTAGAGTACCCCAAGGATAACTGGTCTAGATTTTAAAGACAGATGTAAAGAAGGCATTGAGTAGAAGGCATTCTGTAGTTGAGGCTCTGATAACGTTTTTTGATTTTTGCAGTGGAGAGGTTGATAAATAAAATTCCTGTCTTAATATAATTTGAGGAGATGATAATGTGCCATACCCATGCTGGAGGGAGTGAGTCTGTCATCATAGACTGGTCTCATAACCTGGCCTTTGCAGGTTTACTTGTTTGTATAGATACTGGACTTTAATTACACTAAATACATGCTTAGTTACACTAGTGTGATTTTTTTTTCTTTTCTCTGTGAGTATTGAGAGAATGAGCTGAATTATTTTCCTTACCCCTGTATCAACTCAGCAACTTTTGTGAAATCTTTCCCACTTTATTTTGAAATGTAGACAGAGAAATCAAAAGTAAATATAAAAATGTATAGGGATATACATGCATGTATAGAATTTGAAAATAAATAAGTAAGGATTCATGTTGTGCACTGAAAATGAGGTCTCATTTTTTCAACTGAAATAAACACACAACTTAAATAATAAGTTAGCTAATTCTTTAGGCTGTGACTTACAGCTGTCCATCTAGGAATCACTATGATGTACCCCAAAGGCCTTTTTTAAATTTCCACTTTGAATGCCTTTGGCTATGAGATAGTAATAACTGGCTTCTAAGTACCAGTTGCTATGTGCTGTGATAGTGCTAATACTTTTTTTGTCATTTGACATAAAAATATTACCTTTTACACTTATAATTTAAAAAAAAAAAAAAAAAGTCTTCAAAGACTACTACAAACTCTGTAGTCGGAATTTTCATCTCACACAATTCTGTCCTTAAGATATCTATAGCTGTGATATAAGATTAAAGTTAGCCATTCCAACTATTGTAAAACTGGCAAATTCAATTAATAGTGTGATTAGGTATTGTTCTGTGCCTGATTTGAAAACAGTGCATTATGTTATGCAGAGTGGCTTAATTTCTTGCATGAATGTTAACACAAAGTGGCTTAATTTCTTGTATGAATGTTAGCGCTTTGGAGCTAACACTCCAGTCAATGATCCAGTGTGTCCACAGGGAAGGTTCTTATCATTTAGACAGGAATCATCTTACACTAAATAACTTGCGGAAACATCTCCGGCTAATTTTCTTGACAGTCGTAGTGACCAGGTATAATCTGTCAGAATCCTAGGTTAAAAATCTCATTAAAGAATTTGTTGAGCTTCAAAAACCCTAGAAAACAGAGGCACTGTCTTCTGAATTCATTTCATATTTTGGAACTCAAATTATTATGACTTCTCCAAAGCCTTTAACACGATGATCACAAAAATTCAGGAATGCCCTGGAGGAGAAGAATGTTGTTTCACATCTACTACCTCGTGCCCTGACTATGAGATGTGACAGCATCTCTTCCCCGTAACATGTCCTTCTCATTGCTGGTGGCTTGGCAGTATGCTGTGTCTGGTGCGTGTTCTGGACCCCACATTTTTCCCCGCTTCAAACCTGGCAGCAGCAGACACAGAAATGGTCACTGCATACTTTGATGTCACTTTTCTCAATGACCTTTTTGTATATTGCTTATCACACAGCTATATGCCTTGGTCTTCACTGGCAGCCAGGATTCTAATATTTCTCGCGTCCCTGAGCCCTGCATCCCTAAACCTCTAGGTGGGGACCAGGGCAGTAAATCCTCCCCCACTGTAAGGGCAGAGCAAGTCCAAGACTGCTTCATGAGACTGAATGCGTACAAGCCCGTGGGGCCGGATGGCATGCATCCCAGGGTCCTGAAGGAGCTGGCTGTGGTGGTTGCCGATCCGCTCTCCATCATATTTGAAAAGTCGTGGCTGTCAGGTGAGGTCCCGGATGACTGGAGGAAGGGTCACATCACTCCCATTTATAAGAAAGGGAGCAAGGAGGAGCTGGGGAGCTACAGGCTGGTGAGCCTCACCTCTGTACCTGGGAAGATCATGGAACAGATCCTTGTGGACAGCATGCTTGATCACGTGAGGAATGAGCGTGTGATCTGAGACAGCCAGCACGGCTTCACCAGGGGAAGGTCATGCCTAACCAATCTGGTGGCCTTCTGTGATGGGGTGACAGCATTGGTGCACAAAAAGAAGGCGACCAATGTCATTTACCTGGACTTGAGCAAGGCCTTTGACATGGTCCGCCACCACATCCTTATCTCCAAATTGGAGGGATGTGGATTTGATGGGTGGACCACCCGATGGATAAGAAATTGGTTGAAATGCTGCAGACAGAGGGTGGTGATCAGTGGTTCTGTGACCAGGTGGAAGCTGATAACAAGTGGCGTGCCCCAGCTGTCTGTCTTGGGACCGGTGCTCTTTAACATCTTTATCAATGACATCGATGATGGAATGGAGTGCACCCTCAGCAAGTTTGCTGATGACACCAAGCTGAGTGGTGCGGTTGACACAGTGGAAGGAAGGGATGCTATTCAGAAGGACCTCAACAGGCTTGAAAGGTGGGCCTAGGTGAACCTAATGAGGTTCAACACAGCAAAGTGCAAGGTTTTGCACTTGGGCCAGAGGAGTCCCAGGCATTTACACAGACTGGCAGGAGCAGTCCTTGAGAGTAGCCCTGCAGAGAAGGACCTGAGGGTCCTGATGGATGAAAAATTTAACATAAGCCATCAGTGTGCTCTTGCAGCTCGGAAAGCAAATGGTATCCTAGGCTCCATCAAAAGAGGGGTGGTCAGCAGGGACAGGGAGATGACTGTCCCTCTCTACTCTGCTCTCGTGAGGTCCCATCTGAGTACTGTGTCCAGGTCTGGAGCCCCCAGTACAAGAAAGACAGAGAGCTTTTGGAGAGGGTCCAGAGGAGGGCCACAAAGATGATCAGGGGGCTGGAGCACCACCCGTATGAAGACAGGCTGAGGGAGCTGGGAGCTGGGAGAAAAGAAGGCTGCGGGGTGACCTAATTGCACCCTTTTAGTACCTAAGGGAGCCTATAAACAGGAGGGGAGTCAACAAGGGTAGATGACAGCAGGATAAGGGGAAATGGTTTTAAGTTGAGGGAGGGAAGATTTAGGTTGGTTGTCAGGGGGAAGTTCTTTACTATGAGAGTAGTGAAGTGCTGGCACAGGCTGCCTGGAGACGTTGTGGATGCCCCGTCCCTGGAGGTGTTGAAGGCCGGATTTTGATGGGGCCCTGGGCAACCTGGTCTAGTATTAAATGGGGAGGTTGGAGGCCCTGCCTGTGGCAGGGGGGTTGGAGATTCATGATCCTTGAGGTCCTTTCCAACCCGGGCCATTCTGTGATTCTGTGATGTATGGGATATTTGCTCTGATCACTCTGTATTTGCTGTATGATGGGGAGAGAGCACTGCAAGTTATATCTAGTCTGTGAAAATGACAGAAATTCAGAAACATAATCCCTGTAGGAATACCAGTATTGCCAAAACATTGACCAGCCAGAGTGTGAAGTCTGAGCTCGTTTGATGCAAGTTTTAATCTCTCATCAGGTTAGGCATGAAATAATACATGTTCTTGTATGTGTGTGTGCACGTTGATTTTGTTTGTCAAACAATTTTTTTAAATAGTCATAGGCTCTTTATCTCATTGTGGAGTTTAAAAATAAACGCAGCAGAAAATAATTTTGTAAACTCTTCATTGCACAGATGAATTCTTATATTAGATTACAGCCACCCAACCTTCCTATTGTTGAAATACAAATCTGTAGTTACTTAATATTCAGGGGGAGTCTGACTGTACAGTAACTTTACCGCTCAGCAAATAGCACGGGCTTTGAAATGCATAGAATAAATAGATCTTCCTGATTGAGGAAGATACACAGATGTCTGGTGGGACGTCATATGAGGCCAGACATCACAGTGTTTCTTACATTGTTTGTGTGTGCACTGAAGTCAAGTGGAGTTTCTTCTTACTGCATACATAGAATCCAGTTCTGCTGGGGTATGGTATTCTGATTGTTTTGTGTTGGGACTCCCCAGCACAAGGCATCAAGTTGTTGGAGTGGTCCAGAAGCTGGCTGTGAAAGTGATCATAGGGCTGGAGCACTTCCCCTGTGGAGGCAGGCTCAGAGAGTTTGAGCTCTTCAGCCTGGAAGGAGAGAGTGCTCCAAGGGAACCTTGTAGTGGCCTTCCAGTATCTGAAGGTGGCCTACAGGAAAGCTGGGGAGGGGCTTTTTATATAAGGGCATGTCGCAACAGGACAAGAGGAAATGGCTATAAACTGGAAGAGGGTAGATTTAGACCAGGTATTAGAAAGAAATGATTTACTGTGTGGGTGATGAGACACTGGAATAGGTTGCCTAGAGAGGCTGTGGATGCCCCCTCCCTGGAAGCATTCAAGGCCAGGCTGGATGGGGCCTTGAGCGACCTGGTCTAGAGGGAGGTGTCCTTGCCTATAGCAGGGGGGTTGGAACTACATGATCTTAAAGGTCCCTTCCAATCCAAACTGTTCTGTGATGCTACAATTCTGTTTTCAGTACCAAAACCAGTAAAAGAAGTAACCGTTTTTGTAATGGATAAAAATGGTAGGATTGCAAATGTATTTCATGATATTACAGGAAGAGTATAAGATATGTTGATTTTAAGGGAGTGAGCTATTGACACGATACCTTGCTGTGATGTGCTTTCCATTCAGACTGGTAGGAGAAGAGGATAGGAGAAGAGGAAGACACAGAAGGATAAGGAAACAGACACGCTGTCTGTGAGCTGCTTCAGACAGGAGCAGAGAGACATGTTCTAAATCTAGAGATGCTTTGAATAATCAATCTATGTATCTACATATTTATGTTGTATAATGCTATTTACCAGTAGGTTATTCTAGTACTGCTTTTACTCTGTAAACTGGACTTCAGAATGCAGTCCAGCTTAAAAGGAGCAAAATGCAGTAGGGTGCTGAATGTGAATCTTTACAGATCCTGGCAGTTTGGTTCATTTAAAGCTAACAGTGGAGAGATGCAGGGATGTAGTTTGTTCTAAAATTTGCACTCTCCTGTACCCAAACAATTGGGGAAGGCACTTAATGGCTTACATACCAAAATGCTAGTAAATACTAAATTTCTGAAGAATTAGGAATTTCAAAAATATAGATAGTCATCTGTCCTGAACAGCAGTTTAGTTTAGGAGTATCTATAATTATGGCTTTAGTTCAGTACTCAAGCCCTGAAGCATGAATCCTGTAAGCTGCTCTGTACAAGGAGGCTGTTGGGTCTTTGAAGAGCCCCTTTGATGTCCTTGGAACTGATTACATTTGAAGTCAGGTAAGTCTTTCAAATGTTAGGATTATCTTAATGCTTTCCATTCAGAAGACCTAGAAATGGAAGCGAACATTTAAGAATGTTTTATGAAGGTGCAGTACAGTCTTAGGATGATTTGTAGTCTGTGTAGAACTGTAACTCTCTGTGGTTAGTGATCTTTCAACACATCAGGGATTGTGTTGGCTGCTTGCCCTGATTTGGAAGTTAGACTTCAGGTGGTCCAAATGTTTGTGCCTTTTAGGGGTCAAAACCAGTGGGCTGCTGCTAAGGCACCTAAACCTATTGCAGAGGCTGAGCTTGGTCAGAGGTCTTCCTAGAGCAGACACTACTCAGCTGTAGCCTGTCATTGAAAAGATGACTGACTGGTACTTAGAGAATTCATTTGTTTGAAACCCAGATGTGGAGGATAACAGTGTAGGGTAGGCAAAAAAAAAAAAAGAAAGAAAGAAAGAAACAATGCCATAGTCTAACTGGCTAACTGAACACATACAAGAACTTAAGAACTTTCCAAATTTATTTTAAGAGAAGAATCACAATTTAATCTTATGAAAATCTATAGCTTTCATTACGTATAGCCTGGATAGCATAGCAAGAGTGGTTAATTTACCGCTAGAAGATGGATGTAGGGAGTTAGTTGCTGCTCCCTTCACCACAGTGGCTGCAGTAAACATTGGAAATAGAGGTGGGATCTGCTCCCTTGTAACTGCCTCTTCCTTTATCACCTTTTGATAATTTGTTGTGTGTGTATCTGGAGCACTGGAGCAAAGAAAGTTCTCAATTTTCCGTGTTTGTCTGGTTACGTATTTCTCTTTGCTCAGATAATGACATCAGAGGAAGGGGGACTTTTGACATCTACAAATTCTGTGTTGTTCGTAGCACAATTGTACTACACAGAGCCAGGCACAATCACACAACAGTCTGTACTGATAATTCTTGACCCTGTCCTGGGCATTTCTTTCAGTTGTGTCAGCTGGATTTAAAGATTTGGTAGCAGTCAAGTTGAATGAGTTACCTGTGGGGCAAAGGGATTTATAGACCTCATACATTGTAGGAGTTTTTTCTTATTTTTGTTTACTTGTTTTTCTTAAGCTGACCGTAGGCAAAGATGTGTGTTAGTTCCACGCTTGTGTTTTGCTGAGTTTTGTGAAACTTCTATTTAGTAAGGAGAAAATTTCTTACAAAAAGCTTATCAATAAGCTTTGAACATGATCTAGCGGGCAGTATCTTTAGTACTTTGTATCTGATGGATTTATAAGGATGTAGATGATCATGGTGGTACTGATAACTGCCTTATTTAAATGTGGAGAACAAAATACCCCAGGAAGTGTAAATTCATAAAACTTAATTTTTATGCAACTGGGTAGATTAGTATCTTTAGAAAATGCTTTTAACTGTGATTTTCAGCTAGTGGTTTTGAAGACAAAGTCTCCAGCACTCAAATACTGTACATCTGTTTTCTCTGTTTTTAACTACTTTCTAATCATCGTTTTTATTCTAATTTATGTGACAGTCTGTTTTGCCTGAGTTTGGAAGACGTGTCTTTATTGCACTTCTGACAAAGATTCTCACCAAATTCAGTTCATGCTTACTTTTACTTAATTAGAGCATACTTCAAGAAAAGAAAATATTTTAGTGCAGTGCAGTAGTAGATCTGTCTTTGATTTGTAGATGTTCGAGATGGTTTCTGTTGTGATGCTTTGTAAATTGCTTTTAATAGATAAGGTTTTCAGACAGTGTTGTTGGGTAATCTCTACAAAAGTTAATAGCTCGGCTGTTGCAAGGACACTCGTATTGTCTTCCTGTCACTCTCCTACCAAGGTAAATATGTAAAGAAAAAGCAAGTTGCAAAATGCTGAAATCAGGCAGGAGCTAAGTTTGAAGTGATTTGTCTTGAACTACGTGCAATATTCTGATGTGTTGGATGCAGCTGTCATAATTAAATCACTTCACTTCCAAATAACATAGCAGGGAACATAAGCAAATACCTTTGTGTGATGTAGTGTCTGAGCCTTCTCAGGCTTTTTTTCTTTATCTTTTTTTTCTTTTTTTTTTTTTTGTATGAAACAAAAGTGAACAGGGGATTAGTATACTTAACTGATTTCTCAAATTGCCTTACATGTATCTTGCATGTTTGATTTAAGCAGGCCTAGCAAAAGACATTTTCAGCAATTTCTGTCTTAATAACCCAACAGTCAATACTAATATTGAGACAACACTGGTACGTGATTAGAACATGCTAAAGGGCTTAGAAGTTTGAAAATAATAGCTTCAAGCTACTTAGCAAGAAAATTGTTGCAGATAAGTAACAAGGTAAGAAAAGTCATAAAAGGTTGTACACAAATTGAAAACCAAACACTAACTACCAAATGAATGAATTTCAAATAAAAATAAATTGGGCTAAAAAAGAAAGAACTAATAAGAAACTTATTATGGAATATATTATAAATGGAAAACATAGTTAAAACATTGCTGGATTGAAAAATAAATGAGATGGGAAATTGGAGAAAAGGATAGAAGTCATATGATGAGGAAATAAAAACAAATAAATTGATTTTAAAACAATTTTGGTGATGCAACATAATTAAGCAATGGGGAAAGCAACTCAAGTACCGCTTGTATTGACAACATGGAACAGAAATAGCACTGTTGCATCAGTGGAGATGTGATACTTTGGACTCACACAAGATTAATGCAAGTTGCATTTGGATTTAAAACGATTCTGCTGATCTTGTTAGAAGATGTTGTGTAACTGCTCCTGACGTAAGGATCCAGTGTCCTGATCCGGCTTTGTGGAAGTGGGTAAGAGTTCTGCTTTTTACTTCCCCAGGAGATTTATTAGGCCTTAAACCTGCAGGAGCACCAAGTGTTATGCAAATAATGCTTTTATCCTTCCAGATGTTCCCCAAGGCTGTGTGTTGCATACTGCTGCTTTGTGCTGGCAGTGAGGCAGTGTAATGGCCCTGCCTGCCTTGCAGCTGTGTGCCCTGTCCAAAGCAATTCTGTTCAGCACTCAGATGGGGGAGAAGCGTGCTTTAGGGGTTATTGTGTCCTTCCCGTGTAGTGGCAGCTGACTGCAGATGTCATCACCTCATGGTAGGTGGTGGTCTGTGCCTGCTTTGCAGGAAATATTTTGAGGACATTAATTTGAGGTCAAGATCAAAGCAGAGCAATGGCAGTAGTTAGCCCATGGTGATGCTGATCTGTGAAATGCCTCCCTGGGTAATACAGAAATGGGCAAAGCAATACAGTTTTAAACTAATCATGCTTTTGAACTAAAACAGGGAAGAGCTAGGTTGGATGTCAGGAAGAAATTCTTCACTCAGAGGGCACTGAGAACTTTGCACAGGCTGCCCAGAGAAGCTCTGGGTGCCCCATCCCTGGAAGCACTCAAGGCCAGGTTGGAGGGGCCATGGACAGTCTGAGCAGGTGGGTGGCAACCTGCCCATGGCAGGGGGCTGGGACTGGGTGATCTTTCAGGTACCTTCCAATCTAAGCCGTCCTACGATGCTATGATTCTGCAATAATTGGTTCTCTTAACAATAACTTGCATTTGAGAAGAGGAGATCAAAAGCAGGTTTTTTGTTTGTTTTGTTTGTTTGTTTGACAGAATAAAACCTAAGCTTGTACTCAGAGGGGAAAAAAGACATTAAAAATTCCATCGGTAAACACAACTATCATACACACACGCACACAAAAAATGGGTGACTCCTTTAATGAGAACCACAAATACAAGAAGAAATAAATGAACTCCCTAATGAGCCTCCAAGTTACTGTTAATGCTTCTTTTGAGAAGAAATACATTGAATCTCAGACTTCACTTGCACTATCTGTCTTTTTTATAGTAGTCCATTTGTTTGTCAGGATCAGGCAGTAGCAATCTCTTTATGTACCTGCAATAACTCTTTTATATTTCCTGTCAGTGAATAATGAGGCTTCTCTAATCACCTGTTTGTGCCATAAGTACTGTGTTCTTTTTTTGTGTGAATAAATTACTGGATGATAACATCAAATGATAAAAAATAACATTTGTAAGCCAGGGCATGGGACTACAAGAGGAAGGGATCTGAATTTTATTTCTGAGGAAAGAAAGGAGGAAGAAACCCAACTGAAGTTAACTGCATGAAAATGTTTGAAATCTCTAAGTTTGTTGTTGTACATGGGCAGAAGGAAATAGGAGAACAGTGGTGATCATTCCCCACTGAACAGTCAGTGCACATCAGCAACGCTGACCAGAAGTATCATCACTGTTCTCTGCTCAGTTAGTTTCTGTAGGTCTCCTGGCAGAAGAAATTATGATAAGTTGAAAGAAAGTGTTTTCAGATCAGAGCAGTGATGAAGTGAGAAAGGGCAGCTGTTCTTGTTAAAAAGTGGGTATTCCACAGAACGTTTATGTGTCAGCAACTTTGGATTGCTTGAAAATGAAGGCCTTTGTAGATGTGCCATACTTCAAATTAGGAAATCTTCTTGTTATCAGTATTGGAAGCATTATCTTATAATGTGTCACAACAAAGCACTGCATTTTCTTTCAAAATCATTTTTGATTTTCAGAGAAATCTTTTTTTTTTTTTAGAAACAAATTCAGTAGAATTCACCATACAAATTCAGCAGCAGTAATTGCCATAAATACTGAGAGCTGAACAGTTATGAAATACAGGTGTAAATTACATATTTGTGACTGTTCATGACCACGTCCCTCAGAGCTCTCTTCAGATAATGCCATTCAGAAATACCTGTATTCTTAGAATTTATATTAGTTCTCCCAGTCTGATTTTTTTTTCTGCCTATATCCCCTGTACCACAACAGTTCAGTGGCTTGAGCAAGTTTCCACAGTATGGCAATGCTTCATTTTAAAAAGTAGTAAATTTAACCTGTTCTAATTTCAGACTTAGTTGTCAAGTAAACTGTTCATTGTCTTGTCTTTTGGACTGGAAGACGATTGGAGATTTTAGGAAGAAAAATGAAGTTTCTAAGAAATTCCACATTTCCACTTAGAATTGTGAGAAACTGTACTTGCACAAAATCTTCTTTTGGAAAAATTATTTTTGTTCCTTACAGTTTTCAGTTCTGGAACCTTTTCTTTTAATTATTTTTGCTAAATGTGGTGGTGAACTTGAATTATATTTTTTATGATTTACACACTCCATACATTATGTACTTTATATGTGTATGTGGATATAATAGAGTACTATATTGGTATGGGAATAGCATCATACAAATCCTCTACAGTCATCTTTTCTGGCATTCTGTGTGTAGAACTGTTGGGATTCAGGAAAGTGGAAAACTGTCAGGAGGCACTGATGTACAGTGACAAAGGCTTATTTATTACTGTAAATTAACCTAAAAACTGTAATAACCTTCCTCCCTTTTCTCCTCTACATATTAATTAAGAGGCATTAATTTCTTTATTATGAACTGTAATTATTCAGTGTTTACATATTCATAATGTGCAGTATTATCATATTTTTTATATATTTCCTTTCCTTTTTTGTCTACCTTGTCCTGCATTTTTAAGAATGCATGTTATGCTTGCGGACTTAGGAGTTAAATGCTGAAGAACAGCAATTGCAGCTCAAGCATTACGTAGGGGACATCCTGTATGCAATTAGCCATGCTAATATTACCTGGGTGCAGTTTGTAAAGCAAAGCTGTGGATAAACCAAAATTTCAGGCCAGCTACGTGGAGCATGCCTTTTATGTTTGCTACTAGTTGAAATCAGAATAGGAGACCAGCTTTATTTTCAGCATCACTTAAGACATGCTTTTGAGCCTGCAGTTTATCAGAGATGTTGAAGGGTGGGTCAGTGACTTGGTCTTGAGTGTACAAGCAATTGTAGCACACTTCAGATCCCTAGATGAAAAATTTTGGTTGTCCTAGGATGACAAACCAGAAACACATTGTTACAGAAACATCTGTCTGTGATCCTGTTGAAACAGCATAGTTATTTAGCTTAATAGTTAAGGTTCCTCTTAGAACTTACTGTACTAGAAGTATCATATTCTCAGCCACTACATTTGTGAATGTCTTTCATTTATGTTGTTCTCAGCCAGACTTAACTTCTAGCTTTTTTTTTTTCCTTTTTCAATACTTTGCCCAGTTCTGCATATTCGTATCTTACTCTGTAGTGATCAACAAGCAGCAAGTACTCTCAAGCTGCAACCCCACTTCATTTAGGTTTTGCTTACCAATTAATGCTTGGGTGGTCATCTATGCTTTGTAATCAGAGAAAGCCGTGGAGCAGAGAGGCCAAGTGGCTGTACATCAAGGATGTGCAGCACAAGTGAAGGCAAAACACATGTATGTACTATCAAATAATTTTTCATAATCTCATGTATACACTTGGCCAAGTATGGTTCTGGCTGTCTTTGCATGACATTATTCTGCATGGAATAAGTTGAAAACTCAGTTGTTACTTTAGGCATTTAGTTAAAATGTACCAAATAGATATCTATTAGAATTTGATCTGCCTCAAAAGAGAGGTGGCCAGCAGGGATAGAGGGGTGATTGTCCCCCTCTACTCTGGCTCTGTGAAGCCTCATCTGGAGTACTGCGTCCAGGCCTGGGGACCTGTGGATGCTCTTGGAGCATGTCCAGAGGAGGACCTGAAGATGCTCAGAGGACTGGAGCACCTCTGCTGTGAGGACATGCTGAGTGAACTGGGCTTGTTCGGTCTGAAGAAGAGAATGCTCCAGGGAGATTTCATTCCAGCATTCCAGTGCTTGAAAGGAGCTTATAAACAGGAGGGAGACCAATTTTTTACGTGGTTTGGTTGTTTCAGGACAAAAGGGAATTGTATTAAACTGAAAAAGGGGAGATTTAAGTTAGATGTTAGGAATAATTTATTTCCTCAGAGAGTGGTGAGGTGGTGGCACAGCTACCCAGAGCAGTTGTAGGTGTCCTGTCCCTGGAGGCACTCAATGCCAGGCTGGATGGGGCCCTGGGCAGCCTGAGATGGTGGGGGGAAACCTACCCACGACAGTGTGTTGGAGCTGGATGAGCTTAAAGGTCTCTTCTTCCCAAGCCATTTTGTAATTCTGTGATCTGTTGGTTACTGGAATGTTATATAGTATTTAGGGACAGTTAGTGCCAGAAGAATATTTACAGTAATGGTATGCAGTACAATCTATACCTGAGTCTTTACACGTGCAGAATTTCAAATTTTATTTCTGAGCAGTCTACCCCATTAATTTAAACAATACATATGCACATCTTTCCAGAAATTCTTTGCAAAAATTATCAAAGGAGTGTGCATCATTCATCCAGAGAGCTCTAATGTTACTGCTAGCTACATCATCTGAAATAAACAAAATCGCTTCTTTATTGTAGCTGACAGTTCCAATGCCATTATTATTTCATATTTTTCACAGTAGGGGCACATGTCTTCATTGCCTAATTATTATTCTGAATGTGTTCAGTAGCATCACTGTCTGAAAGAAAATGATGAAAACCAGCAATACTGTTGTATCTCTGCTGGTGACATTTCTATTTTTGTGTGACAGAACTGTTATGGAGATGGATTTAAACATCTCTGTAGCCAGTAAAAATGCATGAAGTGAATGAAGTAAGATCAGGCAGTTATAACAACGGAAACTTGCAAATATTTTGGTTTCATCTCTTTAGTATTGTACAAGAGATGAGCTTGCTGGAGAAAAACTTCAGTGGGGAAGTGTGTTCAGTGCCTGCATTTCTATTAAAGTAGTTTTCAAGCATGCCAGAGAGCATTGGAAGTAGATCACATGATTGCCTCCAAATCCAGTACTTGCTTTGCAAGTACTCTGCAGCTCACTCTGCAAAGTGGTTCTGGTATGTGTGAGCTACATTAATTTCTGAGGACTTCAGACTACAAGCTCTGCTCTAATGGATACCAAATACCCCTTAAGACCTCTACGTACTCAAGGATCTGATCCAATGACTTGGTCTTGGGGTACTAAATCTGTAACAAAATCCGCAGGCTTCATATAATGTAGATACAGAAGCCTGAGCACTGAAAACTTTGAAATACTGATCCACTTGTGCTTTGCCCAGCAGTTTTCTAGTTCAGACATAGCCAATGCCAACTGCTTCAGGTGGTCTGTTTTCAAATATTGTAGTTTGGAGTATTATTTGAAAAAAGAATATTCCTGCATTTTTCTTACATGTTTTTAAACTTTTGATGGAGGTGAAAGTGTATGTTTTAATATAAATGAATATATTTTGTGTATATGAGACATATATTTAAGGGCTTTCATGTGATGCAGCTGGTAGTTAGAGGATTTTTCAACATTTTGAAAGGTGTGTAATATATTTTGCATGTTCTACATTTTAGCTAGCTACCTAACTTCAGATATTAAGTGCCACCCATTTCTCAAATACTGTTGGCACTTTAAAATGTGACCAAGTAAACTATTTAAGAGTGTGTATAAAAGCATAGAAGTAACTAGAGATAGTTAATAGATGGTGAATCCATTCCAAACAGTACTAAGAATATGCTTAGAATTCGTAGTATTCTATGTTATACCATTCTAGTGAAGATAGAGGGATATAGTGAATGTAATGAGTTTTAAAAACAGTTAATGATGACTTTCTAATTGCTCAGCTTTCAAAATTAGATTTATGTTGGATAAGAAAAGATAAATTTGCCAGTGCTGAAGAGACTACTAATTGCCTAGCAACCAGTGCCTTAATTTTTTCAAATATAGAGCAAGCAAAGGGAAAAGAAAACATTCTTATTTCCATAAATATAGTGCACGTGTAAGCATGCAGCTAAGTGTATGTGCGTGTATATGTACATTCACACATACTCTGGTGGTTTTAAATAATGAACCAAGGAGAAGGCGGGGCACAAAAAGGATAAATGAAAGGTAAAAGTGAGATGTAAAAAGTGGAAGAAAATCAGAAAGATTTTAACAGCCTAAAAGTGATCATTCAGCAAGTAAAGTATGTTTTAGTTTGGTGTGGTTTGTTCTTTTCCAAAAAAGTCCTTTTGCCAGGAAATACCTAAAGCTGTATCAGGAGATCTGCAAAACAAGCATGAAATAGGAGTAGTATACTAACAGAGAAATACCACTCCTAATCCCTGATCAGCTTTGAAAGCAAAGGACAAGTAACTGGAAATGATAATATATTCACATCGTGATTTGCTATGTTTCTGAAAGTTTTGATTGAGCAAAACACAACTTAATGGAGAGACAAACACTTTGACCTAAGTGCCTTGTATAGAATGTCTCAGCTTAAGCTCTTATTCTCTCCCTTTTCATAACCATCGATCACTCTGTAAATCTGAACAGGTGCAGATCTACTGGTTGGTTGGTTAACATGCTGATGACTGGTGGGTAAGACTGTCAACATGGCAGATATGACTGACAGCTGAAATCAGATTAGTGCTGTGGTGGTTTCTTACTGTTGGTCAGCTTAACTCCACCATGATACTTTCTCACTCTCCCTCCTCAAAGGAGCAAGGGAGAAAGTGTCATAAAAAAGGGCTCAAGGGTTGAGGTAAGGACAAGGAGATAGCTCCCAAAATACTGTCTCAAGCAAACCAGACTCAGCATAGGTAAATTAATGTAATTTATTGCCAACAGACTGGAGCATTGAGAACTAAAAACAAACTAAAAACACCTTCCCCATGTACACCCTCTTCTGCCTACTCACCCTCAGCAGTTCAGGGAAATGGGGTCAATCCACCATGCTTTGGTTCTGCTGCCTCTTCGTGGCCACTCTGCACTTGCTACTTCAGGCCACTGCATGGTTGCCACAGGCAGCAGCTCCCCCGGCCTTCTGCTGCACCACGGGGTGCTGTCCTCAAGCTTCAGCTCCAGCCCAGGATGCTGCTGTGGAGATATCCATGGGCTGTGCCTCCTCCAGGCCTCATCCACTGCTGCACCAGAGCTCCTCTGTGGCTGCATGGGGAGATCTGCAGGGGACAGCCTGCTGCTCCACGGGCCTCTCCTGGACTGCAGGGAGCTGCTGCTCTGCACCTGGAGCACATCCTGCCCTCCTCTTGCACTGCCCTCAGCGCCTGCAGGGCTGCTTCTCTCCCATTGCTCACTCCTCTCTCCCAGCTGCTGTCACACAGCAGTGTTTCCTCCCTTAACTCTGCTGTCCCAGAGCACACCCACCATCACTTACAGCTTAGCTCTGGCAGCGTTGGGTCCCTGTTGGAGCAGCTGAAGCTGCTCTGCTCTCACATGGAGCACTGATGGGCTCTGCTGACACAGAACATCCCTGCAGCACCCCCACTACAAAGTCCTTGCTACATAAGGCCAGTACATGTATATAAGGAGTACCTGGGTACTGTGTTTTTTTGCCAGCTTTTTGCCAATTACGTTGTGAAAGGTTGTATTGGTAGGGGTCTGGGTATATGCATTAAAGGCATTCATCTACTTCTCTGCTTGCATAGGGAAGTGTCATACCTGTTAGCAGAGGCTGGATGTGATCTGAAACCGATGGTGTTGGTCAACCAGCATAGGGGAACACATCTCTTTTCCTCTAGTAAAACAGTCTCTCAGTGTGTGGTGGCATTCCCCAAATCCTTGTCGCAGTGGATGCACAAAATCTTTTCCACAAGTTGCAAAAATATTCATAAGTCCATTATATAACCACAGCCCTCTTTTAATCACTTCTGATCCATTTCTTACTAATAATGATTTGAATTGACAGAAGTTCATTTTTTTTCCCCAAAGAGCCACTTGACGCAGAAATGAACTCTCTGTAACCTAAAAAATAGAGAAGAATTTACTTTTTAAGCTATTTTCTATTTCTGCTTGTATTTCATATTGCCAGCTTTCAGATGCTTGAAAAGCCTGCAGCACTGCAGGCTGAAGTACAGTGACCTACTGCTCTTTCACATTCAAATGAATAAAGTAGCTCATGCTGTAGACCTTTAGAAAGAGAAGAGATTATACTTTTTTAAGGCAGAAGGGGATTTATTATGATAGAAATTAATCCCTGCAGGCATTACTTGAGGACTGTATTCTAACCCTGAAAGTAGGGACACACTTCTACAGTATTGTACTACTAGACTAAATCCAAAGCTTAAGACAGGTCTTTATCTTCACCCAGGATTAATGCTTCAGCAAAGTCCTACAGTGGTATTCTAATGAAAATTCTCTGATTATAAAAATCTGGTTATGTTTTTATAATGCCATCCCAGATTTTAGAAAATCAGCTGGTGCATCTCCTCAGATGGCTAGACAAGAAAAACTAAAATTTAAATAAATATTTAGGACTACTTCACAGAAGTATTTTGCAGTCCCAATTCACAGATACAAGCTACAGGTACTGTTTCTTTATAGTGTGTATGTAGAGTGTCTTGATCCCTGAGGCTTTCAGAAAAGGAAAGAACCACCTCAACTTCCACGAGACCTGTGATAAAAATCATGATTTTTATTTTTTTTTTAATTCTGAGATTTATGGTCTGTAAATTTTTGCGTCTAATTCAGATCTGGATATTTGGAGTTAGTGGTACTGCTATTTTCCTTGCTATACTTTTTAGGAAAGATAGGCCAGAACAATGAAGTGATGGATTTGCTCTTTATATGAGAGCAACTTGAATGCATCAAACTCTGCCTAGGAATGAATGACTGAATGATGAGCAAGTGAAAGCTTAGGGGTGAGAATTAAGGGGCAGACTAATATTTATGACACCATTATGGGTGTGTACTACAGGCCACCTAATTAGGAGGATGAAGTTGATGAGGCTTTCTACAAACTGCTGGAAGTAGCCTCATGACCACAGACACTGGTTCTCATGGGGGACTTCAGTCCCATTGATAACTGCTGGAAAAACACCACCACCAGGCATGCACAATTGAGAAAGCGGAGGATAACTCTGACACAGATGGTGGAGGAGCAAATGAGGAGAGGTGTGCTGCTGGGTCTTGTTTGTAAGAACAGGGAAGGACTGGTTGGGAATGTGAATTTTGAAGGCAGCCTTAGATGCAGTGACTATGAAATAGTGGAGTTCAGGATCTTACATGGAAGAAGCAAGGTAATAAGCAGGATTCCAACACTCTTTCCAGGAGAGCCACCTTTGACCTCTCCAAGGACCTACTTTGAGGTATCCCATGGGTTAGAATATTGAAAGGTAAGGGGGCCTAAGGGAGCTGTGTGACATTCAAGCACCACTTCCTCCAAGCTCAAGATTGGTGCCTCCATAAGAGTTTGAAATCAGGCAAAGATGACACGGGACCCACATGGGAGATAATGGAAAAACTCAAATGGAAGAAGTTTACGGTGTGTGGAAAAGGGGTCTGGCCACTTGGGAGAAATATGGGAATATTGTCAGGGCATGCAGGGATGTAATGAGGAAGGCTAAGGTCCACTTGGAATTAAATCTGGCAAGGGAGTTCAAGGACAGAAAGAAGGGCTTCTTTAAGTGTAGCAATAGCAATAGGAAGGGTAAGGAAAATGTGAGCCCACTGCTTAATGAGGGGGGAGTCCTGGTAACTCAGGATCCTGAGAAGGAATAGTTACAGAATGCTTTCTTTGCTTCAGACTTTTCTGCTAAGATTGACCTTCAGGCATCCCATACTCTCCAGAGTGCCTGGAGAAGGGAAGTCCTCTGGTTGAGAAGGATCTGGTCAGAGATCATTTAGGCAAACTTGACACAAACAAATCCATGAGCCCCACTGGGATGCTCCAAGAAGAGCTAAGGGAGTTGGCAGAAGTGTTTGCCAAACCACTCTGTACCATCTTTGAAAAATCAGGGAGAATGGGAGCAGTGCTTGAAGACTGGAGGAAAGCCAGTGTCACTCTAGTCTTCAGAAAGGAAAGAAAGGAGGACCTGGGAAATTTCAGGCCAGTCAGCCTGACTTCTGTCCATGGAAAGGTGATGGGACTACCTATTCTGGATTTCATTTCCAAGTAAATGGAAGAGAAGAAGTGGCCAATACGTATTCACCAAGGGAAAAATAATGCTTGACCAACCTGTTAGCCTTCCACAATGTCATAACTGGCTCAGTAGATAAGGGGAGAGCAGTGAATCTTGTGTACCTTGACTTCAGCAAGGCTTTTGACACTGTTTCCCATAATGTTCCTGTAAGTAGGCTTAGGGAGTGTGGGATAGATGAATGGGGTAGACTGAGAGCTGGCTGACTATTAAGAGTACAGAATGTTGTGATCCAGCAGCACAGAGTCTAGTTGGAGACCTGTGCAAGCTGTGTTCCCCAGGGTCTGTGCTGGGTCCAGTCTTGTTCACCATCTTCATCGGTGATCTGAATGAAGGGACAGAAGGCAGCCTCAGCAAGTTTGCAGATCATGCAAAGCTGGGACAATAGCTGACACACTGGAAGGCTGTGCTGCCATTCAGCAAGACCTGGACAGGCTGGAGAGTTAGGACAGGAAGTTGAACTTCACTGGGGTTCAACAAGGGTGAGTGTAGAGTACTACACCTGGGGAGTAATAACTTCATGCATCAGTACAAGTTAGGGACTGGCCGCTGGAAAGGAGCTCTGTGGAGAAGGATTTGGGTGTCCTTGTAGACAGATTGATGATGTGCCAGCAGTGTGCCCTTGTGGCCAAGAAGGCGTGTGTTATCCTGAAATGCATTAAAAAAGGCTGTGGCCAATAGGTTGAGGGAGGTGATTCCCCCTTCACTCTGCCCCAGTGAGGCCACATCTGGTGAACTTAGTCCAGTTCTGGGCTCCTCAGTTCAAGAAAGACAGTGAACTACTGGATAGAGACAAGCAGAGGACCTAAAAGATGATGAGGGGCCTGGAGCATCTCCATTATGAGAAATGGCTGTAAGACCTGGAACTATTCAGCTTAGAGAAAACTGGGGGGATTTTGAGGGGGGATCTTGTCAATGGTTGTAAATATCAATGATGATAAATATGTAAAGGGTAGGAGTCAAGTGAACGGGGCCAGACTCTTTTTCAGTGTTGCCCAGTGACAGGACAAGGGGCAGTGGGCACAGAATGGAACACAGGAGGTTACATACACACATGAGGAAAAATTTCTTTACTGTGAAGGTAACAGAGCACTGAAACAAGCTGCATGAAGACTTTGTTGGAGTCTCCTCTGAAGATATTCAAAAGCCACTTGAATATTTTTCTGCATAATGTACTGTAGGGAACCTGCCTTAGCAGGAGGTTGGACTAGAATTTCCCCAGAGGTCCCTTCCAACCTCTATGATTCTGTGATTCCCTGTTTCTGTGATACCCAGTTATTTATTTTCTGAAACTATGCAAACAATCTGACATGAATATTGAAGCTAGGAAGTTAGCTGAACATTCTGCCTGCATAATAACCAAATCAGCATAGAAAGCAGGCAGAATAGAAGCACCTGAGCTACAGATATATAGAAACTTTTAACTTCTCTTTCAAATAATAGGAGATACAAGTTACTGAGTTCTCTTTTTACTTTAGGAAAAGCAAATTAGCTGCCTCACCACTGAATCTGAGTAGCAGTTTACAAGTTCCTTAAAAGAACTGCAGACCTCATCTGTTCTCATGTTCACATTTTGCATCTCTACACAGGTGTGTCTTTAATATGATTTATTGTTCTGCTTCTCAATAGCAGTTCAGCTATGGGGAAATGGATTTGAACTTGAACACTGTACAGATGATTCTGTAAATCAGAAAGCTATTAAAGCTTTTTTTTCTGAAAATTGATTTTAACGTGAATCTGCTAGTGGTAGCAAGTACTTTCTCAATCTTCTTCTGAAGTTTAGTTGCTCTTTTGGGGTTCAAGACTGGGGCTTATTTGTACTATCGTTAGACAAAATTTCTATTGACTGGTTATTTTCTGGGCTGTTTATTGTTTGGTGCCAACTGGAGATTTCTTCCTAGTAACAAGTTCTATTCTCATGAAAGGGAGTAGAAATTTGTTTTATTTCTTTAGAGTGAGCTTTTAAAATAAGCTATATTTCATGTACCAGTATAGAGAATTGAATAAAAATATAGTTCTTGTTTTAGGTAAGAACAAGGGTCCAGTTCTCCCTATTAGTGGTGTCAGCAAATGCGTCAGCTCTGTAGCACGCATTATGCAGCATACTGGTAAAGGGTGGTGTACCTATCCGACAACATCTGTGAGTAGCACCCTGAGCTCCTAACATTCATTACCTTTGCAACTGTTTACCTCCTAGGCTTGTCATGCCTGTTGTTTTGATGGGTGTCTGCATCTCCATGGACTCCTGTAGTACTGTTACGTTTACTTCAGTATAAGTTTCTGTAAATATCACTACTTCAGTATATAATGCATACTAAATGCATTAATGGGTATATTTAATGTACGGGATGTCAAATAATAAATAAGGATGCTTTTTCATACACACTATTTCACAGAATATGCTGTGATCTTAAATGACAGAAGAGAATGTTCCCGAACACACGCTGCCTTTCTTCTTCTTTCGCTATTTTTCTTCCAGTTCTGAAATCTGTGATCTGAGTCCATGTGATTTGTTTTTTTTAAGGACTTTTTTTTTTTTTCATTTTTTCAAGCAGATGGTTCTTACAGTAGCACTTCTGCCAGAAACCATAATAGTTATCATTCTATGTGTTAAAAGGTAGTTGAAGAAAATTATAATCATTTCAGGCTAATGAGTTTGTGAATAGGGCTTCAGATGCTTCTCCCGTGAGTGATTCAAGACACTGTACCCGAGCTTTTGCCACATAGACGTGTCCCAGGAACAGACAAAGTGATTCTTTTTTCTTTTATTCATTTGCAATCGTTAGTGACCTGTGATAGCAAATTGATTTGAAAGTAGTAATGGTAACTGACTGATCTATGTAATTTTAGAGAAAAACAACTGAGAGTGCTTTACAAAGTAATGCATGCCTGTGGTTGTGGATGGTACTTCTTGTTTTGCACAGTGCATCTTCTTTAGTCTTCATATCACAAAAATTGTATCCATAAACTCTGAATTTCTGTTCTTGTCAAGGACTGATGGGCTAACTGCTACCATCGTGGTGTGCTGCATTATTTATATACCGCAGCTGAATTTCTTCTTTCAGGTTGTCCTTTGCTGTCAAGCAAAGAATTGCGCATTTCAGTAGAGCTTCATATAGCAGTTTATGGGGCCTTACACAATCAAAAGTACTCTATATGAAAATGCAAAGTTTGTCAAATTCTTTGCAATTGTTATTCCATCAATGGATACTTCCTTGTGGAAAGGAGCAAGTGTCATACATTCAGCATTTTGTTTAAAGAGTGTGGCTTAAGAATGGTTATGTGAAGATATGTCATATCTTCATATGATTTACAGAATGGTTCCTCAATGAGCACATTTAATACAAGTTAAATCATGTCACTACTTGGGTTATTCTTCATGGACAGAAGCAGGCAGTCAAGCCTAATTGTTACTAGAGAATGACAGCTTAACCTCTTTATTTGAGCTTTGTTGTATGTTTTTACTGAATTTGGAGAAGGAGTGAGAGTTCTTCAGTAAAATACCAATTTCGAGTATGTATGTATCTGCACCTTCATTTTATTCTTTTCGTCTTGCTTTTTTATTCTTAGCCAGTATTGTTTTCCAAAGACAGGATGGACAAATGACTCTGAGATTTATTTGCCTTAAGAAATTTTTTGAAAATATGAAGGTGTGAGGAAAAAAACCCTGAAAATGTGTAATCTGATCACTTAAATATGTGTTTGCTCCTCAGTCCAGTGTGCTCTGACATAGTTTGCATTTTAACTCATCCATGCAGGATGTCATGCAAAAAGGAGGAACTATACATATACACCCATATGTTTTGTATACCTACGCATAAAACATGAAACTTCAAAGAAGGATACCTTGAAAGAGGTAAATTCAGAGTGGTTGTGAGTTTGGGCAGTTTTGTGGAGAAGCAAGCAAACTTATTTTCCTTAGTTCTGTTCTACACATCTTGCACCAAATCTCAAAAGTTTGACCTTGTAAGATTTTACAGTCTGAGAGATTCCCTAAGATGAAATAATGGCAGCAATGCTTGTAGAACAAATTTTGTATGCACAATTGGGACATACCTTAATGCTTGAATTGCTGCATAATAGAAGGTGCCTATTTAGTCAGACACAGAAAAAATATGAATTAGTTTTACTTCACACTTGTATTCTTTATTGGACCCTTTTCGTAACATTTTTTTATAATGCATGCTATGATTTGCTTTTCATGTTATTTTGGCTGTTTTTGTTTTTAAATAGCAGTGTTCTGTATATTGTGTCTGTTTAGTTTATAGAATTGCATGCAAACACCATATTATCTTTCACTATGGCAAGTTACTAGCTCAAAGTACAGTTGTGTAAGAATTGCTCTAAGGATATAATTCTTCCCTTCAGTTTATTTTATTCCCATTTACAGTGACTCTGTTGTTAAATTCTGAAAGTACTGTTGTGTTAAAGGTTGTGTCATGTGCAACACAGTACTTTAATGGGAACAAATCCTTTAATTGGTTTTTTAAAACAAAGTGCACACATATAAGCTTTTCTTCTTAAGTGCAGAGCCTTTAAAATCAAATCCTGTACATCAAAGTGAGTAGAATAACAAATTAGTGTTCAATATTTCAGCATAAATGACCTCTCAAGAGGCATAAAATGTAAATTGAGGGGAATATTGTTGATGCAAAGGTGACATTTTTTTCTGCACAATTTCACTGGCATTAAGTCATAAATAAGAGTGCTAACATTTTAAGTGAGTTTTACTAATTTGAGTATGCAAGTTTGCAGAGACTTTATGTCTAGTCTTACACAGAATTACTGCTTACTTGTGTCTGTGCACTTGCTCAGACATATGATGCTCTGAAAGCATCATATTTGATGTCATGCTGCTTTTATTTCAACCATTGCTGTCCAGAGTACGTATTTTCCCTCTTTAGTGTTATGTGAATGATACAGGCTTGCAAAAATTGTTATTGCATTTTTTTTTTGTCTGTTTTGACAGTCTTTGCAGATGTTCTGACATTCCAGTGATTATTTTTCCAAAAGCTGTGGAGCTGCATGCTCATTACTTGTTAACTCAACTATAAAACAACAAAAGTGTAATAAACTAAGCTTGCCACACTCTAGACAAATGGTCATTTAAAACAGTAACATGAAACAAAGGCATATGCCATTTGTAATCCTACTGTAAAATTGGTTAGAAACAGTTAAGGTTTTTTCTTGTATAGACACATTGATAGCTGATGTCATTGATAACTGGACCCAAAAGTTGAATGTTGCATTTCCCTGTGAGCATGGATATTAGATACTTTAGTGTCTTTGCGAGAGTTTTCAGACATCTGGGTGACCATGAATTCTGAGTACAGATAGGACATGTTAGTCCTGAGTTGACCATGATGCGCCCAATGATACTAGATCCTACCACGGAAAAAAACAACATGAAAAGTAGGAGACATAAGCAGCAAATACAAACACTAATAATAATACTATTTAAGTGTAACATTGATTAAAACTTAACAGAATTTTGCTGTAAATTATTCAATATGTCTAGAGAGTTCAGAGTTCTTCGTTTAGTGGTTACCTCTGAATAAAGATGGAGATTATTTTCACAAAGGTCAGGATTTCTTCCAAAAATATTATTTGTATTCACTATTTGTATTCACTATATTATTATTTGTATTCACTGTTTCTGTTATTGTTTATGCTCACTTGATAGTCCAATTTTCTTCAGAGGTGTGCTGCACTCGTTTTATTTCTGTGATATAATTTAATGACGACAACAAATTCATGCCAGTAACTGACAACAGAATTTGGGTCAAGATGGCTGGGTGAGAAAAGCACTTAATGCATTTACTTTCTGAACATGGAAATAAATGACTGTTGGAGGATAACATCAGCTTTATTACGTCTAAACTCTAGGTCAGATTAGTTCATTTCAGATTTAAAAATCCTGCACAAATTTTCAGAGAAATGGAAACAACACAGCTAAGTATAAATGCTGTGGTTGTAGTGGGAGATTTCAAATTCTGGAACTATAGTGGAAAATTAATGACTTGTTTGGTTTGTCAATCAATATAAAACATACAGATGAATACAGTGGTTTATCTTTTTATCTTTCTTTTTCGTGTCGCATAAATGAGATCAGGGGAACACGAAGTCAGGAAGAAATTAATAAAAGTGTTCCCTCTCATTTTAATGAGAATATCCATATGGATTAACATAACAAGTGTTTCCCTTCCAGGTGTTATTTAATTTATTTATTTAATTAAAGCCAAGGGAATACAGTTTTCAGAGCAGTCAGTTTATAGTGATTATTCTTTCATGACCAAATGCCTAAGTCACATGAATTGTAAAACAAGCATCCGTGGCAGATCGAAAAATGAAATGAGCACTCAAGCTGGGAAGTCTTGACTTGTTTAGATTCAGAGAGGGAGGAAAATAATGTCTGGTTATATCTAGTCATATGATGTAGAAAGATGCTATTGACTCTTTTCAAATAGCTGTATGTCAACTGTAGCTGGTCAGTCTTCAAGATAAATGTGTTAATACCAAGAAGATGGACACATGACAAATCACTGTGTAATGAAGGTAATTTAAAGTTGACAGATAGAAATTTAAAAAACTAACAATCAATCAAAAAACTAAGTAATTTTTTTTTCCATGGATGTGCAGAATTTATAGAGAAAGTTTCATACATCAGTTAAATTGCTTAAGTGATTCTTAGACTGAAATTCTTGCATGAGGGATTGATCTTCTGTCTGTGAGCCAGTGAGGTGTGGGAAATGTTTTGGGCCTCCTCACTATTACTGTAGTCCAAAACATACTAGATGTTACTACTACTAACATAAAAATGGATTTTGTATATTTCTTTTTCTACAATTGCGTGGCAAAAGGCAACTTTCCTATTTCAAGAAGCACACTAAATAAGATACTACTTAGATTTTAATAATTGCCCATCTGTAGATGTTGCTTAAAGACACATCTGCAAAACTGTTGCAGAACAAAACAAGTACACAAATTGCTGGTATTTCTAAAAATGATACCGAGCATATTTTAGAATAGCAACAGCAACATTCCAGAACAGAATATGTTACCTGTAAAATGGTGCAGTTTTGTAATAAATAAAATTATAGGGAGAAAAAAACAAACAAACATTTGCATTTGTGAGCAGCAGTGACTTTGATTTACTCGTAGAATTATATACCGTATAATTATACTTAGAACATTTGAAGTACCGGGTACTACTACATTATAGCATAATACATTTAAATGTTAGGAAATTCACTTCTGGAGATCTGCTGTTAAGCTACGTCGTTTGTGTTCCTATGGCTTATGTCATACTATGTCGCGTTATATTTTGGAATTGAAATATGGAAATCGATAGATCTCATGAATCTGTCTTACAAGATGAAGTGTGAGGTAGTTTTAAAAAAAAATCATCTAAATGTGTATTTAAATTTCTGAGAAAAAGTACAAAATTGAGGCTGCACAAAGGGCATTCTTTGGGATTGCTTCCAATTATCTGACTGGGGACTGGACACAAAATTACCTCTTATTGTTCTTGAATGGAAATGTAAAATGCATCACATCTAAGTACCTGTGTTGCTGGAAAATAGAAGCTATCAACGAGGTTGTTCACTCACAAACATTAGATCAGATCTCAAACTGACAAAACAAGTATTTCAAATGTTTTCAGCTGATGCGATCTTGTATTTGAGCATATTTCTGGAACTGCAAGAAGCTATGATTGTCTCAGGGTGTTGGTGGAGTTGTAGGAGTGGACAAGCACTGTTTTTTATATTTCCTCATGAAGGCAGTTTCAAACACTATTTGATCATGTATTGCACATACTATTAGTCTTGAAAACACATTCAAGTGCTGAGCATATGAAGCTGCCCTGTGGTACATCTGTCAGAGTTTACATCTTTCTGCTGTTGATCACCTTGATGCTAATTGACTTAGCAAGCTGTCTTCATCGAAAAACAATTAAATGATTAGCAAAACCTGCTCATTTGGCCTTATTTAGGAAGACTGAAACTATTCACTGTGCCTGTGCTGGTCATGTCCAAAGAAATCTTGAAGTATAGCTAGTTCATAGCATGGTATAGTTTTGAAACATCTGGAACAGATGATGATACAACCAAAGCCATTCCTCTCCATTCTGAATCATAGTCTACCATACTTAAACTTGTGCATAACTTCTGCAGAGTTTTTTTATGAGAATCTTTTCTTCTTTTAACCCACAGGGGACTTGTGTGACTCCAACCCCTGCAAAAATGGTGGCATCTGTCTGTCGGGGCTGAATGATGACTTTTACTCATGCGAGTGTCCTGAAGGCTTCACAGATCCCAACTGTTCTAGTGTTGTGGAGGTTGGTAAGTGCAAACTTTAACTGATGGAATGGTGTGAATACCTTGTTAGTCTCTGGTTAACTGACCAGTGATTTTGTCCACTCCCTTTTGTGTAGTGTTGTGTTGTTGCACTGTTATTGTTGTTCTGTGTCATAGATAACTATATTGTAACTAATAGGCTGTTAACATGTATCTTACGGGCATGTCTGTGAAACATACTCATCCAGAAAAGTTCAGTTCTTTACTTCAAAAAGTGAGAAGATCATAATGGTAATTTAAAGGGGCCAACATTTCTCAAAGAGCATTTTAATTAGAGATTTCGGTATACGCTCTCGCTTATGTCAATGATTACTTAAAGTTTGGTTTCTAATAGTTTAATGGCCAGGTCCACTCAGGGAAGAGCAATTAGTTAAAGAAGTAACGGTACAGAAACCATGTAGGATAGACTGGCATAACACATAGTAGCCGCTTGTCTGAATTTCAAAGCAATTATCCAGGTGGAAGTTGCAGTTAATGATGATGAGCATGTGGAGTGCAAGTCAAATGTATTATGATGATGTGCTTATTACTAAAAGTTAATATAAATATGAATGGTAGCTCCAAAATGTCCAGCAGTTCAGGGATCCATTTTAAGAAAGCTTAAAGGAAAAAAAAAATGAAAGTGCAAGGGAAAAGATGGTAGACAGCTCATTAATGCCATTCAGTTGTTCTCAGAAGTGTGTAAGAGCTGCAAGCTGGTCAGGCTCCTTTGTTTTTGTGAAGTAGCTGTAAATGTTCACAAAGCAGACCAAAATATAAGACACTGCAGTTTATATAGGAGTATTTTCTACATACATTTTTGGTGTAGTTGTGGGAGTTAGGATAGAAAGGTAAAATTTACTGAAGAGTTTTGTCTATCATATTTGTTCTTATTAGGAAAATAATGCTGCAGCTAGAGTAGAGGCTCTGTGGCATTACTTCTTGTCTGAAGGCTTTGCATACCCTCTGTACATTTCTTTTGCTGACAGCCAAAGTATTTGAAAGCAGTACAACCCTTCAAGTATTTCACATCTTATGTCAACGTTTGTAATTTATCAGCCTGGGTTACACTAACATGCTTTGGTTGGTGACAGCTGAGTAGAGCTCACACATTTTGTTTCTGCCAGCTGTCCTGTAGGACACCAACCTTGAGCAAAAAGGCAACACCGACAACTGAGAGCACTTACTCCTACAGTTATTCTTGAAACTGTCAGAGCTAGACTTAGCACCTACCTAACACTGTGGCATTCCTAAATCTGTGCAGTTTTCATTTCTTAATAAATAAGGCTATACAGGTATGTCCTGAAGACACTCTTTTAGAGGCTAAGTGTGTCCCTCTCTGTCATGAGATATGGCTTGCAGAACTTGGTTCAGGATCCCACAGTTGTTTATCTTTTCTAAAAGTGACACTTCAGTTGATCTGGAAGTGACTCCTAGGTCTCCACAGTGCAATTTTAATTATGGCAGAGTAGGTGGATTTGGTTCCCCTGGACATAAGTTTCCCAGAAGCAAGTGTAATAGTTCCTCAGAGAGAATGACCAACCTACTGGAGTAGTCAGACACCTATTGAACTTTGCTCTGTCTGAAAAGCGTAGACATAGTAGCTGGTTATTACCTAACATTTGATTTGCTCAAGAATATCTTTTTTTCCCTTGATACAACCACTAAGAAACACCGTTTGAGTTCTATTTCCCATCCTTTCCCTGGCTATGTTTATGAATGCTTGAAAGGTCTAAGTTTGTCCTACCACACTGTCCATAAAATGGCAATAAAATGGGTTTACTGCAGGAAAATTTTGGATTTGTCATGCACTTGGTTGGCAGAAAGTTGTATTGCACATAATGGGGAGGATGACAGTAGCGGAAGAATCTGAGGTTTAAATGTATTGTGATAATTGCCACTGTAATTTACTTCTACATATTATCAGGGCTTTAAAAAAGCGCATATTCATAACTTAGTTCTGCAAACACTACAGACAAAATCTGAATTAGGTAAACAGAGTAAAACATAAGCAAATACAGAACTGTAGAGTATGTGTTAATAACAGTGCTTATGCAGGCAGAATACAATGTAGGTCACTCCGAAAGCAGTGCCTCCTGTTTATTTCCATGGAAACAATGATGTATACAAAGAGCACAATAACACTATTTGATAGATCAAATTCTCAGATAAAAAGCATTATTTTTCAACATAGTCACTACCATTAGCTATGCATTAGCTCTCCATCAACAGATGGAGTGGCCAGCAGTGAGGGAGGTGGTCGTCCTCCTCTGCTCTGCCCTCGTGAGGCTGCATCTGGAGTACTACATCCAGGACTGGGGCCCCCAGCATGAGAAATATATGGAAGTGTTGGAGTGGGTCAAGAAGATGCCACAAAGATGATCAGAGGGCTGGAACACCTCTCCTGTGAAGACAGGCTGAGGGAGCTGGGCTTGTTCAGTCTGGAGGAGAGAAGGCTGCAGAGAGAGACCTCATTACAACCTTCTAGTACTTATAAATAGGAAGGAAATCATTGTTGTATATGGCTAGGTAATGATAAGAAAACATAGAAAAAGGATCAATCTTAAGCTAAAAGAGGGAACATTTAGCTTAGATGTCACCAGGAAATTTTCCATACGATGGTGAGGCCCTGGCACAGGTTGCCCAGAGAAGCTATGGATGCCCCATTCCTAGAGGTGTTTAAGGTCAGGCTGCATGGGGCCCTGAGGAACCTGTTTTAGTGCCTGATTTAGTGATTCTGAACCACATCCATGGCAGGGGAGTGGGAACTAGATAATACTGGAGGTCCCTTCTATGATTTTTACCAGCAATGAACAAGAGCCTGCGTGCTATAGTCATGAAAATCTGCACCAGTCAAGGTGATGTACAGTTGCACAGCTGCTAGAATAATATTGCCCACACTGTCCATCTTTCAGTGTCCTGAACAGGTGAAAGTGAGAAGGTCCCAAATGTGGACTATGTGGCAGATGTAGTAGGACAGTCCAGCCAAGATTGGCACTGTGCTCCACAGTCTTCACATCAGTATGAGGCTAGTCACTATCTTGTTGGAAGAGAATGATTGTCTTCTTCCCTAGCCTGACTCTGGAATTTTGGGTCTTTGGCTCAATCAGCATTGTGTTATGGAGGTCAGAGTTGATGGTTTGTCCATGTTCCAGGAAATCCAGAAGGATCACCCCATCTCTATCCCAGAACACTGCACGTCACTTCACCCACTCAAGGCTGCATCTTTAAATTTGTTTTCAATGGGGAATTCACATCACCACTCCACAGAGTGTTTTTTTGGCTCCAGCTCATAGTGGTGACTCCATGTCTCATCACCAGTGATGATGTGATCCAGGAAACTGTCACCTTCAGTCTTGTATTGGTTCAATAGGTCTTGCCAAACTTGTATGCAGTGTTCTTTCTGTTCTTATGCGATCGCTCCTGGGACCCACCTGGAGCAAACTGTGATATTCCAATATTGCCACCATCATTTCCATCACATTGAAGCCAATATTCAGCTCCATACACAGTTCTCTGTAATCTACCAGTTCACGAGAAAGAGCTGATCAACACACTCTTCATTTTGTGGTGTGACAGCTGTGCATGGTCATGTGGAACATGGCTTTTCTCTCACATCGCTGTTGTCACTGCTGAAACACAGTACTCACCGCCTCACTGTGCTCACATCCACTAGTTGGTGTCCACGAACATTCAGCAAGCATCAGTGACTGTTAGTGTGTGCCTTTTTTTCTGCATGGAGGAATTCAGTGACACACTTTTGCTCCATATGCCCTTCCACATCAGATGCCATTCTGTCAGGCTGCCCCTGTGCTGTCATGTGGCAACAAAATGTAATGGAATATTGGGGGGAAAGCTTAACCTCTACTGCTATACCCCAGTATTTGCCTCTGGCATCATGGGACGACATCATAAAATACCAAGCATGTATTTTGGAGCAGCTCTCATACAGATTTTGTTTACAATCTAGAGGTAGAGGTAGAGGGAAACACTGGTTAAGTAAGGGATTTGTCAAAAAATCCCGTATCAGTTAAAATACAGTTTAATTTATGTTAGACCTTTGTAATTATGCTAAATGTATCAATTCAGAGATACCTGTTATTTTTTGAAAACTTTTTTTTTCTTTAGGGAGAAACGGGAGAAAAAGTAATATTTTGCTTTTACTAAAGGCTGGCCTAGGCTGATCCAGCATTATCTGCCTCCACATGGTGTAAACAACTGAAAAACTGATACTTCAAATTAGTATTCAGTTTTTTTCCTGTGAAGATAAAGTGTCTGTTAGACTCCATGAATTCAAACACTGGAGCATTCCAAATAAAGAAATCAGTTGTATGCTGGGCTTGAGAGCAACCCAGGTATTCAGGACCCTGTATGATCACTTTTGCCAAATGTTCAGTAGTGGAGAAAGTATGCTAGCAAAGGTTACATCTCTTTGGCTTTCTAATGAGTTAATTATTTTAGTCCTTATGATCTCAGAAAGGTTTATTGATATTTTCCTGTGTAGTTGAAAGCATCAAGTTGGTTGAAGGTATTTAGGATGTTCAGAAGTACTGAGTAAAAACAGAGTATGGTGGGCAGAAGAAATAAAGGGAGAGAAATCGATGTCCATCCTGCTCCCTTTGGAAGGGCTAAACAACAATAACAAGATGCACTTGGGTATTCTATGCAGCCTGTCATTAGATACTCCAATTTTAGGCATTATTGGCTCATGATGATAAGATGTTGTTGATCTCTAAATGCTAGCTGTCACAAGCTTTCAAGGAACCAATCTCAGACAGGAGGATTTCACAGGAAGAGGCAGTAGGAGTTTTACTTAATCATAGAATCATAGATTATCCTGAGTTGGACGGGACCCATAAGGATCATTGAGTCTAAATCATGCATTAAATGCATTAACGCATTCAAATGGGTAAATAAAAAAAGATGCAATACAGATTCATGTAATAAAAGAACAAAAAAAAATTAAAGGTAGGGAGATTAAATACTTACACAGACATCTTTACTGTGAACTACCAAGTTTCAAGACATCTGCATGAGTGTTTCAAGAATGTAACTCCAGACATTTTTTTATTATCTCATTAAGTTAAAATGTAAAAGAAGCCAATATAATCATAGCACCTTATTTCACTATTGGTGGTTTCTTTCTTAAACTTTACCCATGGAAAGTCATCCTGACTCCCCTGCCGTAGCACTCCAGTATTTTCTGATCCTGTAAATTTGACTGAGCCTACATAAAACAAAATTGCAATCCTGCCTTATTTTCTGCTTCCTTATACTGAATACTATGTATACAAAGTCATGTTAAAAGAATTGAGATCGAAAGATAGATCTATACTATTACCCTGTTTGTACAGCCAGATGATTTCAGTGCTCAGTGTATCCTTTCAGACTGTAAATATTTGATAAACTGGCGGAGAATAAGATAGAGGCAAGCAGGAAAAATTACCCTGTGGTTCTTCTTTTCAATACAGTACATCCTCCAGCGAGGCAGAAAAGGATTTATCGAAACAGATAAGAGTAAAAGGTAATTATATTGTGCTTCCCAAAGAGTAGGATGTTTTGCAAAGCTAATAAGGACACTGTGGCCTGAGTTACACTCCTGTATCTTTAGCAACATGAATTTTAGCTTAGATTGAAAAGATTGACATGTAATTAACATTTGTGTTGAATTGCCTTAGAGACAATGAGTTGACAGACTTTACATAATTTAAATAGCTTGCGAGTAATTCTGAGAAACCATGTAAATTATAGAAGTACCATAACCTGCAGGTGTTGCATACAATCAATAAACTCTTTCATACACATTGTTAAGGAAAACTATTAATGTGAATCCTAATCAATATGAATAGTCACTGAATGAAAAGAAGCTTAGTCATGGAGATTACACTTGGAGAGCAGTGTCAGTGTGGCTGTATGCATTGAAATAACATTGGGGAAAATGTTCTTTAAGATTAAGATAACATCTAGTGTTATTCTAGTTGGTGTGTGCATAGAGGCAAACAGATCTAGAGGAAAAGTTAAAGAAAAGGGCAACTAAGGCTAGTATGCCATAGGACTATTAGTATGTTTCACGAGTGAATGTGTTCTTCACATTTGGAAATTGAGCAACTTAAAATTACTCCATTTTGGTCTTCCAGATCTGAAATTCAACAGCCATTTACCAGAAGAAACTGGTGAACATGTTTAGTTTGTGTAACAGAGCCACGAGGACATTAGAGGAGAGCCTGCAACAATTCCAGCCCTGCAGTGAAATAGGCCATCAGGATACTTTTAGAAAGTGCACCTTTGGTATCAGATCTGATTGAGTATCACAAAGGAAGAAGACTTTACATCTTGGCAACCTCTGCCAGTGCTTGGCAAACCACACAGTGAAAAAATCAATCTACAAGCCCACCCCTCCTCCTCAGTAAGCTTAAGTAGAATTCCCTGGAATTTTGTTTCTTCCCATTCTCTCTCATTTTTGGTCCATTGGGGAGAACTGGGCTCTGTTTTCTTTATTTCCCTGACCTTTTCTACTCCAGCCTTAACAGTCCCATCTCTCTTAAGTTCTCCTCATATGTCAGATGCTCTAATCTGTTAGTAATTCCAGGCAAGTGAACATCTCCCTCGAACTACTGGCAGTGCTCTCAGCTCAGTTTGCCCAGAATACTGGTAGACTGTAGACTCCAGATTTCAGAATGTTCTCTCTGGTGTATATGTGTAGTGTCACCCAAACTGGCTCTAACTGTCGCTATCATGGCAGTGTCTAACCTTATCCACTGTCTGTCTCATTGTAAGAAGACTTTATATATAGTGGTGAGTTCTTCTTCAGTAAGATGTCATCAGGCTTTGCTTTTAAAGATGAGTAATTTAACATTTGGAAAAGTTATGAAGCGTCCGCTTATGATATTTCTTTTTCTTGCAAATTGTTTCAGTGGTCCTGTTGACATAAAGGTGAAACTGGAGTAGTGAGTGGAGCTGTATTTATTTGTGTACAGGAAGACTTATCAGCTTTCCTGACGAGTCTCTTCTTGGAGAAGAGTGAGATGGAGTGGGAGGGGTAGAAAACAAATTATTCCTTGCTAGGCTTTAGTTGTGATGCCTGTTTGTAGTCTGCTGATTTCTTTCCTTATGGGGAAAGAGGGAAAGTGCTAGTTTTCTTCAGCAATTGCTTACTGCTGCTGAGTTCATAATAACAGCCAGTTTTCCTCTTCTGAGCGATGGAAAAGGTTGTTAAATGGAGCTCTATCAATGTAGCACCTGAATAAAAGAATCTTTTTTTTGTTTATTTGGGTTTAGAGGAAGATATGCCCAAGGTAATTGCTGAAGTTTGAAGTGCACTCTTGTATTACTTCTCTTTCAATAAGAATTGGCAGTATGGCTAAGGACTACTAAGCTTCCTCTTAGTAAGGCTGTAGTCGTCATCATCTGTTCAGTATGTTAATGACATTTCTCACAGTGTTCTGTCCCAAAGTCTAGTGACTGTAGATCCACATCTGTTACAGCAATTTTATATAGAATTGATTATAAGATAGAATTTTAACAAGAAACTATGACATGTAAGGGCACTTAACTCATGAAGAAATGTTTTCATAACACATGGAATTCTACTGAAAGTTAATCAATAGTTATTAATAAAAATAATTTGATTAAGTCTTAATTTTTAGCTTCTGAGTAGCCTGAAGCTACGCAGAAATCTAAACCGAGTAAATTAGTGCAAGAAGGACTTAATAAATGGCATTAAATGCAGATCAGAAAAGATTTTACACTACAGGTAATTATAATAGTGTAAATAATTGTGCAGTGTTTATGCCAAAACTGTTGGCTTTGTTATAGATTGCTAGTAAACCTGTTGTGAAAATAGAATCTCAAGTCAAAATTGGTGAAAATACTAATACAATGGATATTAGATCGGCATCAGTAAGTTGTCTGAGTGATCTGTGAAACATTTTATCTGTGAGTTATGTACGATCATGTTCATATAGACTGAAGCTGATACCTTATGAAGAGAACCTCTGTTCTTAGATACTGAGACTGAAGTTCACTGAGATAGTGTCTCAGAATCACAGAATGGCTGAGGTTGGCAGACACCTCTGAAAATCACCTAATATGAATCCCTCCTTTCAAGTACACCCAACCTATGCAGGTTGCCCAGGACTGTATCCAGTCAGGGTTTTAATACCTCCACAGGAACTGTTGTGATGAAGACTCCACAACATCTCTGGGCTACTTGTTCCAGTGTTTGACCATACTAAAAATTAAAAGGTTTTTGTGTGTGTGTTAAGGTAGAATTTCCTGTTTTTTAACATACGCCCATTGCTTCTTGTCCTGGCACTGGATACCACTGAGAATGGCCAGGCTCCATCTTCTTAGCACTCTCCCTTCCGATATTGATATATGTGAATATGATCTCCACTGAGCTTCCTCTTCTCCAGTTTGAACAGTCCCAGATCCTTCACCCTTTCCTCATATAAAAGTTGCTTCAGTCTCTCTGTGGTCCTTTATTGATTTGTTCCGATAGGTCCATCTCCCCCTTCTTGTGGAGAGATCACACTGAACTCAGTACTCCAGGTATCTCTCACTAGCACTGAACAGAAGGAAAGGATCACCTTTCTCAACCTCTTGGCCATGCTCTGCCTAATACAGACCAGGATTCTGCTACCAATTGAAAAAAGATGATTACTGTACTCCTCGGCTTAATCAGGTCATACACTTTATAAAGCATCCTGGAGCATGTGGCTAATCTTAAAAGTCTGTGTAGTACCATTTATCTCAAGATGACCATCCACAGTATGTGTAAATTTTAGCTCCCTTGTGAAAAGTATCCTGTCAAATAAACTGTATCCTGAAAACCTTATCATACTTTTTTTTTTTTTTTTTTTTTCACTTATAGATTTATTGTTTGAAAAGACAGACTGGCAAGGAATGAGTAGTCATACACTTCAGAGCATTTGACAAAAGAGCAGTGCAATATACTGGGGGAGATTTTGTGCATTTTTGTCATATTCAAAAGACAAAGTAGAAACATCCAGACTTGTTACCAGAGCTACTGCTCAGAATGAGAACCTGCAAATATAAATAAGGTTTACAAGACCAGGGTGGTCTGCTAAACTTTCTCAGACTCTGTTTTCAACAGGAGCAATGAAGTTCTTGATAGTAAATGGAGTTTTGATTAAAAGCTGATGCCAAGTGTTGCATAGAAAAATTTTCAGAAAACCATGTGTGTAGATCATGGAGAACTGTCACAAAACAATGAAGTGTGGACTCTCTACCCAGGTGCCATTCAGTTGGAAATTCCATGTGTGTAGGATCTGCTAAAGGTATGGTGTTCCAGAAACAAGACTTGACAAACTGCAAATGTGATCTACCCTAGCTGTGTTTTATCTGAAAGAAGATCTCACCAAGCACTTGTTCATTCCCGTGACCCAAGTCCGTTTCCACTGGGTTCCAGTACGCAGCTGACAAAGATGTTCCCATGGTTTTAAAGGTTGAAGTATAGATAGAAGTAATAGAGAAAAATCAGAGTGGTCTCCTTAGCAATGTGATGTATCTGGATTCTGAAACGTTTAGAAATGGCTTCAAACAAGTAAGTACGTACAATAAGCCAATTATATTTTGCCAGATGTGCCAGTGAAACAGACAGCACATAAAAATCTGTGAAGAGCTTATTTTAGCAGCCAAGGAAAATTGCTTTTTGGTACATGCTCTAACATTGTCTGGAGAAAGAAACCTGCAAATAATTCAGCGGCTTTTATAGAAAGCAGTCTTTTTGGGCAACAGCTATAGCAGATAAAAACAGCTGAATTGAGGATACACTGAGACACATCAAGATCTAATGGAATAAATATGCTGGTACACAACTGTATGAACATTTCACATACACCAGGATCTCCGAAATAGACCAGCTACCTGCGAGACCTGCTGACTTTGCTGCTAGGTTGTTTAAACTGAACATCCATATTATGTTGACTTTGTTGTTCAGAATTGTTCGGGGTTTTTTTGCCCAGTGAAAAAATAGCTGTAGATCTGTAGTTTCTGAAAGTCATGCAAGCTCTACTTAGAAGAAATTGATGTTTTCTGAAGAAGATCATGTTGTGCTTATCAAGTGCTCGTTAGCTGTAGCACAGACCCAGAGTTTTTCTAGACTCTTTGGTTGTGCAGAATTCTTGAAAAAAGTCAAATGTTGAACATACTTCCCATCCCATCCATTTTTCATGCATGTATGCATGTGTTTTAAATACTTTGGTTTTTTTGTTTGTTTGTTTGTTTTTGTTTTGTTTTTTTATTGCTAGTAGAATTGGCTTTTTGGTAAATTAAATCTGTGACACAGAGTGCCCTCACAGCCCAGAAGGCCAACAGTATCCTGGGCTGCATCAACAGAGGGGTGGCAGCAGGAAGAGGGAGGTGATTGTCCCCCCCTTCTCAGCCATTTTGAGAACCCATCTGGACAACTACATCCAGGCCTGGGGTCCCCATTACAGGAAGCAAGTGGAGCTGTTGGAGTGAGTCCAGAGAAGGATCATGAATATGATCAGAGGGACGAAGCACATCTAGTGGTTGAAGGAGCTGAGTTGTTCAGCTTGGAGAAGAGAAGGCTTCGAGGAGACCTCATTGTGGCTTTTCAGTTGTAAAAGGAAGCTTATAAACAGGAGAAAGACCAACTTTTTTACAGGGTCTGACAGTGATTGTACAAGGAGGAATGGTTTTAAACTAAAAGAGGGGAGATTTAGGCTAGATGTTAGGAAGAAATTCTTTACTCAGAGAGGGGTGAGGCCCTGGCACAGCTGCCCAGAGAAACTGTGGATGCCCTATCCCTGGAAGTGCTGAAGGCCAGGCGGATGGGGCCCTGGGCAGCCTAGTATGTGGCAACCTTACCCAATGCAAGTGAGTTGGAACTGTATGGTCTTTAAGGTCCCTTCCAACCCATGTCATTCTATGATTCTGTGATTGATTGTTAACATATACTATAATCTGCCCTAAAGATAATTCCTTATGCATGATTTTTGTGTGTGTGCCTTTATCTTTGCCAGCATTAAATCCAGGCTATATGATTTCTTGTCTGACTCTTAGGAGAATGAAAAGTTGCAGAAATTTTGATATTTTTAAAATACATTAAGAGCTATCAAGGAGGATCA
Organism: Pavo muticus; assembly: GCA_016647715.1. Lineage (NCBI taxonomy): Eukaryota > Metazoa > Chordata > Aves > Galliformes > Phasianidae > Pavo > Pavo muticus. The sequence continues at coordinate 99,655 of JACDJE010000331.1, forward strand.
GAGATTACTTACTCATCTGTTTTACTGGAAATTGAGTGGTAGCTTTATAGATTTCTTTTCCTGTTCCTTAGCTTTTTTGGCTAATGTATGTAGTTTTGATGCTTTTGAAGAGCCTCGATGACATAATTTATCATAAAATGTAGACTTCAGAAATAGATATTCTTAAAGTACTGTTCCAGTTTGTATTCTTATTTTATATAATCTAGAGTTCTCCTGGATTTTTATTTAGAAGGTTGTGACTCAACAGCTTGGAAACAACTTGCTAAATAAAAATGCCAGAAGGAAGCTGATTCTTTAGCTGAAAAGGCAAATTAGTCTTTAATTAGATGATAATTCTGGCATCCTATGAGATTCAGATTAGAAAATTTTAGACTTCCTAGGCAAAAACAATCAGATGCAAAACCTGATGATGCTCAGGTTAATGCAGTTTCTAAATGGACTGCACACTGCAGTTCCAGAATAAGAGATACAAAAATTAGAAGCTGAATATTGAGACCTGGAGACAGATGGGCTTTGCTATATTTTCTTTTTTTTTCCTCTCCAAGTTATTTTCCAGATGTTTCTCTGCAAAACTATTTATATAAAAGGCTCATTAAGCAGAGTAAAATTCATCATCATTTGGAATCACATTTGCTTACCTTTTTCTCCACAAGTATTTTTAGTTATGTTAAAGTAATGAAATAAGGAAATATTCTTTTAGAATGCTGATTCTATAAAGAGATGCTGTGGTTCTTACCTCTTTTTCTTTTCTCCATTATTAAACATTACTGTGCTTGGAAACAGAATAACAAGGGTGCCTAAGTGTTATTCTGAATAAATTTAATATTTCTAACTCTTCCCTCTTTATTTCAAATAACTTTTAAGGCACTTGCAAGATTTGATCTTTTCTGTTCAGTAGTCTGTTCCAGATACACACTTAAATTTTTGGAATAGTGCATGAACTTAATAAGGTTTTAAAGTGGAATATATATAACCAGTACTGTCTTGAACAAATGTACCTTGTTCTTAAGTATGTTAAAGACTGAGAACTTTTGGTAGAAGTGAACACAACTCTTAATGTGGAAAAATAATGCCACTATATCCCACATGCCATTTTTATCTTACTTTTCTCAGCAAAGGAGTCCTCACAGATTCCCATTTTACCTGGATAAGGAGAGTGGCTAAAATATTCTAGCTCTTTGTTTCTAGTATAGGTGTAATTACAGGAGCTTCCTCATAAGTTTATAGTTGAAAGTTCAGACTACTGAATAAATGTAGGATTTGTTACAAGGGCTAAGACAAACAGAACAATTGGGCTCCCACTGGTTTCTCTTCCTAGGAAATGCTCGAGGATGGTGGTTTGGGGGAGTGAAATGGCACTGTGCACACCCTCAACTGCTGGATCTTGGCGCACTGGAGAGGTACAAAACCATTCCAGTGTGGCATGGGTTCTTAGATAGGTTGGTTTTTAAATAAAATGTTGACTGTATTAAGCACATGAATAATTTCATTTAGAGATAATGGGTTGTTTTCATGTTATGTGAACAGCTTTGTTAACTTGCTGATGTCTAAAATAATGATTAATAATAATTCAGTCAAGTTTATGTTATAATTAAAGACCAAAATTACAGAGCAAGAGATTCTGTCCTAAATTATTTCATCAGTATAGCATTTTAATTGTATTACTTCAGCACAGCACCTGGATGAAAATTGTCATTGCGCTGTGAGTCAAAGGAGACAACATAATACTTCTGTGTTTTAAAAAGGGGTAAAAAATCAACAGGATTAAAATTTACATTTTCAGCTTGTGATTTTCTGACTACATATATAATACTAGCATACTAGACTAGCTTGAGGTACAGACACTCCAGTCATCCATACCATCTCCATTTTGAATCACACACTGGACTGAGTCAGCCCATTCTGAAGTCTAGAAAAGCATTTGCAAGGGATTGATTTGAACATGTGTTTGATTTTTTGTTTATTAGTTGTGAAAAGGTGGCTATGTGATTTGGTGAAGCCAAACTTCATCTTCATTCGTATTTATAATGCTGTTCAACTTATTTATCTCTTCATGCATAATTGGTGCAAATATGCATAGTTCCACGCTTCTGATCTATGCTTTTGACAAACATCTAATTCAAATATGCATGAATGCATGCAAGTTTTTTAATGATTTTTTTTTTTTTTCAAATGGATAGGTACAAGACATGCATATATAATCTACTTTGTTTATCTGTCCACGTGAATAAAATTGTAATGTCCTAAACTTATTCCCTCTCCTCACAGACTAATAGGAGAGGTCGTAGAATTGCTTGAGTTAGAAGGAACCTTTAAAGGCCATCTCCTCTGCGGTGAACATCTAGGACTCCACATCTGGGCACAGGATGCAGTACTCCAGTTGAGGTCTCACCAGCACGGAGTAGAGGGGCAGGATTACCTCCCTCAGTCTGCTGGTCACACATCTTTTGATGCAGCCCAGGATACGGTTGGCTTTCTGGGCTGAGAGGGCACACTACTGGCTCATGTCCAGCTTGCCATCTACCAGCACCCCCAGCTCCTTTTTGGTAGGGCTGTGCTGCATTCTTACATAGAATCATAGAATCATAGAATCACAAGGTTGGAAAAGACCTACAAGATCATCTAGTCCAAACATCTTCCCATTACCATTGCTACCACAAGCTACTAAACCATATCTCGTAGCTCCTCATCCAGACGCCTCTTGAACACTGCCAGCGATGGCGACTCCACCACCTCCCTGGGCAGCCATTCCAGTGCCTCATCAGTCTCTGAAAGAAAGTTTTTCCTCATGTCTAATCTAAGTCTCCTCTGGTACAACTTGTGGCCATTTCCTCGGGTTCTGTTTGTTGCCTGGGAGAAGAGGCCAAACCCCTCCTCATCACAGTCTTCCTTCAGGAGCTTGTCCCCCAGCTTGTCCTGATAGTGGGGGTTGCCATGGCCCAGATGCAAGACCTTGCACTTGGCTTTGTTGAACCTCATGAGGTTCTCCTGGGCCCACTGCTAGAGCTTGTCTAGGTCTCTCTGGATGTCATCTCGTCCCTCAGGCATGTCAACCACACCACAGAGCTTGGTGTCATCCGCAAACTTGCTAAGAGTGCACTTGATTCCACTGTCGATGTAATTGATGAAGATGTTGCAGTACTGACAGGTGAGGGATGCTAACTGTCGCTAATCTCCATCTGTACATGGAGCTATTGACCATCACTCTCTGGGTATGATCTTGCAACCAGTTCCTTATCCATCAAAAAGTCCATCCATCAAATTCATATCTTTCCAGTTTGGAGAGGAGAATGTTACTGGGGACACTGTCAAAGGCCTTACTGAAGTCCAGATAATCACAAAATCATAGAATGGTAGGTAAGATGTAGAGAAGTTAAATGTAGATAAGTTACATCACTGACTCTTCCCTTGTCCAAAGATGCAGTTACGCCATCATAGAAGGTGCTAGATTGGTCAGTCATGACCTGCTCTTGGTGAAGCCATGCTAATTTCCTCTTATCCCCTCCCTGTCTTGCATGTGCCTTAGCATAGCTTCCGGGAGGATTTGCTCCATGATCTTCCCTAGCGCAAAGGTGAGACTGTCAGGTAGGTAGTTCCCGGGGTCATCCTATTTACCCTTTTTAAAAATGAGCGTGATGTTGCCTTTTTTCCAGTCACTAGGGACTTCATCTGACCACTATGACTTTTCAAATATTTTTGAGAGTGGCTTGGTTTCTTTGTCAGCCTCCCTCAGGACTTTGGGGTACATCTCACTGGGACTCTTGTTCTTCTAGATGTGACCGCAGACAGTCATGAACCTGGTCTTCGCTTACAGTGGGAGGGACCAACCTTCCTGTATTGCTCACTAAGTGGGATACACCTTTTTGGACATTGCTTTTCTGATTGATGTATCTATAGAAGCTTTTCTTATCCTTCTTTACACCCCTTTCCAAGTCCAGTTCTTACTGGGCTTTGGCCTTCCTGACTCCATCCCTACACAGCCAGGCAGCATCCCTATAGTCCTTCCAGCTTACCTGTCCTTGCTTTCCCTGCCTGTGCATTTCCTTTTTGCTCTCCAGACTGACCTGCACATCCTGCTCAGCTGTGTCAGTCTCTTGCCTTCCTTTCCTGATTTCCTGCACCTGGAGATAGAAAGCTCTTGTGCCCTGAGGAAAGCTTCCTTAAAGATCTGCTGGCTCTGCTCTGCTCCCTTGTCCTTGAGGGCAGTTTCCCAGGGAATTTTGTTGACTAACTCCCTGAAGAGCTGCAAATGGGCTTTCCTAAAATTTAGCATCCTGAATTTAGTCTTCGTCCCATATCCCTCAGGAGTGTGAACTACACCATTGCATGATGTCTGCAGCCCAGATCTCAGCTTCCTCATGTCACCAATCAGTTGCATTGATGAGCAATGTGTTCAGTATTACATCTCCTCTGGCTGGGCTGTGTATTGCCTGGGTTTATTCCAGGAGCCTCCTGAATTGCCTACAATGTCAAAACAGACTGGGTTATTACAGGTCTGTCATAAAATAATTCATTTGATACATCTGAGCACTTTCAACAGGGAGAAAGAGATACAAATACTTACTCTTCAAATCCTTATGGAGATACTCCAGATAGTCAGTTTTAATTCCTGCATAGCTCATTCTTGCCATCCCTCCTTATACATCAATGCATACATGCAAACATGTAGTGTTACAGCTTGATCTGTATTGCATTCATTATGCTTTTATGAAAAAGAACACAGAAAAAAGTACAGTTTCTAGCTATTTATGTGCAATCCCTTGTAGCATCCTTCTGTGGTGTCAGGAGGAGAATGTACATGTCCGGGTTCAGATCTTCAATTTCAGAGGTAAGATCGAAGACAACCTTTAATTTCCAGAATTCCAGCCAGGATGTTATATATTTCCTCATGGCTTTAAACAGGAATGACTGTTTAACTTCTGTTGACTGTATTTGCTGTAGTGGTCCTTTTAGCTGTAAGCATAGGAAAACCTAAGGAGGAAGGAGGAAGTGCTACGGTAGTAGCTATCATAATGTTCATTTTTATTCTAAACATACTTAACAGTTTTCTTGGAATCTGTTGTCTTTTATGATATAAACAAAAATAGGATAAAAGTGGTGTTTCTCTTGTCCTTGCAAGTATCTATGTATATAAATAGTGTGATGCTCATGCTGTGCTAAGTGCTTCACTCATTAAATTTAAATCTAGAAGGCGGTGACTTGGCAGCACAAGGCAAGCAAAAACTATCCAGATTGAATTGATTCTGCTCAATAAGGAGAATCTATGACAAATCAGTAAGTCAGGTACTGCTGTGGTGTCTTACAGATCTGCTGGTTTCTTCACTGTGTCAGAGGACGCCCAGACCTTAACATAGGTTGCAGTGCTGCCAACTCATTTAGCTGTTAGAGGTCTGCTGAAGTGTTTGTGTCTAGTTAGAAGCTAGTTCATGCATAATGCATTTCTTCAGGAACAAAGCAAAATATTTTTCTTTTCAAATGCAGTATGAGTCACTTCTACTATGTATTTAACAAGCCTTTCTCAGTACAAACATTGAAAAACATGTTGAGGTTTGTTAGATTATTAAAAGGGGAAGAGGTATGAATGTTTTCTTCTGAAAGAATAGTACAAGCAGTATAATGAGATACATGTAAAAGTTGAAAAAAGAAATAGAATATATAGCTTTTCAGATTCTACCTGTATTAAAATTGTGAATTCTTCTTTTTTTTTCTTTCTTAAATTGACTTCTGTGTTTGTAATACTAGCATGTAGAAACATTTACTGACAGTGATCTGGTTTCTGATTTGAAATGCAGTCTGTAAGCAAGTATGGCTTCAGTATTTAAGGCTAAATTGCTTGGTTATAAATCAACAATTAATGTGTTTAATTAAAAAAAATAAGGCATTGCAAAACAATGATGATAATCCCTAAAGAAGTGAGACGTACTGTAGCAAAAACCATGAATGGCAAGAAAACTGTGACCAAGGTATGCTCTCTTTCTCCTTTATTTGTGCTGGGGAGTTGTAGGAGAGGTCCCACTCAGTCATGCGAAGAGGGTGTTGATAAAGGAAGCAGGCAAAGGGAAAGCTCCACAGAAGCTGTGGAGGATGGGACTGACCAAAACAGACAATTCTCAGGCATTAGGATGCTTAAAAGAATCCTTCACGATAGTGCTTCTTAACTGTAAATCTGTATGGTTTCACCAGGAAGAAGGAATTTGCACACGTTAAGCTGTGTTATTTGAAAAGTTTACTCTGCAGAAGTATGCCTGCTCTTTGCTGTTACTCATAAAGGATTAAAGCTGGAAGGAAAACAAGAGCGTGCTAGCTACTGATCTCATCTTGTGACAGTGTGGCACACTGTCCTGTTGCCTGAGAAATGACAAGAGGGGGACACAGCCTGTAAGGTTACAGTGGGTAAGCTGAAGATGGTGCCTGCAAAGTTGTTCTGTTGCAATATCCAAATGAAGCTTCCTGCTTAGTATTTTTCTGTGTGGGTTTCCCCAACCCAGACTTTCTCTGGTTCTGTGGCTCTAAGATGTCGTGAGGAATCACGTGCTTTGGCAGAATGTCAGATGAACAAAGAGATGTAGGGATTCCAGAAACTGGAACATGCAATAAATGTCAGGTGGCAAGTGAGGTCATAACTGCAAAAAATGTAATACGTGATTAGAATTGTACCAGAACGGGAGAACATTGTTGTGTTCAGTTCTTCTCCAACATTATAGTAACATGCATTTATTAAAATGTATATATTTCTTAGATTATTAAAAAACTACAGTGACTAGGGGTTTAGCAGAAGTGAAAAGCTTAGTTCCAAGATGTTTGCGTAGTTTCCAAGAAGTTGCATTTGATTATGAAGAAAATGTGATTCTCATAAGAACTTATACTAGGTGTACAAATTGGTACACCTAGTACACTGGTATTCTGGAGGTCCTCAGTGGAAGATACCTGTCTAAGCATCAAGATTGTTTAAAAAGTTTTTTTTTGCTGATCAATAACAGAATCACAAAAGCCAGAACACCCCATTTTCTGATGTATATAAAAACACTCTGTGTTTATTTCTGTACATAAAAACCCCATTCTCATGGTGTCAGTCCTTCCAGTACATTAACCAGATTTCTGCTATTTGGACAATGTAAACTAGTAACATTCCTACTAAGGCAAAGAGTGTCATCATCATTAGTAAGGATTCTTATCTTATATAGTGATGACAATAGCTATGTAGATACACCTTAGCAAAGCTGCTGAGTCCTGAGTCCTGCTGCAGTCCTGTGATGGCACAAGAGCTGTGCATGCACAAGCAATGGTACATTCAAAGCATATAACAGAATCATTACTGTGGATCAGGATTTAAAGCCATGAGGAACATGGAAGAAAAAAATATTTTTAGTTTAATTTTTAAATTCAGTGTATTAGGTTACTAACATCTAGAAATAAACAACACTGATTCTGAATATGTCACAGTAGATTTCAATATGTCATTAAGCAGAAGGAGTTCCTGAAGGTTCCTTCTTGGCTTTCGCCATGTCAAGTGAGGAAAAGCAATGCTGTGAAGTAAGAAGACATGCCAACGTGTACAAATGTACTCTTGTTGAGAGAGAGTGAGGGATTATGTCTTGATTCAAAATTCTTTGAATCAGTGTTCAAAGATGGAAAGTGAAAATTCTTTCCACTTTTTAATTGAGTTATATTCTTCATTTTGAACAGTCTAATGAGGCCAGAATTTGGTCTTGTAAAATTAATTTTTGAAGATAGGAAAACTGCATTCTCAGTATCATTTGATATGCTCAAAAATATGAATGGTCTTTATTTTATAAGAAAAACTATAATGGTCATAAAAAGAAAATATTTAGTTTCAGCTTCTGCTTTTTCTGGCATGAAATAAGAAACATCTGCAGGACTCATTAGCTCATAGCTGAACAATACATAGCCTAAGTCAGCAACAAACACAAGCAATAGATTAACTTTGTCCTCACTGACGGTGTCACTGAGATCAGTCTTAGTTATATTGAAACAACAGACCCTGACCAATGTAGCATAAACAAAGTAATTAAACATGTTAATCAGAATCCAAATTATGGATACTTCCAAAACAACAGTATGTTCCATCACTTGCCTTCTCAGGGTAGAAGAAGAGACCTGAGTATTTTAAAATAATCAGTAATCCAGCATTAAACAATATTGTTTCAAGTACTGCAACTGAATATATGAATACCCAAACGCCGTGAAATAAAAAGTTTTCTAAAATAAGGAATGTGAACAATAAATTGGCAGGCTGTGCATCTTGGTACAGTTTGGGATTGGAATGTGTTAGGCATATATTTCATACGACTTTCATTCAAATGCAGAAAGAATTAAATTATACTTCCTCTGGCCCTTCTGAAGTCAAAGCAGTAGCAATAGTTATGGAGACAGATCCAAACATTTTTGGGGAAAATAAATCCTAAAATTACAATAACATAGCTAATCAGGATTGTGTTATATGGCATATTTTTTTGTATATAATTTTGTTTGCCACTACATTTAATTTCATACTCTGTTACAAACAGTATTGTGTCCATTTGTCTCATAAGCACTGTTCGTTCAAAAATGATCTACAGTAGCTTCACTGTTCTTCTTGACTTGGCAGCCCTAAGTGACAGCTCTGTCTGCTGCTGACTGTTTGCCTTTGTTTGCAAATGTCTGCATCAGTTCTGTGGAGCTGACTGTCCCGTGAGGCATGTGAGTTTACTTAATGGCTTTGTCCTGCCTAAGAAGAAAGCCACATTTTCTGTGATGAATTCACTTATCTTGGTGGAGCAGTTCTCCCTGGAACCTAAGAAGCCTACTCATTGCGTATCTGAAGAGCAAGGATCTGGAGGGTGACTTAAAAACAATGTAGTTTATCTGTACCTTTATACACTGTTGACTGCTGAATCTGGATAAGAAAGGGCCAATTTAGCTTTATAAACACAGATTTGTTTTTATGTCATTACCCAGCATGTGGTACGTGAAACACAGTGGCAGCAATCTGTCTGGTGAGAATAGGAGCAGAAATGAGAATGTGATTAATAGAAAACCAGAGTGCAGTGCAGTGAAACATAATGGCAATGGCCTACCTGGTGAGAACAAAGTGATGAAAAGAGCGTGATTAAAAAGAGCGAAAACAGCCTGGCAAAACAGCACAAGAGAAGGGGAGGGAACTGATTCCAACAGTTCAAGTGAAACCAGGAAACATTATTAAGTCTTGCTGATTAGTAAGTGGCACGTGTAATTTGTAGAAGTATGTAATTTGTAGGACTATATAATTACAATCTTTTCAGTACCAGGTTTGTTTTCTGTATCTAAATGCTTATACATAGTGATCAGGTGCTTCCCTATTTTGTATTTCTATCACCTGAGTAACAGAAATCCCTAACCCTGATTTCTGATTAATTCTAGTGCTTCTAGTTCTGGTAGCACTTCTGAGGTTCTCATTTATTCTTTCTTTGCTATTTTCATATCTTGCTGAAATTTAGATATAAAATCTGGTAACTTAATCCAGATCAGTTTTAACAGTGTTAAGAGAAGAAGCAAATTAACATTTGGTATTCCTCTACGTCCAGGAATCTCATTTATTGTAATATTTACTCCTAATATTAAAAATAAATGGGTGAGATGACAGAAAAGGAGCTGTCTGACAAGCAGCAAAAATCATTTTTAGATCTTTGGGTAAATACAGATTGTTGATGAGAAAGCTGTAGAGCAAGTATGGATACATATTTGGAATTCAGTCACACAGCATACTCTTTGACATGAAGGCCACTGGATGTTGCAAACTGTATATAGGATTGTGCAGAGTGAAAGATCAACAGTGATCTGTGTGAAAGGAGGAGAGTGTGTGCAACTGTGTGCATTTGAACAAAGCACATGGCTGTGTGATTCAGTGTGATGAGCACCCACAGAGAAGCTGAACATAGAAATAGAGCTTCCTATTAATTTTTCAGTACTAATACTGAAAGGATGAGTAATAGGAAACTTTATTATATTTTTGAAATTGTAGAATCATTTAGGTTGTAAAAGATCCTTAAGGTCAAGTCCAACCATCAGCTTGTCACTACCACTAAACCATATCCCTTACAGTGCCACATCCACATGTCTCTTAAATAGCTCCAGGGAGGGCTACTCCACCATCTCCTCGGGCAGCCCATTCCAATGTCTAATGACCCTTTCTGTGAAGAAATCCATCCTGATACCCAATCTATACCTTCCCTGCGGCAACTTGGGGGCATTTCCTTGTGTTCTAATAGTAATTCACTGTTAACTTCTTTCCTCCTTAATGTTATTAGAAAACAACTAATGCCATTAATTAGTTTGTATGATGCTTCTAAATCTAGAGATTGTATGGTGTCAACTGGTCACTTTTAAAACCTTCAACTACTGACATTCCCCAGACTTCGGAGGTTATGCATGGCATGAAGGCTGAAGGTTTTCTGCAGTATAGCATGTTTTGGAAAATAGCTAGAGTTTCATTACATTCTCATTCACTGAGGTATGCTTTTGTCATGGCAAAATTGGAAGCAGAATTTATAAGATTGCTTTCTGCTGGGAAACCTTGACTTAATTACAGAGAAATTATCCTTCTGCCATTAGATTGGATTTTGCATTGCATAGTCTAAACTCCAATGGTCTTGGTGGGGTTTATATCTGTATTATATACATCCGAATTGGCCCTTAGTGAGTCAGAGGCTATTTAAAAATTTCTCAAGCTGGAAGACAGTGCAGTAAAAGAAGCACAGGCAGTGGAAAGTAATAGAAATGTGTATTTGATTGATTTATTCCAGGTCACCAGGAGACAATAAATTCAGTCAGTCACTTTTACATTTATAAAGTGGATCTCACGTAAAGACCTTTGTGTGGTACGAAGAATCAATAAGATGATATGTAAGTGAAGGAAATTCAGTCAAATATTGGCTGTTTTGCTTTAAGCATTGAATACAGATAGCAGTCAGACATTTTGCTCTGTCAGCTTACTGTAGGAGGGCATGTATGTATACATATGCATGTGTGTCTGTGTCTATCTTTTTTTAAACATGCATATAGTATATATATATGTGTATATATATAGTGTATGCTATTTTGTCCTTTTCATGCAGAGTCATGGCTAAAATTTGCTAGTTTAAGGCATTAAATATTTATGAAGTGGAAGAATATGCTCACCTGATGAATATTTCATTGCTACATTTTTTATTTCTATTTTTTGAATATATCTTATATTTAGTCATAATAATCTTTGATGCAGAAACTCCTTGCAGAATGTTGTAGATAATAATTAATACAGACTTTAAAATACATGGTTTAATTTAAAATTTAATATTCTAATGAATTCTCTTAAGGGAATTATTTTTTGTTCAATTAAGTCATCAGAAGATTCCCAGTGAGAAGATTTTGGAGGATAAAAAACAACTCAGTTTGACAAAATATTTTGGGATTACTTTTTTGTCTGCTACTTAAATAAATGGAGTTATTTAAAATCACTTTGTTATTAGATACTGGTATTAGATAATCTTTTGTATTTATGTTAATAATGTTGTAATAATGTTAAGCAATTGAAAATGCAGTAAAACTACATCTGCACTGGAGGCATTGTGCTTGTCCATCTTTAAACTTGAACTTTCTTACATGCATATAAACTGGAAAATGCCATGGGGTCTTGCAAATTATTCATGAATGTGAGTTAACTTCAGAAGGAATTTCTGACTTTAAAAACCAACAAGTATATCTTTGACCTAAAAACTAATAGAAACAAAGTTGAACCTAAAAACTTGAGAAAATATTTATGAGAAGATATTAATGAAGTTCATTTTCATTTTTGTGAGTCAGTGAGTACTGGTGTCTAACTTTGAATTTAAAAAAAAAAACAACATTCGAAGTCTTTTAAATTAAAATACATTTTTTCCTTTGCCTCTTAAAAGGGCTGAAAATAAAATGAGGTATTTTACTAAAAACATGAGATTTTAAACTGACCAACCCAAAACATAAACAGTTTTTCACATATACTATTTATTTTCCTATAGGGTGAGTGGAAAACATACGACAGAAGATTGTTCTTTAGTTTCTGTCCTGAAGAAAGCAATTCATGTTAAGGAAGACAAATGAGTAATTTCTTTCTCCGTTGTGCACTTTTACATGTAATAAAAATGAACTACATTCCAGCCAGGGCTATCTCAGTAGTTCCTCAAAGATAAGAATGTAAATATCACCAGAAACATATAATTAAATCATTTAAATGAACATCTAAAACATTTAAAGGAACATTAGAGACGAAGGCTATGGAAGGATATGGAAGCAGTAGGGATTTTCCATCACTGTTTTTGTAATTAGTCTTTTTAATGTAGTGTAATTTAAATTCCAGTAATGATAAAACAGTGTTCTACATATAATAAAAGATATGTTAGATAGCGATGTGAAACAATGTGAAGAGATTGAAAGGTAGCAAATACAGGGTAAGAAGTTGAGTAGCTATGGAAATACAGTTTCTTCTCTCCCACTGCACAGCCCTTCTGCTAACTGTACATTGTGATTCATAGAATCAGAGAATTACGAGGTTTGAAGGAAATTCTGGGTCCATCTGGCCAAACCTCTACTCCAGAAGGGCCACCTAGAGCAGGGTGTGTAGGCCCACTTCCAGGAGGTTTTTGAAGATCTCAAGGAAGAAGACTCAACAGCCTCTCTCATCCCTTAAGAAGAATGCAAAAGTTTTCTTAAATGTTGCATGTCTGGAACCCAGAATGATGAGCACGTTAAGAGCCCAAGTAAGAGATAATAGAGGATAAAAGATGAGATTATTGATCTTGTAGTCAGAGGCTGAGAGCACCATATGGCTTCATCTGTACGCTTTGCTTTATTGTATGCTCAAAAGCAAAGATCAAAATATCAATTTGCAATATTCTGACCTGAACTGATCAAGTGAAACATATTTTGCAGTATCTCAAGTGCTGAAGGGAACGTGCTGTATGAGTAATAATCTTGCTTATGTGATGGGCTGCAATGGCAGTCATTCTCATGTGCTGGGGCTGCAGTGGTGTATAGCGAAGTGAGTATGTAGAGGTGGTGTTTGGCTCTACCAAACATCATTTCAAACTTGGTAGAGCAAGGAGAGGTTTTGCTATTTGTTTAAAACATAGAAGAAGGGAAAACCAAAGCACAGCCACTCTTACTTCATACAAAGAAAGGTACTGGTTGGGATTGTTTTTGAGTTGCAGCCATGGGAGAGGTGCTGTGTCCTCTGAAAACCTCGCTTCTGATAGAAAGTGCATGGAAAAATAATAAACCTATTCTGAGGAACATAAGCAAAAATAGGGGAGAGGTGGGCTTCAGAAAGTCTACATACTCAGAATGAAAAAATGTCTTGAAAAAACACAGCTCAAAATGAATAGGCTTGACTCCTACACTAATGAAAATTGAAAGGCATGGAGAAGCACTGGGGTGCTGACTGACAGCTGTTGTGAAAATGCTTCCTTCTGGGGTGAAGTCAGAGAAACTGATAAACTTTTGACTTCTAGTTGCTTTATTCATTTAAGATAAAAGAAAAATCAATGTAATTGTCTTCATTTATTCACGTGAAAAAGAAGTCTTGAGAAGTCTTTTCTTTTCCTGAAATATTAAGACTAGTAATTATGTAGTTTAAATATGTAGATACAAATTAAGGGAAATGCATAATTTCTTAGAAGAGTAATGAAACATTACCCCAATATATTTTTATACTTCATATTGCCATATTCTCTCTTGACCTGTCTTACATTGTGTATCAAAGCCACTTTAGTGCCAGTAACAGAGAAAAAACAGTAAATTTTACTCTTGTGTTTAAACATGTTTCTCCTCTGCCATTTCTGTTTGTTGAAATGCAGTTGTCAGCAAAGAGCTTCTTGTGATTAGTAAAGCCAGGCTAGAAAAAAAATTATTTGTTAGAATTGCTCCCAGCTTAAGGTAAACTTATTACCTGTATTTTAAGGCAGAACAATTGTTCAGATTTAGCGTGGTATCAGATAACTTTATATAAACTGCTGCTTTGGTGGGTCAGAGTTACCATTTTTAGCATAGGCATAAGTTGACAACTTCTTTGAAATATAGAGGAGAACGTTTTATTAAAGCCAGACATTATTAACATTCCACATCTTAGTGTGTGCACCCCCATCAAGTTTGAAGGTGATGCAAAAGCTGAGTGGTACAGTTTACATACTGGAGGGAAGAGATGTCATCCAGAGAGACCTTGACTGGCTGGAGATGAACTTCTGAAGTTCAACAGGGCCAAGGGCAAGGTGCTGCAGCTGGTCAGGGCAATCCCAAGCACAAATACACTGGCAGTGAGTAGATTGAGTGCAGTCTTGAGGGTTCTGACTTGAGGGTTCTGGTGAACAGAAAGTTTGACATGACCCAGAAGTATGCACTTGCACACACCGTTCGTGAGAAAACCTTGCTGTTCTTCCTTGCACAGAGAGAGTGCCAACAATTACCCAGCTCTGAGTAGTGTTCTCAAAAGCAGACCAAACTGCCTTCTTAGATCAGTGCCTGTTGTTCGCTCATATTGAGACCCAATGGATTTTGCAACCCATAATCCAAAGGAATGGTGAATCTAGTGTGCTACTCTGGCACTTTTGCTTTTGAGCTTTTAGTATGATGGTTGTTATTTTTTTTTCTTTCTTTTTTCCTTTTTTTCTTTTTCGTAGAAGGAGAATACCTATAAAATAAGAAACAATATCATCACTCTTATTACATTGTAATTATAATTTTCAAAAATTCTCCAATTACATAAAAATTATGCACCAAACTTCCCGTAGAACACACAAAATAACCAACTAAAAAGCTTGAATTGAGCACCTGAAAAGTGAAAACATGAAATTGTTTGGTTTGGAAAGTGAAGATTTCCATGTGTAATTATGAAGTCATCATCTGTAAGTTTTTGCTTTCAAAAGTGTAACACATGCCAAGAGGTATATACTTCACCATAACTATATTTTTTATCCTTTTTAGAAATTAAAAAATATCATTAAAATCAGAAGGTTGATTTATGGTCTTACTCTTTGAGCTATTTGAATACACTTGATTTTGTACATAAAAGCACTAGGATATTTTCTAGTTACTTTCTTTGCTCTTTTGAAACATGCACATCTTGAAATAGTGCATATGGCAATGTGTGTTTGTGTGTGTACGTAAAATTGTGTGTGATATTTCAAGCCATGACAGACTACTACTGGTTTCAGAATTACAGCTTTAAGTACCGTTGTGCCTTTGGCAGTATTTGAAACCTTGGCAGGAGCTGCAACTAATTAAGAACTGACTAACTGTTTTAAAAACAAATCTTTTTACTCTGCTTTCCTTTAGCAGAGCATCCTGCCAGATACTTGGCTCTGCATTCATCAGTGGGCATTGAATTGAATTTCTTGGTCTACTATGTTGAAAATGCAAGGAATGGAAACACCAAAATCATTGTCTTAATACTGTCTTATGAAAAATACATAATTCATCCTGCCAATTAAATCTTTTGATACATGTATTTTGGTTTTAAACAAAAGCACCTCTCTTGGTATTTCCAGCACTGTTCTTTTGAAGAAGTTAATATTCCACATTTGGATAATACCTTAAATTTTGTTAAGATACCCATTTTCTTGTTAGACATTTATTTCTTGAAACAAAATAATGAAAGAATACGGGTTTTTTTAGACTTTAAGTTCTTAGTAGATGTAAAACTATGAAGAGTGAAGATTTACTTTATTAAATACTATAGGCATTTCTAGGGGTTCCTAATGAATTGATTTTGATTAACATGCATTATCCAGTCATAGGTTAGTCAGTTTGTAGTGGATGATCACTTTCATGCACTAGTGAGTTTCCTGGTGTCTTCCTTCTTGACGTTATTTTTTTTTTAGAACAGCTGCAAACACAGCGTAGCCAACTGAATGCAGAAGGAGGCACTGCCATTCCTGAGGGCCCGTGATTGCCAAAGAATGTACTGTCATTCCAATACTACATTTACTAGACAGAAAAAGAACATACAGTGAAAGAACAAACCCAACCATGCTGTAAAACTGTGACATGAAACCTCTTACTCACACTAACAGATGTATCTTTGACTGTCATAAATGATGTGTTTTCCAGATTTACTGCCAACTGTATTTTAAACTAGAATATATAACTGCAGTCTCATATTTAGCAGAGAAGGACAAGAAAGGTGTCCTACTTTTAAACTAAAAGAGGATGCAAAACAGTCTAATATTGGTATGATAATGAATGCTGCACATTTCATTGATAATGCTCAGTATTGCTGAGTGTAAGATAGCAATAACAGCCCCAACTATCACATCATTAGTTTGGATTTCTGAATGACATGTGAAAGAAAGAGGAGCAAGAGCAGGGAGGGAATCATAGAATCACAGAATGGTTTGGGTTGGAAGGGACCTTTAAGATCACGTAGTTCCAACCCCCCTGCTGTAGGCAGGGACACCTCCCTCTAGACCAGGTTGCTCAAAGCCCATCCATCCTGGCCTTGAACACCTCCAGGGATGCGGCATTCACAGCCTTGCTGGGCAGCCTGTTCAGTGTCTCACCACCCTCACAGTGAAGAATTTTGTCTTATTATCTAGTCTAAATCCACCCTCTTCCAGTTTAAAGCCATTTTCCCTTGTCCTGTTGCTACATGCCCTTATAAAAAGTCCCTCCCTAGCTTTCCTGTAGCCCCCCTTCAGGCAGAACCAGCAAAGCTTGAAAATTTGCTTTACCAATTACCTGATCCAACTTCACTACATCATCATCACAAGCAAGGTTTGTGTGCTTGTTGTCACTGCTATAAACATTGCTCTCAGTTGTGGGTGGCTCACTAATTTTGGTTTCAAGCAGTGGCATGAATGGATGTAAATGCAGACAGACAAATACATCTTGAAAAA
This sequence comes from Pavo muticus, assembly GCA_016647715.1. Taxonomy (NCBI): domain Eukaryota; kingdom Metazoa; phylum Chordata; class Aves; order Galliformes; family Phasianidae; genus Pavo; species Pavo muticus. The sequence goes on from JACDJE010000331.1 coordinate 116,535, forward strand.
ATTCTGTTTTCCTTAGGGTTTTCTCCTTCACTTTAATAACTTGGGATGACAGTTATCTTGTAGATATTATATGGAGTTGTAGACAGTATCTTCTGGATAGTTGTGAAGTGGCTCTTATCATTGCTCTTTGTAGCTCCCTGTGGAAGGGAAGCAGAGGGAGGTGCTGGGCTTTGCTCCAGGGAACCGATGGCAGGCGGGAATAGGACAGAGTTGCCAGGGAACAATCAAACTGGGAACTGGGAAACATCTCTGTGCCATGAAAGTGGTCAGACCAGGGAACAGACTTACTTAGAGAGGTGGTGGATGCCCCCTGCCTGTCAGTGTTCAAGAGGCATTGGGATAATGCCCTCAACAATGTTTCATTTTTTTTCTATTTCTACTCCTTATATTTTTTAATCCCATCCCATCCCATCCTCTATCTCTTGTTGCAGTGGCTCCCAGCTGAGTTGGTTTAGTTGCTTGGGCATGCCATTTGCGGATTAAACCTGAGTGGACGGTACAGAGTGAGACTGTGGTTGGGTGCAGTGGGGACTTTAGTGGGAATACACCATGTTCCAACTCTTTACTTAAAGATGGATTGCCGTATCTGTTGTGGCAATACTGCCTGCAGTACTGAAGAAAATTGAGCCAGTTTATGGAAAAACGAACTGGAGTTTGAGAATTAGGAAATGAGTGAAGAGTCAGACTGCCTATGTGTATACTTTTAATGAAATATCTGTATCACTAAACTCACAGTCTTAATGTCTGATGCTGAGTTTATGAGAAGTCAGTCAGACGCATTAGAATGCAGTGCCTTGGATACCAGACAGCTGAGTGGAATATTGTTTAATTTTGAAGCTTCATTCAGAGAATACTTGTGGATTCTGTGATTCATAGGTGGTTTATTTGTACCATTTCACAGAGCTGCTGCATAGCTTTTTCTATAGAGATACTATCATATATCTAAATCTATTGCTTTATATATGATTCGTACATTTTACACATTATGGGCAGACATACTTCACAAGCTTTAATATAAACACAAAACTAATTTTTAATGTAATACAGTACACTGTTACACTGATTCTGCCTCCTTCAGCTTTCCTGTGCTTAAGGACTTTTTCTAGCCTTGTCAAGCTTTCTACCGTTGTATCAGAAATAATCTGAAATCTGACATACTCACTCAGGTACTATCTAAACAGTCTCTTCAGTCAGCTATATGTTGGAGTGTATGTATCCTTATATGTGCTTTCCAAATCTACCCATGTCTTGTTTTCTTTCCTCACTATATCATGCAGTAATATTCACCTCTGAGGTTTTCCAGATGTGCATGGGATTTTCTCTAAGGTAAAAGCTAACGTTAGTGCTGCTTTATGTTAATTTTATCTTCAGTGGATTAAAAGGAGAAGAAAAACATTCTTAAAAACACTTCAAAGCTGCAGAGTGCTTTATCATAGGGTCATGCACTACTGTTGTCATCACTGTGGCAGCTGTTTGGGAAAGTCTTTGTCAAATACTCAGCTTCTCCGTGCTAAGGGGGACTAAACTTTTCTGACTGTGATTCTGTGCCCAGCACAGTGAGTCACCAGCTGGCTGGCAATGTGATTCCAGCTGACTCTATAAGCCACACCTCTGAAATAAGTAAAGAAGTAAATTATGAATAATTACTGTGGAGCTGACTCACTGCATAAACAGTGAGTTCAAAATAACTTCAAGTTTTAAATCACTGCTGATGGAGGAAAAAAGTGGCATTGTGTAGGAAATGTTTGGCATGATAATTTAGTGCATTTACTTAACTGTCAGAAAGTAGAGTGCTGACATTGCATCTGACATGGTATAATGCAAAAATAGTTTATTATTTGAGTATTCAATAGCTTATTGAAAGCTCTTTTTTTTTTTTTTTCTAATGTAGTTTATCAAGCTGTGTGGCATGAAAGAAGTCCTGCCACATACAGGACTTTTAATTTTATTAAAAAGGAGATGTGCCTGAAGTACAAACAAGTTCATAACTGTATTTTAACATCTGTTTCTTTACTGTGCATTTTTATTTCCTGTCCAGGGTCAAGAAATACATTACTAGCAACTAAAACTAGGTCTTTTGACTTTAACAAGTGCAGTTCTGAACTCCTGTCGTCATGTAACTTGGCGTGCTGTTAGACTGCATTTATTAATTTTCATTGCTGACACCTGTTTATTCAGACAGGAAGGGTCTTGGGTTCAAATACATTAGTCAATGACAATGTATATTGAATAGTTCTAGTCTCATTGAAGGTTACAGCATTCTTTCTTAAATAGATGAAATACGTCAAATGCATGTGATCTTCATTTAGGCTTAAGATTTTAAAGACTTTCATTGTCCTGCATTTTATTTCTAGAAAAAAAATTGAAACTGCCATGCTATGGCTATTTGTAAGAGAATTCAGCTCCTGTGGAAAAGAAATGAACATAGTCTACTCCTGAAAGACCCTAAACCAGCCGTAAGGTAGTAAAAAAATAATTCAACAAGCAAAGAACTAACATCGTCTAGCTGTCTTGGCTGAATAATTTATTTCAGCTGAGATTCAGCTATCCTGTTTTATTTAGATGTGTGCCTAAATGCAGAATGATCCCATTGAAACAACCATCAGGGTTATAACAGAATCTAGTTTTGAATTGCAAATACTAGTGTTCATCCCAGTAATCAATTCTACAAATAATACTCAAATAGCGTTCTGAAAAACAGTTGTTACTGGACTGAATATTCTTTGTATAATTGAATGCATTTGTTTAACCAGTTTTAATGGAGCATCACTAATGTTTTTTACTATTTGTTGCTCAAGCATTAATTCCACTTGCAGATCATGTAGATTTTTGTCATTTGCAGAATTTAGTATCTGAGCTTTTACCATGTGTTCAGTTTGTCTGGGCTTCTTCTCTGCCACTGATAACCTAAGAAGTATTAGCATACTTTATTTAGATTGTAATTCATTCATTTACTTCTGATTTTTCTCTCAAGATTTAAAAACTCAGTTTCTTTTCATGCAGTTAGCTGTCATGTTATTGAACTAGTGATGTATCTTACTAGTTTAAAAACAATAGGCTGGTATTTTCTTTTATTGTTGTGAAATCATCTGCTCTTACAAACACATTTTACTTAACTAAGTGTATAATAAAAACAATGTCATTGTAAAATTTGAAAGCTTAGTGTGGTCTTTTGTCTATACACACCTGATAGTCGGTTAGCCTAACTTCAAAGTAGACATCTAAACATCAAATTAGGAGTTAAAAAAGAGAAACGTTAACCAGTTAAGCACCATGTTTAGGCCTCTTCAAGTTACATGTTTTGCAAAGCACTGTGTTGTAGCCTACTTATGTATTTGAACACTAACTTGTAGAAATAAGAACCATCTATTTACATCAGGGAACTTTAGTCTGAGACAGCATAGTTGGCTGATGCAACAGACTGTAATTCATTATTTTCTGTCAATTGGATTTGACAGCCCCTAGAAGGACACCATGCTATTTTGCAATTAGCAATAACTGTTGTATCCAGTGTCAATGCAACATACAATTGCTTACAGAACATTTTACTAAATTAGCCAAGATTTATGGTTGGTGTCAAACACAGTTGGTGTCTGTTGATGAGTTACTCACTGTCACAGAGTCTCTTATGTCTGATGAAATTTCACTGCAGACAGAAAAGACATCGCAGCTCCTTTCATGTTTTCTCCTAACGTGACGCACAGAGTAATACTGAAGGCAAAGAAGGCTATTTAGAAAGAATGTTACTGATCTTTGAGAAAATGTTTGAAATCTACATTGTGCCACATGCAAGCTCTTAGGCCATCCATCAGTGTGCCATGGTGCTTCCACGGTTGTAGGAACATTGTCCTCACAGTCTGCCAGGAAATGAGTAAGCTGGCAGAAGAGAGGGCTTCTTTGGAATGTTTGTGTGAAACTGATTCTACAAGAAATAAAACAGAAGCAGCTTACATTTAAACTGATGATAAAAGAGAGTGTTTAAGAGAGACAAAATCTGATAGGGTAGATCTGTTTGGTATCTTAAGAGGGTCTCTATATCACATTTATAGGGAGTCCTCTCAGATCTCATGGTGCTTTTAGAGTCTCCAGGTGAGAAATGTTTGACTGTTGCTTTCTCTGTCATTGAAAACTTCTCAAGACTGTGAGAAAACTGTTTTTATGATGCATGTGTATATAAAACATACTGACTGCAAGAAGAGAAGGAACTAGGTCACTGGTGTACATTTAAAATACAGTTTTACTGTGAATATGTCTTTTATTTGAATATGTGAATATGGTTGATAGTCACAGGTTCTTTCTGGTGGTAGCTTTAGGCAATTTGATGGTTACCTGTCACAAAAAGGGAAAAGTTCTGCAATGAAGATACATGTTATTGCTTTTCTCAGACAATAAACAGCTGGACTGGAGAATCAAATGGGCACTCCATCATTCTGTAAGGAAAAACAAACAAGCAAAATTCCAAAATTTCTCCTTAACTCTGTAATTTCAGGGTCATTGGACCATTGCTGGAAACATAAGCGTTAGATGATGGAGAGATGAAAAAAAAGATGTTTCTGTATCATCATATAGCAGTCTTTGTTAGCTAACCAAAACACTGGTCTGGTGTTTTAGAAGTCTTCACCTTTAGAACTGCACCATTTTTAACATAAATCACACCCAAGGTTATTAAACTACATGAACAGTTTTTCATGATGTTTTATTGCTTATATACTAATACTAAGGAAAGGTAAATAATATAACAATTAGCACAATTTGGATTTCTTCATCTCTTTTTTTTTTTTCTCTCTCCCTCCCTTCCCTTCCTTCCACCAACCCTGCCCCATCCCCACTCTCCCCATTTGCACAGCCTCCATTGAAGAGGAACCAACTTCAGCAGGTATGCATATTTTATCATTACACCTACATCAAGGTGACCATTACTTAAGAGCTACCTTTTAAAATATATATGTATATACCAGCCTTATGTTATACATAATGTGCTTAATATCCTTATTAGTGTCATTTTCTTTTCTCTTGTGTCTCTTTCCTTTTGACCATATTTTCCTCAAGTCGGAGTCACTAGAAAGTGAAATTTGGTGAACATTTCCTCCAGTAGTAGTTCAAAATCTTTCCTGTCACTTGTTCCTTCCTTTGTAATTCTGAGCTGGTGCATGGACTTTAACACAACAGACAAGGTCAGAAGTGATCAGAAGTTCAAAAATATCAGTGCTTTTGTTAGTTTTTAATTTGGCTTTATACTGGTGAAGCTCAGTCAGCTTCATGACTGACAGCACTGCTTGGGAACAAGGAGTGAAAGCAGGGAAGAGCAGAGGTTGCAGAAGCATGCTGCTCAAAATAAACATTCAGCAAACTGTGGCCTGGATATGTGGCTCAGTGAACTTTTATTTCCATTGACAGACAGCCAAGTAGTGAGAACAGATAACAACACAGTCATAAAAATTAGTTTAGAAGCACCCCAGGAGATGCAAACACATAGTGCTTATGCTATTCCAAAGATTAACTATTTCTAATTAAATGGCAATCCATTAGCTTGGGAGTATTTAAAGAAAAGAAGACATACCAAAGAAGAATGCTGCTAAACAGATTAACATATTTGAAATGGCATTGGGTTGTATAAACTCAGTGAGCTAAAACATCAAATGAATAGGGAGGCGCTTTATAGTGGCTTGTTAAAAGAAGCCAAGGTCTCCAGAGTGCAAAAGGCGAAAAGGTAAGAAAAGTGAACAAAGAAAGGAAGATAGCAGTGAAGGATCGAATACTAACTGTTTACAACACTAACCTACAACTTGGGAGCAATATAAGTAATTAGGATATGGTGGAGAATAATAAAAGAAAGGACTCAGAACAAAGACAAAAGTAGAGTGTGAGATGAGTAGACTAGTTAAGGATAGCGCTGAACAGAGAAAAAATCAAAAGGGAACTTTTAACATGAAGATAATAGAATAGAAAAAAAGCGTGACTGAGATGAGGAAGGATGTTGAAACAGAGAGGAAGAGCTTTGGGCTGCATAAGACTTAACTAAATGCATCTGAGAAACCTGTCTTCAAATTTGCATGGAAAATGTGTTAATAAAAGAGTCAGCTGCAAGAGGAAAAGGAACATGAGGGCTCACCTGTTCCTTTTTATTTTAAGTAGTGATGAAAGAAGAGCACCTTGTATTCCCCTCATGGAATGGATTTAAGCATGTATGTTTTGTAGAGAGACATTTGAGGTATGTGTGAATGCACTGTAGTAATGTCCAAGGACTTGTTGTGGCTGTACATTAATAATCACTCCTATTGCAACCAGTGGAGTACCTCATAAAGACAGACCCTCCTTCTTCACATTTTTAACGCTGCTGTAGATTTTGGTGACAACCCATATCCATGAACTGGCCAAACTAATTAGATGCATTAGCTGAAAATGGTTTTCGGTAGTTCAGCAGAATCCTGCAAGTTATGTATTCACATCTTCTGGAATCCTTGCAACTTCGGGTGACACAGCAGAGTTGTGTTTGTAAAAGCTTGTCTGCTTTTATATTCATTTAAGTGGTTCATGTTTAAGTACTTTTAACTGTTTTGTTCTACTGCACCCTGTATCAATGTTTTGGTTATTTCTCCATATAATTCTCAGTTCAGTAGAGCTCAGACAATAATTTGCAACGAATGACTTCATATTCCTAAACGTTCTTAATCTTCTTGAATGCACCCATTATCAGTAAAATCTTTTACACAAGTATTTTTAAAAATATTTTCCTCCAAGGCTTTGTCATGTATGTTTTAAACTTAAATAATTTACTTAATTGTGGTTGGTTAAATGAGCTGCACCTAGGATTGAGTTATTATTTGTATTACTGTAGTTTTCACTGTTTCGGGGTTTTTTGACATCCGAAAAATATACCACAATTATTTGTGCAGTAATAGCTATGTTAGTGTAACTTTCTGTATGAAAACTCTTAATAGAAACACTGGTGATCTTTTCGTGTTAGTTATGCCACGAGAGACTGCTGAAAGCGGTAAGGTATGTGTGGGAGTTGCACTGTTACAGCAGTACAGATTGTTATTCCCACACAGACAAATCAAAAGCTAGAAATATACAAATAAACAGTACCAGAATGTTTTTGTTCTCTGAATTGGACAGATGAGCAAATGCCTCTGGCATATATTCTACATGGTAGATTTACAATGTGAGACAAAACACATATTTATAAACATTTGTGCAAACAAATTTCAGCTTCTTAGAAATCATGTTACAATGGAGCATGACTAAATACCTGCAAAAATACACTGGCTTAATGTAATAGAAACACTTCTTGTTATTTAATCTGGTTGTAGGACACAGGTGCTTCACATCATTAGATTCTTCGTGAATTATTTTTGAAATAATTACTTTCTTTGTAAAAATTGTGATGAATTTGAAGGTTTTGGTAGGATGTAATTTGGCTGGACTTCTCCAAATGCAGAATTATATTTTATCCTATTCATATGAAAATTTCCACTTCAAAAAATGTGACTTTGTGAAAACAATTCTGATCTCTGCCTTGAGGAAAAAGATTTAGGTCTTAAGCTTTTCTTCTAGATATTACCAGAGTATAATCCAACTCTATATGTACATGAAATGTGACTAAATAAAATAGGCTATGTACAAGTATAGACGTTAATTCTTAGAAATTCTATAAAACAGTAAAAATCATTATCTGCAGAGTTGTACATACCTTATTTTGAATCAGCCTCGGCAAAGCATTTCAGTACATAGTGTATGAGTAGTCCTTTTAACTCGCAGTGCACAGTAAACCTATTATCTTTGCAAGCATGCGTTTAGGCTCACAAGTTTGGCAGATTGGAGCTTAAAGCAGCTGTAGTGAAAGTACAGCCCTGAAGTGCAACATCTCTTGTGTCAGTGAAATGCACTACCTTGTTCCTGACGAAAACAAAATCAAAAGCAGTCCGTTGCATTAAGAGGAGGCATATAGTTTTACGTGTAGTGATATGCTTGGGAAAATGAAGTTAAACTCATGCTATAAAAATATTACTTGTGCAGCTTTTCCAAAGAAAAATTCTATGAGTAAAGTGTAATTGTTCTTTAACTGAATATTATTTATATCTTCAAATTTAATAAGCACTACTTGCTCATCAGGTGCATTTAATTTATATCTTCTATTGATTTTGTATTAATTTATGACTGGATTATATTGTTTTGAACATAAAAGACTAATGAATCTTAGGTGGTTGTTCCAATACAACTTAGTTCTCAGATTGTATTGATTTTTACAAAGCCTCATGTTCTGCTTAAAACAGATATTCCTTCCTTCTAGTAGGAAGGCAGTTATTGTTTGAAAGATGCAGCAGTGCAGTGGTGAAAAATAAGTAGAAAATGTAACCAAAGCCCCATCTATCACCTGGAGTCTTCCACTGAGGTTCCTGGAGGATGTGTTCATCTTGAAAAAAACATGTGCTATGTATGGGCAGGAAGCAGAGTTTTTGCAGCTACCAGATTTTGTTCTTTTCCCATAATAGCAGCACATGTCATCCAGTTTGTAATATGTATCTGAGCATCACGTAATAAACCTCTGAATTCCAGTGCTGATCTGGTATTGTCACAGGGCGGTAAGCACTTCCATCTGCAAGGCACAAAAGTTGCTCAGCATTCAGAATCGTTGGAAGTACCTTAGAACTGTTGCCTAAACACTCCGTGATAAGAGTCTATGTTAAACTATAACAATTGCAGGAGAGGAAAGACGAAAAGATTAATTGGACGGTAGCACATAATGTATTGCTAGTTCTCCAGAACATGCCTTTACATGGCAACTGTGCCCACAGCAAAGGGTTGGAACTAGATGGTCTTTATGGCTCCTTTCAACCCAAGCCATTCTGTAATTCTGTGATTCTATGATTCATAAAAAACAAGCTGTAGGATAAATTGCAACTCATAAACTGCTTTTATGAAAATTATAAACTTTGTAGGAACATTTTATGATCACTATAAGCTTTTAATGGAACAGTGATTGGGATCAAGGCTAGATTTTTTTTTTTTTCTGTTTAATCAAAGGGAAAAATAACAATACTTCCCATACTGTGCTCTTGGGGTAGTGTTCCACTTCTCTGACAATGCATCTCTTGTCTTCCCAAATAATCTCATAGAAGTTAAGTTTCTAAAATTGTGTTCTGACTGTTGTAGCCCCTAATGTGAATTTGAGTAACACTGTGGGTGAATACATGCCCTGTGAGTAGCTCTCTAAAAATGGTATTTCTCAGGTGTTCATTCAGTGTCAGAATGTTTCAGACCAAGCAATGAACTGTAATTGTAAATCATTGAACGTACTCCATCTAAGATGAACTGTGCTAACATTTTGCATGGTGTTTAATAAAAGCAAGAACAAGGAATTTTTAAAACAATCCTGACTGTTTTTCTTATGCTGATTCTGCTTAAGCATTGATCCAGATCTTTTTATTCCGTTCTACCTAAATATCTTCGATATTTTAATTGTCATTGACATCCGGACACTCTCTTTTGAGCTAGTTCTACAAATCTGTTCAAGTTATTTTGCATTTTGGATCAGTTGAATAGTTTTACTGTCACAGAAGCTCATGCATCCTGTGAAAGCAAACTAGGAAAACCTTGTCTCTTGCAGATTTTTTTTTCCATGTAGCATGATTCTTTTAAATCTCTTTATTAAAGTAGGAAGAAGTTCCTTTGTTGCAAATTGGTTTTGAGCCCACTGTATCAGCTTCTCATGGATGTCCTCGTGTTTGAATTTTTGCATCTCAGAAATGTTTCCCGTGGTTTAACATATTCCTTCCTTTCATAAAGGAGTCTGGAATTGCTTCTAGAAACATCAAAGAGTAATTTTTCCAAGACAAGATGAAAGGTGATGCAGCTCAACATGCTTCACTTTGTTCACTTTTATTTGAACTATGCCTTTGAATGATAGAATAAATATGTACCCTTTTGACATAATTGAATACATTCCTTAATTTTGTTGTCATTGATTTAAGTCTGCTGTTATAGGTAATTGGCATTTGCATGTTTGTACTCCATCTATATAAAATATGCAAATGGTTTTAGTCCTTCATGACAATATAAGCTATTTTACAGTATGAACTTATTACTGTTTTAATGAAATTCTGGTGTTGAAGAGAGCAGACTCAGTACATGACAGTAATTTCTTCTTCAAACACGTTAGTAAAAAGCAATCCATACAACAGTTCCATGGCACAGTATATACATGCAGATGCTGTCATTGTATATTTGTGTGCAATTACTATATGCGGTCTTATTTTTTTTCCAGTGGAACGCAGCATTGTTACTCAACAATTCTCTGATATTTAATCTGTTAACTTCTATAGAATTTCAACTTATACAAAACTTATTTTAACATTTTAGGAAGATAAAAACATTTTTGAGAAGCAAAGTTTGAAAATGCAATGGAAAATGGAGAAAGAGACGTGTTGAGAAAAGACTCATAAGGATTGGAATCAAAAAGTGCAACAGGAAGCGTACCAGAAAAGAAAAAAAAAAAGTTATCTAGAGATAGCACTTCTCAGAAAGTAATAAAAAACAGTAATAGAAAACATCTAACAAATTAAAGACATGAGTCTTTTGTGTTATGATCCAAAAAGCAGGTAACTACTTGACCCAGTGGTATGTAGAGATTGCAGCAGTCACTAGCAAGACTACTATGATGAATCAGGTAGATCTACATAAATAGACAGATAGACAGATAGAAAGCTATTACAGATATTATCAGGAAACAAGCATACATATATTTTTATATATATGAACGTATATGTAAGTACAAACATATATGCAAATATATATATGTAATGGGTATTAAGAGTATAGAACCAATTATTAGAAGCATTAGTTACAGGTAGTCTGAGGTAAGAAAATCAGTAATACAGCAACAGATATGATTTGAGGATTATTAGTTTAGCAAACTCTTCAGTGATTCTATGGCAGTGAAAATACTTAGAAATTACAAACTTTTTGATACTGTAACAGCAGATAGATTTATCATAGAATCATAGAATTGCTTAGATAGGAAGAGACCTTGAAGTCTAGTTTCAACCCTGCTGATGTGGGTAGGGTTGTCCCGCATCAGATCAGGGCCCCATCCAACCCAGCCTTGATTGCCTCGGGGGCCAGGGTATCCTGGGCATCTGGGCAGCCTATGCCTGCATCTCACCACCCTCTGAGGAAAAAATTTCTACCTAACATCCTATTTAAATCTCACCTCTTTTAATTTAAAGCCATTCTTCCTTATCCTATCACTGCCAGACCATGTAAAATGTCAGTCTCTCTCCTGCTTATATGCTCCCTTCTAATCTGGAGCATTCTTCAAGGTAAACAAGCCCAATTCTCTGCTCATCTGTAGCCTTTCCAACAGATACATATCCTTCTCATGTTGGGGGCCCCAGGCCTGGAAGCAGTACTGCATTTGGAGCCTCAGAGGGGCAGAGGAGAGGGGGAAAATGACCTCCTTTACCCTGCTGGCCACCCCTCATGTGATGCAGCCCAGGATACAGTTGGTCTCCTGGGCTGCAAGTCCACATGGCTGCTCTTGCCTAGAGTTTTGTCCGCCAGAAATCCAAGTCTTTCACTGCAGGACCGCTCTCAGTGAGTTCTTCTCCCAGTCTGTACACAAACCTGAGATTGCCCTGACCCAAGCATAACACCCTGCTCTTGGCCTTGTTGAACCTCGTTAAGTCCAAATGGCCCCACTTCTCAAGCCTTGTTCAGGTCCATCTGAATGGCACCAGCCCCAAGATGGGCCTCTGGGGGACACCGCTCGTGACAGGCCTCTGCCTGGACATAGAACTATTGACTCTGAGTGTGACCATGGAACCAATTCTTTATCCTTTATCCTCTAAATAATCCACCCTTCAAATCCATATTTGTCCAATTTAGAGATAAGACGTAGAATGGTACCATGTCAGAAGCCTTGCACAAGTCCAGGTAGATGATATCAGTTGCCTTTCCTTTGTCCACTGATGCTGTCACTCTGTCACAGAAGGCCACCGGATCTGCCCTTGGTGAAGCCATACTGGCTCTCTCACATCACCTCTTCATCTCATATATGCCTTAACACAGCTTCCAGGAGGATCTGCTCCATGATCTTCCTAGGCACAGAGGTGAGGCTCACCAGCCTGTAATTCCCTGGGTCTTATTTTCTCCCTTTCTCGAAATTGGGAGTGATGTTTCCCCTTTTTCCAGTCACTTGACTGGAGGACTGGGGACTTAACTTGACAGCCATGACTTTTGAAATATGATAGAGAGCAGCTTCGCAGCCACATCAACATCAGTATTCCTTTAGGACCCTTGGATATATGTCATCTGGCTCCATAGACTTGTACACATTCAAGTCTAATGAATCAGTCTCTGACTTGCTTTGCTCTTACAGAGGAAAGGATATTGCTCCCACATAGACGTTCAGTGTCATGAGAGACATAGGAAGCCTGATGGTCAGGGAAGACTGAGGCAAAGAACTCTTTGAGTACCTCAACATTGTCCATTGTCTGTTGTAGACAGTTCTCCCTTCTCATTTATCAGTACATGTACACTCTCCTTTGCCAATGTCTTCTGACCAATGTACTTGTAAACCTTACGATAGGTTATTCTTATTAATACTATACTTAGGACAGATTATCTGCATACGTATATATCCATAGAATTATCAGTACTGAATGCATCTCAGAAAGGAACAGTGGCAGTTAAGGACAGCAATATCCAGTGAGACCAAATGCCCAAACTTTTCTCATTCTGGTCAGACTACCTTTGTAACAACTCCCATCATTTTGTTCAGTGTAGCACCTTACTCTGTAGTCATAGTGTTAAGCAATCAGTCTGAAATCTATATTCCTTCAAAACAGTGTGCTTTTCTTTTTCCTTTGTTGTGGTGGTGTTTCTCTGGCAGTTAAAGCAGGTGCTTTGTCTCTTCTCTGGATGGCTTGTGCATAAGAAGCCTTGTAAAGCAGATTGTAGCACTGTGGCATACTGACCTAAGGTATGTCTTGGAACCTGTATGCAGGATAAGAAGTTATAGATCNCAAGCTGTGTGGCATGAAAGAAGTCCTGCCACATACAGGACTTTTAATTTTATTAAAAAGGAGATGTGCCTGAAGTACAAACAAGTTCATAACTGTATTTTAACATCTGTTTCTTTACTGTGCATTTTTATTTCCTGTCCAGGGTCAAGAAATACATTACTAGCAACTAAAACTAGGTCTTTTGACTTTAACAAGTGCAGTTCTGAACTCCTGTCGTCATGTAACTTGGCGTGCTGTTAGACTGCATTTATTAATTTTCATTGCTGACACCTGTTTATTCAGACAGGAAGGGTCTTGGGTTCAAATACATTAGTCAATGACAATGTATATTGAATAGTTCTAGTCTCATTGAAGGTTACAGCATTCTTTCTTAAATAGATGAAATACGTCAAATGCATGTGATCTTCATTTAGGCTTAAGATTTTAAAGACTTTCATTGTCCTGCATTTTATTTCTAGAAAAAAAATTGAAACTGCCATGCTATGGCTATTTGTAAGAGAATTCAGCTCCTGTGGAAAAGAAATGAACATAGTCTACTCCTGAAAGACCCTAAACCAGCCGTAAGGTAGTAAAAAAATAATTCAACAAGCAAAGAACTAACATCGTCTAGCTGTCTTGGCTGAATAATTTATTTCAGCTGAGATTCAGCTATCCTGTTTTATTTAGATGTGTGCCTAAATGCAGAATGATCCCATTGAAACAACCATCAGGGTTATAACAGAATCTAGTTTTGAATTGCAAATACTAGTGTTCATCCCAGTAATCAATTCTACAAATAATACTCAAATAGCGTTCTGAAAAACAGTTGTTACTGGACTGAATATTCTTTGTATAATTGAATGCATTTGTTTAACCAGTTTTAATGGAGCATCACTAATGTTTTTTACTATTTGTTGCTCAAGCATTAATTCCACTTGCAGATCATGTAGATTTTTGTCATTTGCAGAATTTAGTATCTGAGCTTTTACCATGTGTTCAGTTTGTCTGGGCTTCTTCTCTGCCACTGATAACCTAAGAAGTATTAGCATACTTTATTTAGATTGTAATTCATTCATTTACTTCTGATTTTTCTCTCAAGATTTAAAAACTCAGTTTCTTTTCATGCAGTTAGCTGTCATGTTATTGAACTAGTGATGTATCTTACTAGTTTAAAAACAATAGGCTGGTATTTTCTTTTATTGTTGTGAAATCATCTGCTCTTACAAACACATTTTACTTAACTAAGTGTATAATAAAAACAATGTCATTGTAAAATTTGAAAGCTTAGTGTGGTCTTTTGTCTATACACACCTGATAGTCGGTTAGCCTAACTTCAAAGTAGACATCTAAACATCAAATTAGGAGTTAAAAAAGAGAAACGTTAACCAGTTAAGCACCATGTTTAGGCCTCTTCAAGTTACATGTTTTGCAAAGCACTGTGTTGTAGCCTACTTATGTATTTGAACACTAACTTGTAGAAATAAGAACCATCTATTTACATCAGGGAACTTTAGTCTGAGACAGCATAGTTGGCTGATGCAACAGACTGTAATTCATTATTTTCTGTCAATTGGATTTGACAGCCCCTAGAAGGACACCATGCTATTTTGCAATTAGCAATAACTGTTGTATCCAGTGTCAATGCAACATACAATTGCTTACAGAACATTTTACTAAATTAGCCAAGATTTATGGTTGGTGTCAAACACAGTTGGTGTCTGTTGATGAGTTACTCACTGTCACAGAGTCTCTTATGTCTGATGAAATTTCACTGCAGACAGAAAAGACATCGCAGCTCCTTTCATGTTTTCTCCTAACGTGACGCACAGAGTAATACTGAAGGCAAAGAAGGCTATTTAGAAAGAATGTTACTGATCTTTGAGAAAATGTTTGAAATCTACATTGTGCCACATGCAAGCTCTTAGGCCATCCATCAGTGTGCCATGGTGCTTCCACGGTTGTAGGAACATTGTCCTCACAGTCTGCCAGGAAATGAGTAAGCTGGCAGAAGAGAGGGCTTCTTTGGAATGTTTGTGTGAAACTGATTCTACAAGAAATAAAACAGAAGCAGCTTACATTTAAACTGATGATAAAAGAGAGTGTTTAAGAGAGACAAAATCTGATAGGGTAGATCTGTTTGGTATCTTAAGAGGGTCTCTATATCACATTTATAGGGAGTCCTCTCAGATCTCATGGTGCTTTTAGAGTCTCCAGGTGAGAAATGTTTGACTGTTGCTTTCTCTGTCATTGAAAACTTCTCAAGACTGTGAGAAAACTGTTTTTATGATGCATGTGTATATAAAACATACTGACTGCAAGAAGAGAAGGAACTAGGTCACTGGTGTACATTTAAAATACAGTTTTACTGTGAATATGTCTTTTATTTGAATATGTGAATATGGTTGATAGTCACAGGTTCTTTCTGGTGGTAGCTTTAGGCAATTTGATGGTTACCTGTCACAAAAAGGGAAAAGTTCTGCAATGAAGATACATGTTATTGCTTTTCTCAGACAATAAACAGCTGGACTGGAGAATCAAATGGGCACTCCATCATTCTGTAAGGAAAAACAAACAAGCAAAATTCCAAAATTTCTCCTTAACTCTGTAATTTCAGGGTCATTGGACCATTGCTGGAAACATAAGCGTTAGATGATGGAGAGATGAAAAAAAAGATGTTTCTGTATCATCATATAGCAGTCTTTGTTAGCTAACCAAAACACTGGTCTGGTGTTTTAGAAGTCTTCACCTTTAGAACTGCACCATTTTTAACATAAATCACACCCAAGGTTATTAAACTACATGAACAGTTTTTCATGATGTTTTATTGCTTATATACTAATACTAAGGAAAGGTAAATAATATAACAATTAGCACAATTTGGATTTCTTCATCTCTTTTTTTTTTTTCTCTCTCCCTCCCTTCCCTTCCTTCCACCAACCCTGCCCCATCCCCACTCTCCCCATTTGCACAGCCTCCATTGAAGAGGAACCAACTTCAGCAGGTATGCATATTTTATCATTACACCTACATCAAGGTGACCATTACTTAAGAGCTACCTTTTAAAATATATATGTATATACCAGCCTTATGTTATACATAATGTGCTTAATATCCTTATTAGTGTCATTTTCTTTTCTCTTGTGTCTCTTTCCTTTTGACCATATTTTCCTCAAGTCGGAGTCACTAGAAAGTGAAATTTGGTGAACATTTCCTCCAGTAGTAGTTCAAAATCTTTCCTGTCACTTGTTCCTTCCTTTGTAATTCTGAGCTGGTGCATGGACTTTAACACAACAGACAAGGTCAGAAGTGATCAGAAGTTCAAAAATATCAGTGCTTTTGTTAGTTTTTAATTTGGCTTTATACTGGTGAAGCTCAGTCAGCTTCATGACTGACAGCACTGCTTGGGAACAAGGAGTGAAAGCAGGGAAGAGCAGAGGTTGCAGAAGCATGCTGCTCAAAATAAACATTCAGCAAACTGTGGCCTGGATATGTGGCTCAGTGAACTTTTATTTCCATTGACAGACAGCCAAGTAGTGAGAACAGATAACAACACAGTCATAAAAATTAGTTTAGAAGCACCCCAGGAGATGCAAACACATAGTGCTTATGCTATTCCAAAGATTAACTATTTCTAATTAAATGGCAATCCATTAGCTTGGGAGTATTTAAAGAAAAGAAGACATACCAAAGAAGAATGCTGCTAAACAGATTAACATATTTGAAATGGCATTGGGTTGTATAAACTCAGTGAGCTAAAACATCAAATGAATAGGGAGGCGCTTTATAGTGGCTTGTTAAAAGAAGCCAAGGTCTCCAGAGTGCAAAAGGCGAAAAGGTAAGAAAAGTGAACAAAGAAAGGAAGATAGCAGTGAAGGATCGAATACTAACTGTTTACAACACTAACCTACAACTTGGGAGCAATATAAGTAATTAGGATATGGTGGAGAATAATAAAAGAAAGGACTCAGAACAAAGACAAAAGTAGAGTGTGAGATGAGTAGACTAGTTAAGGATAGCGCTGAACAGAGAAAAAATCAAAAGGGAACTTTTAACATGAAGATAATAGAATAGAAAAAAAGCGTGACTGAGATGAGGAAGGATGTTGAAACAGAGAGGAAGAGCTTTGGGCTGCATAAGACTTAACTAAATGCATCTGAGAAACCTGTCTTCAAATTTGCATGGAAAATGTGTTAATAAAAGAGTCAGCTGCAAGAGGAAAAGGAACATGAGGGCTCACCTGTTCCTTTTTATTTTAAGTAGTGATGAAAGAAGAGCACCTTGTATTCCCCTCATGGAATGGATTTAAGCATGTATGTTTTGTAGAGAGACATTTGAGGTATGTGTGAATGCACTGTAGTAATGTCCAAGGACTTGTTGTGGCTGTACATTAATAATCACTCCTATTGCAACCAGTGGAGTACCTCATAAAGACAGACCCTCCTTCTTCACATTTTTAACGCTGCTGTAGATTTTGGTGACAACCCATATCCATGAACTGGCCAAACTAATTAGATGCATTAGCTGAAAATGGTTTTCGGTAGTTCAGCAGAATCCTGCAAGTTATGTATTCACATCTTCTGGAATCCTTGCAACTTCGGGTGACACAGCAGAGTTGTGTTTGTAAAAGCTTGTCTGCTTTTATATTCATTTAAGTGGTTCATGTTTAAGTACTTTTAACTGTTTTGTTCTACTGCACCCTGTATCAATGTTTTGGTTATTTCTCCATATAATTCTCAGTTCAGTAGAGCTCAGACAATAATTTGCAACGAATGACTTCATATTCCTAAACGTTCTTAATCTTCTTGAATGCACCCATTATCAGTAAAATCTTTTACACAAGTATTTTTAAAAATATTTTCCTCCAAGGCTTTGTCATGTATGTTTTAAACTTAAATAATTTACTTAATTGTGGTTGGTTAAATGAGCTGCACCTAGGATTGAGTTATTATTTGTATTACTGTAGTTTTCACTGTTTCGGGGTTTTTTGACATCCGAAAAATATACCACAATTATTTGTGCAGTAATAGCTATGTTAGTGTAACTTTCTGTATGAAAACTCTTAATAGAAACACTGGTGATCTTTTCGTNAAAAAAAAAATTAAAAGTCTATAAATTATTTTAAACAATAGTTATTTCAATACGTACTTATTAGACATCTCATAACAGAATCTAGATTGGGTCCTTTTGGACTTGTGGAAATAGACAGAATAGGGGAAATAAAGCAGGCATGTCCAACTCACAGCCCACAGGCCGCGTGCAGCCTGGCACCGTTCACTCTGCAGCCCTGTCTGCCCCGCGCCATCATGGCAGCAGCTCTACCCCACCGAGGAGCCCATCCTCACTGTAAAAGATTTTTCCTTACATATAACCTAATTCTACCCTCTTTGAGCTTATATCCATTAACTATGTTATATATTTTATGTGCAGTCCAAAACAATTCTTCATCACTCATTGTGGGCTAGCCAAGCCAAAAGGTCAAACACCCGTGGAATAAAGCAGCATATTTAATGCATGTTTGCCAGGCATAGTTGCTAAGCATTTCTAATCTATACATTTGAAACAAATACGAATTCTTTATCCGATTTCCAGTGAATCTATTGGATCTCCAGAAATAATATGTCGCGGTGACTTACAACAAACAAACAAACAAAGAAAAGAACCCAAACACACAAATAAAGAGGAATTTATACTGAAAAAGTTTCAAAAGTGACTTACCATTTTTTGGTAACTTAAAGCCATATACACAAAGTTATCAAAATTCCTTTGTTTCCCTAGTCCCTAGTCCTAATCTATTTTTATTGGAGGGTAAATTTATATTTTCATATTTAATATATTTTGATTTCTTTTAGCTAATTGTGGTGGATAGTGGAAAATTTCTACTGAGCAACATCTTAGATATAGCTTTATGGTAGAGAGTTCGGAGTATTAAGTGTGTCTTTTGCTTGAACACAGAAATAATGTAGTCATTTTTTCAGTGGCTTTCCTTCCTCCATACCAGTGAATGCTTTTACTTTTTAATGCTGTAAAAGCATGTTCATCAAAGAATAAAAGAGGTCAATGGGTTAAAATCCTGGCAAAATGTCATTAATTCTTAGACAACTGTATTGAGACTAGAAGTGAAAAAGATTTGAAATCTCTCTTAGAATGATATTCCCATATGAATTATAATTATGCTCATGTCTCTGTAGGCTAACTGTGCATTTGTTTGTTTCACAAATATTTGACTGTGGCTATGAAATTGGATTTCACAAAAGGCGTCTCTTCTTGAAAATAATGCTGTAATGATCTTCTATTGATTGCAAAAATTTGAAACTGTAACTCCTTTGATGGTTATCAGAAAAGGAAAAAACTATTAAAATAAAGTACACTCATGCCCATAGTTTACTGAAATGAAACTTCCCAGGCAGTTGGTGATAGATTTAATCTGCTTACTCTCTCACCATCAAAACCACAAAGATGCATCTAGCTTATTAAGAAGGACTTTAATTTACACACACTGTACAACAGAGTCCAGAGCACTGTACTTCTGAGACAGCTTGCTCTCAGGCTGTCTTCTGGGGCACAGTAATTCTGCTGCGGTATGCAAAGCTATTCTGTTTTGAACATTTTGAAGAGGAAAACTATCTTTCTGTATTATTCTACAGGAAGGGATTTGCCAGTCCCCCAGGGTCTTTAAGGGAGCTTTACTCTCTTGCTTGACACACTTGTAAAAATTCCTTTTCTTTCTCTTCTTGAACTACTTTCTTTTTCAATGCCTGAAGCTAACTGGTTAATTATTTTTCCATATATCCCAATCAAAATATAGAGGAATTCAGAACTTTATGTAAAGGTCATTTTGACCCTATTCTGATGGAAATTGGGCTTCTTCATTAAAAATAGCCCTGAATGCCAGGTGGAATTTAAGACTACTACAGTAAGTAGGCTGGGACATTTAAAATGTGGAAATCTTTCTCAAGTCAAGAACAGAAATTAAGTAACATTTTCACTTTATCCCTTAGTGAATGTTTGCCCATACATCTTAAAAACAACTCTTTTTGGCAAAATAGCTCATTTCTTTTGAAGATTAGACCAAAAAAAACCCCCAAAAAAACAGAGCTTGGATGTTGGGGTCTGCCTGCAGCACTGTTAGCTGCCTGAGAAACTCATGCATGCATGTTTTTCTGTAATCTGCATAGTTGTAGAGAGTGGCATTTGTGGTGAGCATACAATGTTCATCTCTATGACCAAATACAAGTGGAAGATCATATACTATCCTCTACGCTTACTACTGCTTTTTGCCAGAACGAATTGGTCTGCATTGCTTACCACTTTCCTGAATTTTGAGATGGAAGTTCTCCATCTGTCTTACGTTGAACTCATCTCAGGTTCTTTCCCTGTTTCTCGCACTGAAATTAAGGAAGGACAGCATGTTCTGCTGCACATTTTGATTCTTACAGTTTTTCTGCTCCGAAATATCTCTTCTCTGATATCCTGGAGAATTTCAATATAGTGTCAGAGAGTAATTTTTTACTGTGGTGGAGAAGTCCACAGGGTCATTCAGGATGTTCACACGCCATCAGCAGAGAAAACTCCTAACCCCTAGAGGACATGGAGAAGTCCAGCTCATGCACACCATTGCTTTATGGGTGGGTGTGATCACGTCTGTCATACTAACACCCAGTGTGTCTATGGAGCAATAAGAGCAAGATGAGAACAGATGGAGATGACACCCTTGGAGGGAAGTGCAGAACCTTAGTGAGACTCCAGCACTGTCAGCATGCTGCATCCTGTCAAGATTGTCCTTACAGGGATTCTTAGAACTGGAGGTGAGGCATGGGAGAAAACATGGTAAAAGGCTGACCATAATAGGGAGCAGATAGTAAGTACATGGAGATGAAATCATCCCCTGTTAACAGACAGATTTTCATTTAAGAAGTAGATGGAAACTGAGACAATAAATTGCTGTCAGGAAGGGTACTGGCAGGCTACGATGAGATTAATGAGTTATGCAGGAGCACAGAGTGAATGAGTCTGAACAGGGACATTTGATGGGTTGAATGCCGGCAGACGATGTGCGTTGGTCTGGCTGCTGTTGAAAGGGATATAGCTGAAAGTAGGCTATTCCCTTATGCCACTTCTCTCACACAGCTACTGTTCTTTCAATTAGTTCCTTGATCTGCCATGTAGCATCAGGCCTGCTTTGGGTGGGAAGGGGAACTTTGTAGAAAAATGTAGCCAAAGCTAGAATGAAGGGGGGAAAAAAAAAAAAAAAACCAAACCACCTCAAAATCACCAGTCCTCTTTAGCGAGAGTATGTAATTAAATTGGATTAAAGCAATCAAGAAATCCCAGCCAGGAATCAGGCATGTAGAAAGGGAAAAACAGCAAATGCAACTGAAAGCAAAACAAACATTAGTACTGGTTGACTGAGGATTTGGAAGCAGATTAACAAGACTGATGCAAGGGACCCTGCTCAAAAATAGGATTTAAAGAGGGTTATTTTCTGCATATTTTGGTTTTAAGTTGTGTCTTATGTCCATCTTTAGGGCACTGAATTGACTGTGGAAACATAAAGAGTATTGGAGAAGAAATTTTACTCATTTTCTGTTCAGTGCAGATTTAAGTGCTTTGCAGTTACTAAGGCTTTGTATTACACAGTCAGCCTGGAGGATAAAAGAAGTACTGAATAATGACCCATTTGCAATGACTGGCCCTGTAGAAAGACAGTAGATGATAACAGTGTGAAGAACTGTGGAGTAAGTGACCTCTTAAAGAATCTAAATATATTTTGCACAGACCCTTTCATAATTGATATTGTAACCCAAATAGCATTCATAATGTAAGGTTTTAGTGGTGTCATGTACATTACCAGTGCCAGTTCTTGCATACATATGAATTCCTTGCTGTTGGCAGATATAGATTTAACACTAAATTGTACCAAGACTCTTCAGTCAAAAGTCTTCTTTTAGGCAGCAGTGCAGAAACAGTGTAGGCAGACGTCATCACATCCTGATTTTCTCCGCAAGAGTGAGGAGTCCAATACTGGCCAGTCTTTGCAGTCAAAGAAGATAAATATGATCTTACAGAGGACAAGTTATCCCTGTAGGTAAAACAGAGACAGCAGTTATCCCATTTTTCTGTTAAGTACGTGAGAAAAAAGCTCTGAAATTAAATAGTCTCGTTTCCAGTTTCTATAGGAAAGACCCACGTGTGTATGTTGAACTTGCACAAACCAATATGGTGGTGTCTGTGCACATATAAGTATGTGCACACTTCATAATTTTCTCCTGAGTTTTTAGACTTGGCATATGTTAGAGTTGTTGATTTGTTATGTTCTTTTGTTTTCTTTCATACTTACTATACCTTCTCCTGGCATGTTCATTTAGCACCTTGAACATTCCGTGCTTCAGAGATATTGAGCCTACAAAAAGCTACTTCCATGTAGCAATCCGTAACGTTGACACAACTGCAGTACACCAGCATCGTGTTAGAAAGAAGAGCACAACCAAGAAAAAGTAGTGGTAAAGCACTAATTTGACAATATCTTAAGACCAAAAACTACAGAAACAATAAGCATACCCCTTTTTGTTGTTACTATTCCTCTGTATGTTATGATACTTACAGCCAAGGAAAACTTTTGTGATGAGGATAAGTTCAGTTGTGTATTGTGGTATGTTTGTTTATAGTATGTAACTTCACCTATCACTTCTCTCTTTCTTAAATATATTTTTTATCTATTAGGTATAGTTTAGTCAAGCAAACAAACAAAAATCTATGTTCATTCTCCTAATCTTGCACTACCAAAAAGTTTTAATTCTTACAACCAGAATCATTTCTCTATCATTTTGGTAACTCATAACCTCTTATGTAAGGGTTAACTTATAGATCTGCCTGGGCTTAGGCAGGTTGGATTGGAACTTTACTGGGATGAAGTACCAAAGAAAGTTCTGTGGCGTGTGACAAAATAGTGGAGAGCATGTCAGAACCGAGTAGATGTAATACTTTTGTTAATTTCAGGCTCCTTTGCAACCAATTTTATAATTGGATAAGTATGTTATATTTTGTGTTGGAGCTGCATAGGTTGCATTATGTGAAGTAGGAGTTCATGTAATGATGGGAAGGATAGAAAGAGGAAGGGCTTGTACATCCATGTAGCATATTTTATTGAATGAGCTGGGGTGGTCAGGTAAAATAGATGGGTATTCAGACGTGAGCTTCAAGTCTGAAACGGCATTACTGTATTGATTATGGTCATGGATATGTGAAATGCCATTATACTGCTGTGGGTTTGTCATGCATCAAAGTCCAGGAAGTATTTAAATTGCTAAGCAATGTAACTGCAAATGGAATTAAGTGTCCTGGAGGACCAAGAGCAGTGTTTAAAACAGAATTTAATTTTGAATTTTGCTTCTTTTCCATCTAATCTGTCTTACTATGAATCTTTGTCTCACCAATTACTCAACTACGTCCTAGTTTCCATCTAGATTAATGTCTTCCTGCACTGCACTGTATTTGCTGTTATTCTGCCTACTATTAATGCCACCAATACCAGTACCAAGATAAAAATACAAGCTATCCCAAAACACCTCAGTGCTGGTGTCAGTCCTGTTATCTTGTATGGGATGAAATAATTTGACTGTTTGACTAGCTGTTTCACTGTGGTTTTGTGAAGATTCTTAAGTCTATCCTAACTTGAATAGTAAAAAAAGTTGCCATTTGTATTTTAAAAAACACTCAGAGATTGTTTGCTGTTAATGTTGACCAAGAATAAACAACTCTCTGTGAAATGTGTCACTGAAAGCAAGATCGAGATGTAGTTCCTAAAAAAAAGAGATGAAAAATGGTTTTATGGGCATAGAAATAATCAGGTTTACTCAGTCAGGGATGTGTGGATTTCTGCACGTACACAGCAACTTCTTAGACCTTCTTTTGCAATAACAAGTATCTGCCTCTTCATTTACATTTATTAATTCTCATGATTGTTCTAATTGATTGCCTTTTCATATGCTAATGACCCTTTGCCAGAGCCAAGACCTTCCTTTATACTTTTATCTTACAAAATGAATAGGTTCTTTTTTGTTGTATGTTCTTTTGAAGCCTTTACTACTGTAATTAAAATGTATTTAATTTTTCCTAACTGGAAGCCTTTTAGATAAACAGGATATAACCTCAGCACATAAATGTCCATTGTTGGGTTTAAATTAAAACCAACATGTAGTATTCAGCTATGTTCTGCTGTGCAATGCAGTTTTATCTACATGTTTGTAGTGTTTCAAAATATTGTTTGGGAAACAACTTATTTTGTAACTTTCCCGGTACTTATGTAAAACTGTTGATTTCAGTAGTGTTCCTTATGATTAAATACTATGTGACTTCAGAAATATGGTAAAAACATTTACATAAGCTTCCCTGTTCTGTAAAGTAATAAACTGCCAAATGAGAATTATTAGTAGGCCTGATGATAAGAAAAACAACTGAAGCATTCACAGTCCACTCTAAAAGCGTATATTCATCACTTATTCAAGATACAGCTTCCACTGGCTGCTCTGGGAATTGAGCTTGTATGACAACTGTTCTGATAAAAATAACAATTACAAAAATATAACATGCTCCCCTAAATGTCTAGTTGTCTGTTACTAAAAATGTTGAAGTGAATTGCACCCTTATAAACCTTTGAGGTTACTTAAATTTATACTGATAGGAAAAGTAGATATTTAGAATTCATGAAGTTTTATTAAAATGACTAAGCAGTAAGGAAGAAGCTATAGCTTAAAAGCAAAAAGATCTGAGTATAAACTTATATATTTACTTTGTGTAGAATACCGTATTTTTACATTTAGTTGCAGAGCATGAGTTAGTTCTCGACATCAATATTACAAGTCTTTGTTACAATTATTCATGAATTTCATTAGTTTCAAGCTTTTTGCAATATTTCGTCCACTTAAAACAATCCCTTCCATTTCTCTGAATCACAGAACAGTGTTTATCTATTAATACACAATAACGGAATTGGTAACAATTGTTCAGTATCTAAATCTTCATCTTTTTCTATATCAACCTGGAATTTCCCAATTTTCTGTTTCT